>CP136876.1:14063609-14146109 GCA_033000465.1 Sciaenops ocellatus | reverse complement strand
GTGTCTCATTGCGTGAGGCGGCCCTCTTCTTCAGCACTTTATCATTACACACTGCGCTGTTTGCCGGGCTTTGTGGCCCTCGCCGGGCCCTATTCAGCGGCTGAATTGTGCAGGTCAGAGGTGGCCCACTTGGGATGAGACATGGGAGGAGGAGGAGGTGGGGGGAGGACGGCGAGGCTTGCAGCTCCGTCAGGCCTCAACACCTCCTCAGGATCAATACTACACTCTGCTCAGGGGCCGAGTGTATTGTTACTGCTGTGTTTGTGCTTGTTGGACTAGAGTTAGCCTGACATCCAGCAGAGTCCTTGTACCTGCACAGGAAGGTCACAGGTTTGATTCCCAGCCTAGTTTAGCTGTGATCCAGCATCTCAAACGTAGGAGGCAAACATCTTCAGGCAGGTGCTGCCACCGGTGGCTCGGAGCTAAACTACAAAAATACACCTGAGCAGCTGACTTACTTTTGATTTGACATGTTTTAGAAATCACACCTGCAGTGACGTTTCCTACCTTAGCGGACGTGGTGAGGGTGGAGTTAAACGACGTGGGCGCTGTAGGTGTAGTTTCTGGAAGTGTCTGTCTGGTGTTATAGTTTGATGTGCCGTTGGGATGGAAACACAGAAGATCTCTGTTTGTGTCATCTTTGAAATGTTTCTCAGCGAGCTTTATTTTGAAAGTCTCAGCAGGTGTTACATATTAATTGTTGCTAACTTCACCGTGGAGCCGTGCACATGCAAACCTACAGCTACACTGACTGAAGCTTGTGACGAGTCAGGAGAGAGAACGTGTTGCTCTTCAGCAGATGACGGCTGTAAAGAATACTTGAAGATCATTTGAAGTGTTGGCTTGTGTTTGGGTGTAGACTTGAGTGTGAACACGGTCTCAGGTCCTGGTGATGGAGGAGGAGAGGAGACAAAGTGTTCCTGGACATCTTAAAACTTGATCCACTTTCTTTAAACTGCTTTGTTCCTCATAAAACGTCCGTGCAGCAGCAGCAGCTGTCTTTACTCGTCGGTGCAGTCCAGAAAACCACGTCGGTTTCAGATCAACCATTAAGGTCTGCTGGATAAACAAAGTGTCCTTTAACTAAACCAAACAGTGTCCGCTTTGATTCCCACAGCTCTCCTGCTGAACTTCTGCTCATCATCAAAATGTCTGGACCGAGAACGTTTGTCATCAGAGACTTTCTTCCATTAGTCTCCTCTGAAGCTTTTAATCAGTCCTTTTAAATGAATTGCTCTTAAAGAGTTAGTTTGGCTTGTTTCAAGTGTGGTTGTACGAGGAGGTCAGCGCGCCCAGTTTGGAGAAGCAGGCCAGCGTGAAGCTGAACAATGTCCTGCTGTGGACGCACAGAAACATCAATATCAGTCCGAGTGAACGTTATATTTAGAATATTTTCAGCGCTCGCTCTGAACTTTACCTCCGTGTTCTGCGAGGTAAAATTAAGAGAACATGGAGCGACATGAATGTTTTTATCTGTTCTGTTGCTGCCCGTCGTCCACAGCAGCAGCTCATACAACCTCACTTGAGATAACTTCATGCATGTCTTCACAAACACGACATGAACACTGTGTGACACTTCAAAGATGAGCCTGTGAAGACGATCAGATCTTTACAGGCTTCAGATTTTAGGAGGATAATTCAGGTTTCTGTCGGCGGGAACTTCTAAAGCTGGCTCGTGTTTTCAGGCTTGCAGGTTTGTTGAGATATCTGAGACATTTTGGACCTTTTAATTTTGTACTTGTGCAGTTTTGAACTGAATCCAGTCGTGGTGTTGGTGTGAGGAGCCCATGACGTGGTCCGAGCTCTCTGCAGACGTTTCTCACGTCGTGGGTGCAGCCGGGTCGAGCTGCAGCAGAGCTGCTGGTGTCTCACAGGGTGTAATCACACCTACAGGCTTCTTTTTGAACCTCGCCGGCAAAGTTTGTGTTTATGAAACGCTTTGGTTCACTCTGCTCGATTACAAGCCGAGCGGGCCCCGTAAACTAAACTCAAATGAATTCCTGAGCAGCTTGTTTATGGGAGAGTTTTTGTAACGTGTCATCGCACCGGTGCAGAGATTCTGCTGGTGAGGGACGTCAAAACAAATCACAGTCCACATCTTGTAATTTCAGCTCAAAGTGATGGGAGCGCCGCCGTGTAATTCCCCCTCTCTGGTGTTCGAGAGCACAAAGAAGAGGCTGAAAATGATCAGCAGATGAAAGGACGCTGGAGTTCGTCATGCTCTGCTCCTCCTCGCCTTCACACAAACTCTTTTCTGTCCTCATGAACATTAGAGCTGCTTTATCTGAGACTTTCTACAAAGTCTGTGTTTAAGAAGTGTCTCTGACCTGCAGCATCTCTGAGTGTGAGGCCCTCAGCAGTGGGAAAGTGTTAATCAGGATTAGAAAGTCAATTCCCTTTTTGGGTTTGTCTCCTTTTCTCTATTGTTTTCCTTCAAGCTGCTTCTCTTCAACAGAGAAAAGAGAGGAGGGACGAGCATTGTTGAGGAAAGGTCAGTTTGAAGTGTGTAAGGAGGGTTTTGTGTGGTGGCCAGAGTCTGAAGACAAAGGTCACGGCGGAGGAACACGGCAACCACGTGACGCAGTCTGGAGATTTCTACCAACAAACGCTGAAACGTTACACGAATGACACGAGGATCGTTCGTCTGGTTTCTCCAGAGTTTGTCCAGTTTTTCTGACTCATGATGATTTTAAACATTTAGATTAATTTCAGTGTTTCATTCAGAAAACTGTATTTTGTGAGTTAACTTGGATAAACTGACACCTCCACCTCACCTCCGTGGTTGTTTCCTCTCATCCTGGCTCAGAGGTTTGAAGCACAGCTTCTTCAGATTTCTGTGTGTCTGTTTAAAAACACTGATACGAGCCGAAGAGGTCCGAGCCGTCTTTAGAGGACTGAAGTGAGGTGGTGGTGGTGGCGGCCTGCTCTCCATCACGCGCAGCAGCAAAATGTCAAACAAACACGGCCGACTGGAAAATAAAGCTGGTCAGGGCTGTGGAGCCGCGGGAGCAGCTGGGTCAGAAAATAGACACAAATCTGCTTCAGCAGATCGTGCCGGGCGTGCAGCGGAGCGTTTATCGACACGGGAGGCTGCCGAGTGCTGACGCGACAGGACGGACCTCGATCTATTTTGGTAGATCGAACTGGAGGTCCGGGCCTCCTGTGGGACGATCATTGGGGGGAGGGGTGTCGGTGAGGTGAGCGGCGTGAAGCAGGAAGAGACGTCTTCTGCTTCCACCTGCGACACATTCATCACCGTGACGAAGAAGAAGAGGCGCATCACTCAAACACTCCCCTGTGTTCCCTCCTCTTCTGTATCTGCAGAGGCCTCCGCCTCATTAAGACATCACGGCGAGAACCTCACGGAGCTAATGTGTGAGACTCCGCTCAGGTTCTCCTCACCCGCCTTCCTCGCTTCGCACGAGAACTAGGTCTTTGTTTAATTTACAGACGGCCCGTTGGAGTAATTTCCCATTCAGCTGCTCGACTAGTCCGGGGCGAGGCATAATCCCAGGCGCCCCCCTAGCAAGGGTGCCAGCGGGGTAATATGGATGTTAGCTGGGGAGCATGGTGACAGCCCCAGAAGCGACAATTTAATTCATTGTATTTTAATTATCGCTCTCATTCACCGGCTACAAGCCCTTTCTTTGGCTCCTCTCGACAGCAAGCCTTTATCACCGGCCCGTCGAAGAAGATAATAAACTTTTGCTTTAAGGTAATTACTTAATCTGGACAAACCTGTGTGTTAAGCAGTGCTATTAAGCGAGGGGGTGATAAATCAGGCATGCATTGGAGGTGGGTGATTACTCGACGGCACAATCAGTCTTTGAACCCTCGCAGTCTTTTAAGTACCTAAATTGCACAAACAGCATGCTAACAACACGCCGCTCGTGGCACGGCGAGCGGAGGAGGCACATCAGCGCCGTTACCTCGCCGCCTGCCTCGTTTTGTTAATGCCAGCCGCCGCGCGCTCACCTTCAGCCCGGTGATGCATGGAGGTTATTAGCACGTGGCCTGAGCCCGGCTGTCGAAGGCTGATAAGTTAACTCTCCCTCGTGGTGGTTTGCTACCGGGGCCACCTCGCTACAGCCACACGGTGCATGCACGGATGGATGGATGGATAAACATGCAGCTAAAGAAAGAACAATAAATAAGTTAAGTAGCATCAAATGGAGAAAAACTCTTTACAAATACACTATATGGCCAAAAGTATGTGGACGCCCTCACTGGGTCAGCGTCAGTTAGCGGTGTCTGTCAGTCTCTGCAGGTTTTAGCTCCATCAGTCTCCATTAATAATCTTCTGCATGCTGCAGCTGATTTCTTTAATTTAAGACTTCCTTCACCTCCATCGTCCTGCAGTGTCACCACTGGAGCGAAGGTTTCCAGCCACCGGAGGGTCGGCTGAATCTGAAGGGTCAGAAATGATGAATGTGTTCGGAGAGAACTACAAACATCTTCATTAACTTTGATGACTTTTATCAGAGGGAAGTGTGAGCGGCTGCACCGAGTCTTTAAAGAGTTTGACGTTGCATGTTTGATTTATTTAACCTGAGACATTTCTTTGTTTTCTATCATAAACCTTCTCCTGCTGCCGTGACGTCAGTCAAACTGATTCGTCACCATTTCCTGGTAAACGTCCTCTGCTGTGCAGGAAGTGATGCGTTTAATGTCTCTTGTTTGTGTTGGATAAAACAGACAGAGAATGACTGAACCCGTGATGAAAACAGCTCGAGTGCACTGCGAGGCCTCGTGTGTGCAGTGGTTTGTGTATCGCAGGATCTGAGCCAACTTTTTCTGCTGTAATTTCCTGCTCAGATCTTCAAATTCCCCCTCGCACAGTGAGTCAGACAGCAAACATCCCTCTGCAAAGGTCGGCCAGCTTTTGGTGTAATTACTTTTGTCACTGAATACTTTGACATCAGGCGTCTTCGCTGGCTTCAGTCTGGCTCTGTGACGGGGACGGAGATGATCTGCTGCTTCATCTGATTTTCAAGGTCAAAGAAAGGAAGGACGGGCTGATCTGACTGGACAGATGTGGAATGTAAAATAATGTAAAAGCCCTGAGTGTGTCAACACCTGTTTTTACTGCCCTGTAAAGTTCATGCATGCACACTCTCTCCCAGGAGAGTCAATAATCAATGAGGCTAAAGGAATACTCAGAAAACTTCAGTTTGAGAAGCCTCGGGGGGATTTCATGCATAATGTGCCGACTTGCATAAAGCACAAGGTCGTGCATGCAGTCTTTTAGGTGCAGCGCTGCTACCGTGCGCTCTCTTAGCGACGTTAGCTCTATAAACTTAAAGAAAACGTGGTGCAGCGACACGAGGAAACACAGTTCAGTGTGTGCGTACAGAACGGGGGGCTGACTTTGAAGAAGTGTAGCCGGTCCGCCGCAGCGCTGAAACAAATGTTATCAAGCAAAGACTAATAGATGGCTGGAGCCTAAGCGAGGGCACGGCGGTGCTGCCTGACGCTGCGTACGCCCAGGGGGGATCGGGGCCCAGTGAATCAGGTAAATGTGCCTCTTGAACTCTCATGAGCGCTCGCCTTTTGTTCTTCCCGTGGCGGCAGAACAATGGAGCTGTCTCGGTGATGGAATAAGCCTGCCTGGTCAATCCCCCGGCCACGACGCGAGGGGCCGCAGAGGAAAGCTCAGCCTGGACCGGTCGGATAGCTGACAGGCCGACGGTGACTGGCTGGATTACTTCCACCAGGTCCAGCGTGTCCAAACGGGAAGAGGTCGTTCATGTTGAGAAACCCGAGCTGTGAAGCGTCTGTCGTGACTCAGCCTCAAACTTTTGACTGAGCTGAGCTGTGTTATTCACACTCTTTCAACTTTTTTCCATCCTTCATTCTTTAATGTGTCCGTCCTCGTGTCTGCCCCTGCAGTGTCTTTATGTACAGTTTTAAACATCTGACCAAAGACCACAGATGCACATTTATTAACGATTCATAACGTGAACAAAACGGTTCAAAAAGTTCATCTCAACTCCAAACAAACGACAGAGTAATCAGAGTACTTTCACTCTGCAGTACGTCGTGCCGTGAGTCGTGCCGTGAGTCGTGCCGTGAGCCGTGAGCGGAGCATTTAAAGACTTCTTCCTCTCCTCGTCATGTTTTGCTGACCCAGATTCTGCTGCTCTTTGTCTCCCACCTTCTCCTCCCCCCTCTTATAATTCACCCTCAACTGTTATGAATGGTGCATTAACTGGAGCTGCTCTTTGAATGGGGCCCTTTAGCTCGCTCTCACGTTCACACACACACACACACACACACAGATATACATACGTATATACTGTCTGTGCTCAGCCTAAACAGTGTGCAGTCAGACAGAAGGTAATTATACTAAATTATAATGCAGACTGTGATCCAGATGATAAAGACATACTGTACAGAAGCAGACAGATAAACATGGTGACATAGAGAATGAAGAAACAGACACAGACAGAAATAAACCATAAAAACAAACATAAAGACAGAAATAAAAATAATAAAGATAGAAATCGAGATAAACTGGCTGAGATCGATTTATAGATTTAACAGAGAGAGACAGTGATACACATGAAGAACTATACAGAGATAATTATAGATACTAGAGATGAAGACAGAGAGATAAACAGACATCGAGATACAGACGGGGATAAACGGGTGGAGAATAAAGATTCATAGAGATGAACTGATGGAGATAGAAAGAGATAGATTTCCACGTGTCCATACAGACGTGTTGTTCCTCCTCACAGCTGCTCAGCATTAGTCTGACATGTCAGCTGTGTCAGGCGTCTTTATTACAGTTTCACGTCAATTAAAAAAACACTCGAGGCTTTTTCCATGACAAACACTAAGAGAGGAGGACGGTCACGACTCAGACACACAGCAGGAACTTAAAGGAGTCACTCATGAATCCACCTGACTACAGTTTAATATTCAAAACTTTATTTAAACGCTGCCACGTCTTCAAACCTCACAGCTTCACTCACTGACGTGAAACAAGCTCAAAGCAAAGAATCAATCGATGAACTCAGATCACAGCCATGATACGGAGAACTGAAATACAACTTCAAGTTCATCCAGGATTCACGTCACAACGTTCCTACACTCAAACATCTCAGGGATCAGTCAGAGGGTCACTCAGCGACAGGAAACCGACTTCTCCTTCTGAATTCCAAACTAAACACGAGCTCGAGCGAAAACATCGGCCGTGTGGACCCTGAAGGAATCCAGCCTCGTCCCAGCAGGCCTCGGTGGCATTGTGCAGACCCAACAATGAAGTGAAGAGGGTTATTTCTGCGGCCGTTTGGGGACCGGGCCTGTCCGTCAGCCTGTCAGGGTGCAGAGTGAGAGGAATGGACCTGGAATGCTGACTCACTCAGGTCCCGGGCCCCCGGGAGCCCCGGGAGGCCCCGTTATCCCAACGCTCGGCCCAAAGCAGATAATGATCCGTGGCCCTGACCCCTCCGCTCTGAAATCCCAGGTCACCCTGCAAGATTCCCGCTAGAGTGTGTGTGTGTGTGTGTGTGTGTGTGTGTGACACAAGAAGAATTTTAATGCAATCCAGAGATCAGCTGGCTCACCTCTCCCTCCTCTCGCTCTCTCTCTCTCTCCGTCTTTTTGTTCTTCTTGTCTTCTCCGATCCGGCAGCTCGGAGACGACACACACCAGGTTACAATTAACAGGATCTGAAAAGTGTACAGAGGGCGAGCGAGGCAGGAGATGATGAGGGGGATGAAGAGAGAGAGTTAGGCGAAGGCCTCGTGGAGCTGAAACAAACCTGAGAAAAATGTTAACGAGAAACATAACTCCATAAAGTGAGTTAAAGGTTCAGTTTATGTGGCGGTAAAATCAAGACACGACATCTTCTGTGGTTCTCCGTTATCGCAGCAGCTAATTAGTTCTGATGTTTTGATCCGAGAAAAAAACAAAACAAGTTTTAATGAAAAATAAAAAGCTCCATTAAAAAGACGCACGATGAAACACACTCATAAAAACGTAGACGCTTAAATTGGAAGCAGGAATGCAGCTTTGTTACAGAGCGTCGGCCTCGTCTGTTACGTGTTCACCCTGCAGCGCGTCAACATGCAGAACATGGAGAACATACGAGAGCTGTCATCAATCTGTGAACCAGAAACAAACTCTCACAGCTGACTCTGACCAGATAGAAAAAATTCAGAAAAAGCTGAAGCTCTGAACTGATCTGACTTCTTTAAACACGTTTAAATCCATTCTCACAGATGTGGACATGAAACCGTCTCCGTGTCGATGCTTAAACTGTCGAGTGCTCGTGTGTTTTATCCTCAGATGTTCTGTGTCGTATCGGTTTGTCTCGTCCAGAACAACTGAAGGAGGATTGAGTCTGAGAGTTCATCAGACAGGAAGACTCTAATGTAAAGATCCTGTGAAGTGCATTATGGGACATGTAGGAGCGAGTGTTTCTGAAGCTTGACCCCACATCGGGTCATCTCAGCTTCTGCTTGTGTGTCTGTCCTCTAACTTCACGGTAATGCACCTCCATGTGTAGTTTTAACCGATCAGAACAAAAGGATTCATGTCAGACCCGCCAGCATTCACCTGTGATGATAAATGTCATTCTCGTGTCAGCCCGGACATCTGCAGGCTAAATGTTGGTCAGACGGCAGCCGACGGGTTCTGAGATTGAGTTTCTCTCGTCTCCTGTGAGGACGTCTCGTGATGTTCTCACCTGTTAGCTCCGATAAATGAAGGTCAGGGACGCCGCGTCTGTCTCTCCAATCCTGCAAACACAAAGAAGACGAAGCACACAGTCACTTTAGGCAACAATTAAATGGTGAAAACAAGCAGAAGAATTCACAGAGCAGACGCGGATCAAATGGTCTCATTCATGCCCATCATGTTTACAGCCGACCCAGGAGTGCGTGTGTGTGTGTGTGTGTTCAGAGTGAGTCGGTTAAGGGCTTTAGCTGTGTGTTGTGAGGCCGGCTGTGCTGTTTGCAGCTCCAGAGGAGACTCATGCTGTTTGGACGGGAAGAGTGCGAGCAGAAGAAAGCTTTTCCCAGCGCTGTCAGTCCCGGTTTGAGTCGGAGCTGCAGCTTCCCTCCACACAGTCCATCATCCCGTCTAGTTCAAAGCCCGTCTAGCTGCAGGTCTTTGTCAAAAGCCCGGTTGGATATCTTTTATGTTCAAGATGTAGGATTTCTTAGGACGACTTTGATTATTTATTTATTCCACTTCTCTTGTGTGATAGTGCCAATATTTTACACGAAAGTGCTCAGCTTGCTCTGAAATTCATGTTGCTTTATTGTAGCCTGTTTGCCTTTGAAATCTCTTTTTTGAAAGGCGAGCTCTTTTTTTTTTTGAAGTCTTCCTCCCTCCCTCCCTCCCTTCCACATCTAACTCTGTCTCCTTCTTTGCTTTTCTGTTCTTGCAGCCCCCCACCACATCTTCCCCACCTTCCACACGCCGATCCCGATTGACATGCGTCATCACGAGGGACGATACCACTACGAGCCTCACACGCTGCACGCCATGCACGGGTAGGTGGCCTCTTTTCTTCTGGGTAAATATTTTGGGAAGTTGGTGGGACGCTTCCTTCGTCGCAGGTCGGACCAAAGCGGTCAGATCTTTTTGATGCAAACCGTTATTTCCTGCTCGGTTACTAATCCGCAGCACAGAGGTTGTTTTTCTTCTCTAACTCCCGAGGATTTGCTCGCGAGTGGATGTTAGCGGGCGCTGATGAGAGTTGAGTGTTTGCCAAGTTCAATATCAAAAGCAGATGACAACATGCTGACTTCCAAAGTGAATAATCAATGCTAGCTCTAAATTTCCCCTCTGCAGCCCTTGTTTCCGATACAGTTTGATTATGTGGGCGAGCTTTGCTTTTCTGGCTCCAAACGTCTGGGGATGAAACACTTTGAGAAGTCAGCACGCAGTCTGATGTTCGCTTACTGGGATCCAAACTGGGAGAATCTCAGCGAGAAGATGGAAACATCGGCTCTCTTTGAGCAGCTGAGGTGCTGCTGAGCTGAAACTTCCAAATATTCCCTAAAAGTCTGAGTCTTATTGTGAAAGGACTGGAAGTTTTAAACTGGTGTCAGTCTCAGCTGGTTTGCAGGTCGAGTCCTCCGTGATCGTCTCGTCGTTTCAGCACAATCTGAGATTTTCCCTTTTCTGGTGCTCTTTATTCTAAATTTCTGGCTATTTTCAGACAACTGGATTGTCTTGCAACATTTGATGACATAACATGAGCTAAATGAACAGTGGAAACATGTCGGGAAGTTTCCAGCCTCTGACAGGTTATTTTATATGAAGATCTCAGGCCAAAACTCTGATTTAATCTGTAACAATGCATGCACTCTGCAATCTGCAGCTGTCAAATAAACCTGCTGAAATGTGGAATCATAAAAAGCAAATAGTCAAATAAAAGTAGCTGAAGAATAAATGCACTTTTTTAGCTTCCTCGATAAATAAAAAGCTAAATAAAGAAATAAATATCTGCCAGTTGGTTCGTATCAATCTGCAGCTCGCTCCATTAGCGGCGATCTGCAGGGCCGGATCCATCACCGATGACATAATACATCCAAGCGGCGTCCAGCACCTCTTTATATTCATTAATGGCTTGTTGTGGAGCTAATCTGTGTGGTGCAGGCCGCGTTGCCCCCGAGCTAGCACGATAATTAAACTCTCAGAGTATAGAGGTCACAGCGCAGGCTGCATGTGCCGCTGCAGCAGCGCCGGTGGTGAGTCCGACTTCCAGGCTGCTGTGAGGCTCAAAAAGAGATGGAATCCCATTTATTTTACCCGAGGAAGGAAAACAGACAAAAAAATTCAACTTTACACATTTGTAATTATCAGGACGCTTTGAAAAGTCACTTTTATTTAAATGTCAGAGGTTTAGCACCAAATAAATCTATTAAAGTGCATCGACAGCTGGGCGGATGAAGATCATGATGTGATGGAGGAAAGCTCCTGAACAGACTTCACCATGAGCTCGTTTTATTCTGGTTCAGGTTTCAGTGTTGTTGTTCGATGATGCAGCTGAAGCTCACGTGTTCATTCCTGAGGTTTGTTTCAGGAGACGGATGCGTTCAGAAGATTTATGACTTCATGAATCAATATTTCAAAAAACAGAAAAACTCTGCCTGAATGCAAACATCTGTCTGAACAAATTTAAAGGTCAATGGTGCAGCAGAAGCAGTGGGCAGCTTGTGAAACAATAGCGGGATGAAATGAGTCCGAGCGGAGCCGGGTCCGTGGCACACTTTGAAACAGAACAACGACTTTAAAGTTACTTTATCACAAAAGAAAAACTGGCGCCGGGACAAAAAAAAGTCAATAGAATTCTCCAAATAGTACTCTTACATTTAAATTCACAGATTTGATGGTGATGCATACTTCGCGCCTGGCGGCAGCAGGGCTATTCATCACACCGGCTGGGAAAGTGGAGGGCGGGGGAGGGGAGGGGGAGGCGGCTGTCCGCGGACTCGGCCACCTTGATTAATGTGATTTGATCTTGACAGTGGACCCCTAATTCATCAAGACCTTGATCTAGCTGTCGCTCCCCCCTGCCTGTGCCAAATTCACCTAATTACAGGAACATTGCGCAGCAAATTAAGTGCGGTGTCATTTGTCGCCTGGTGCGGCACTTTATTATCCGCTCGTGGCAGCGTGTCAGAGGTCCCCTCCTTGATTGTCTAACATGACATCTCCACGCCGTCCCCTTTATCATTGTTTGCATATACCGTAATGAGAGGGCTGGTTATTTTGTCAAGCCTGTCATAAAAAGCAGCCACGGGGAAGCCTCTTTTTTCTTCCTTCTTCCACGCACCGAGGACGCCTTTTTCTTCCCTCGTCGTCGCCGGCGGATGACAGTGAGGTGAGGAAGTTGCCGGAGGAAGAGCACGAGCGGGAAACACTTCCTCCTCTGTGACGGCGTCTCTGTAGACGGAGCGAGGCTGGAAAACACCAACGTGTAAGAAGCTGAGATCAGTGAAGGACCGGACTAAAAAAACTCTGCAGAAAGAAAGCAACTTTATGAGTTCTGCAGATGAAAGAAGACTCCGCGTGCAGAAAGACTCAAAGGTCATGAGGCGTACTTCATCTACAGTTATGTTTACAAGTTCAACTGAATCTGCAAAAATAAGCTGAATTAAATATCCAGTTTCTGTCTGGACGTCAGACGACGGACACGAGCAGTCCGTGTTGGTTTGGTCTTCAGAGTTTCCAAGTCGTGGGACGCTTACATGATCGTTGTTAACACGTGAAACTAAAATCGTTTAGTCTATTAAACTGACAGAAATTTACATTTTTAATCGTCTTTTTCTCAAACCAACAGTTCAAAACTCAAAGATGTTCAGTTCAATATTAAATCGGAGAATTTATTCACCAGTTTTGTTTGAACGATTTAAACAGTTCAGCCTCGATTGGCTGCTGCTCGCCTCACTTCCTGTTTGTGTGCTGCTGTTTTATTGGCTCACATTTGAAATCATCGTCCGCTGATGAGGAAACAAAGGACGCGTTCGTTTATTCGTACAAACTGAAGTTGCAGCAATAATTCGTCACAAACAGACGATTTACAACCTGTTTGTTTTTACAGGACTTGTTGTGCTGTGAGGTCACACGGTGCACGGCGGCTGTGATTGGCTTCTTTTCTAATTGTGCACAGAATTAAAGAAGCCGCTTCAGCCTGGCGGGTCGGCCCGTCCAGAACAAAGTGCAGGATGAGACGTGGATGTGACTTCTTAAAGCAGGCCATGATTTGCAGCGCCGTGATCTGTTTGTTTGTATCTAGGTCAGTTCTTCCTCTGCATGAGGAGGAAGGCGTTCGGGGGTTTTGGGTAGAGGGGTGGGGGTGCGGGTGGGTGTGGATGGTGGTTGGGTTTGTTGCCTGTTAAGTTTGAGGCGTCCGCTTCACGCAGCAGACTCATAAACCTACAGTGGGAGTTTATTCAGCCGCGCGCTGGACGGCGTGATTTATCTAAATCAGAGAGCTCCCTGAGCCCGACACTGGAGACGAGACTCACTGTCACACTGTAATTCATCTCTGGTGTCGCCAAGAAGCAAGTCACAGCGCGTGTGCACACACACACACACACACACACACACACACACACACACACACAGAAATGATAATAAAAAGACACAAACACTTGTACAGCAGGTACAAACAAAAAGAAACACACTTCAGATGCATGTAGAGGAAAATCGTGCACGTCTTCATGAAGCTCAGGTAGGACTGCTACCGGAGGATTAATCATCACATTACTCCTCCATAAAAATAAAATCTAACATCAGATCCAAAAATAGAAAACAAAAGAAGTTATTTTATCGAATTCAAACCGTTCTGTGTGAGGATTCAGTTTTTTGGTTAGAAGAAAAACGAATGAATTATCTGCAGATCTAAATTAGCAAAGCGATGTCACACGCAGAAACTCTGATGAGCTGAAGACAGAACGTGACATCGAGGTTTTAATTCAGACTCGACGAACTTCAGTTTTTTGTTTCGTTTGAAACGCGGCTGTAAAGTCGCTCGCCTCATTAATGGAATTAATATCAGCTGCTTCAGGCGGCGGCAGTAAAAACGAATGTAACCAGCAGTGAGAGGAGGTGATGTCTGCCAGGAGGCGTGAGCGCTCACACGCATGATTAACTTCCTTTAAAGCTCACCGGTTTGTTTCACGGCGTCCAGACGAGTTTCAGCGAGGAGACGTTTACATCAGAAACACCGGGACGAGGAGCTAAAAGAGGCTGAAAGAGCCTGAAAGCAATGCTCGGCTGCAGAGTCACGTGACTTTAACAATACACACATAAAGTTCCTGATCCCAGTCTTTAGATTTGTGGTCTCTGCAGACACAGAGTCCGATCTGATCAGCAGAAGACAGATCAGTGATTTATCTACAGAAAGAACGGATGATGCTTACAGGGCTGTGAGACAGGTGAGCGTCCAGAACAGACGAATAAATCCAAATAAGTCCGGTCAGGCAGAAGGTCGGTGGGCAGGTGGAGATGACGGAGGTCCAGGTAACTCATGGCATGAAACAATCGAGCGATGTCGGACGATCTGCCACGGAGTGAGCGGGAAAGAGCTCGTTAGGTACGCAGAGCTGACGAGGGAGAGAAACAGGTGAGCGGGTGGACGAGGGAGGTCAGGTGAGCTCGGCTGGAGGGAGGGCAGGCTGTGACAGGGAGGAGCGTGACAGGTGAAGAAGAAGAACTATTTAAACTCACAGATATCAGCGTGAAACTTCAGCTCAGTGCTGACATGAAGGCTGTTATTTTATATATATTACAGCTGTTAACTAATGTGAGTCAAATAAACTGAAACTTAGATGAAAGTTTACATGACATGAAGGAAAGTTTGAACGTTCTGACTCATGAACTCGACGTGAGACAGAAGAGAAGACATCCTGGACATCAGGATTGAGCATCAGTAAAGACAGATCTGTATTTTAGCATGAAATGGACCTGGACCGGTCCTGATGCTGAAACTGAGGATTGGCTTGGCGCAGCTCAACCTAAGAAATTACAGAATGAAACACAACAAACTCTTCTGTAACTCTTTTACTCTTTCAAAAGTTGCTCAGCTTCAGTAAAACGTGTCAACAAGCCGCGAAGCTTCACGACGTCCTGCAGAGGCGGATATTAACCCCCTCCCCTCGTCTCAGCCTGACGCCCGGCGCCGGACCGGGTTACGCTCTGAAGGCCAAGCATTGTGTTCGCCCAGCGCCGCGCGGACGCCCAGAAGACTCCCCCTGAGCCTGACCCGTCCTGAACATCTGAATATTACATGACTTATTCAGCTCTTTATGGAGCGTTACGGGCGTTTGCTAAACAAAGCTGCCCGTGAAGACAGAAATATTTATACGCTTTGTATGATTCACACTCAGATTGTTGCAGGAGCTTGTTATCACAGTAAACAAAGCCTCTTCGGCTGGATTCAAAGACAGACAGAGCTCACCTGCAGGCTGTTACATGATGAGTGCATTAATAATGCACACAGACTGTGGGGATGATTATGTTTTTAGGTGGAAAATCAGATCTTTAGCTCGTGCGCGCAGAAAGAGAAAAACATTGCCTCACTCGTGATGCAATCCAACAGTCTGGCTGCGAGGTAATGAAGCTGGATGTTGTGTATTTTTAATGAAGTGGCCAGAAAAGATTTGATAAACACGAAGGAAAGAGCCGGAGAGTCATCAGCCGGATTCAGACGCAACATCAAGAAAATTCTCTAAATGACACTTTCAGTCCGACAGAGCGAGAGAACCTGGAAGTTCACGAGGAAACGTGAGATCTGCACCTCGTCTGTACTGTTAGTTTCTTCATAAAGTTCGGTGGGCTGTGAAAACAACCGGCACAAACACAGAAATAAGCAGCAGATGCAGAAAACAAAAAAAAATATGCATACACACTCTTTTATAATGTTTATGAAGCTGTGCATATGCATGCTTTTGTTTTATGAATCCCCCTCATTATGAAGGGGCGCACAGGTGCGCCGGCCCGGTTTACACTCCGACCATAGGTGGATGTCGACGTGCCCTAAATCAACCGTTTGTACACGAGCAGCTTTATCAGCTCCAACGTAAAGAACAGAAGAAGAAGAAGAAGAAGAAGAAGAAGAAGAAGAAGAGGCTCGGCTGTGCTGTTTAATAATTCATTAATCACATGATGTACGTGTAAAGTATCGTCATCAAACGAGGGTCAAAAAACTTTTTTACAAATCAGTGAATGTGATGAATGATCTCTGGTTATAGATATGCTGAAGTCAGTCTGTGACGTAACAAACTGAGTCATAGATTCTCTTCAAAAGATGAAGGTGTCTTTTCATCACCTTCCAAAAATCGACCCCGGATGATCTAACGCCGATAAACGACACCGACAAACGCCCCGCGGGGAGAAGTGTCATCCGCAGAGGGGGCAGCCCGCCATGCGTCTGCTCGTCTCCGTGACCTCGCTCTCACCTCTTCCTCCGACTCTCTCAGATCAAAAGCTCGATGGAGGAAGCGCGTTAGACGTGATCTCACTCTGAGCGCCGCCTGCGTACGCGCCGAGGTTCAGACGCTCAGGATCAGGTTTGCAGATGGATTACTCGGGACGGCGCTTCAGGTGGTCGTGTCAGAGCGCGCGTCACGCTGAGGGCGAGCGTCGTGTAAACAGGAACGGGCTGCAGCTTCAGGATTGATCAATGCACCAAATGTGAATTAATGCGCTGCTGAAAATGGTCCCTCATAAATGTTTGTTTGAGCAGCTGTTTGTCTGTTGTGATCAAACTCTTTCTTTCTTTCTTTCTTCTCGTGCAGCCCTGCAGGTTTGGCCGGCAGCCCCGTCATCTCTGATATCTCCTTGATCCGCCTCTCACCTGCTGCCGTGGCAACCGGCGACTCTCCCTTCAGCCCGCCTCACCCGTACGTCAACCCTCACATGGAGCACTACCTGCGCTCCGTGCACGGCAGCCCCACCCTGTCCATGATCTCAGCCGCCAGAGGACTGAGCCCAGCCGACTGTAAGTCCATGCCGTCGTCCCTGCAGACCTGAACTTATTTTAGAGAGCCGACGTCTAACTTCCCCGTTTGCTCTGACTTATTCATTTGCAGGTTTTTACTTTTTAAAACATTTTACCAACCTGAACTCGTCATACTGAGTGTGACTCTTAAATTAAAAAATGTTTTGTGACTCCAGAAAAGAAACAGAGATTAGAGGTGTAATAACAATAATCTCCTTTTCTTCCAGTCATCACTATAATCTCAGTTTGACGTTCATCATCTGTTGCTATGTGAAACAGAGCCTGGACCTGAACAGCAGCATTTAAAAATCCAAAACTGTTTTTAACAAAGTCAGGTTTCTTTTTTCATCTTTAAAAATCCTTCAAATGAATCATGAGAAGAAATCAATGACTGTTATTTCATTTAACATTTATTTGTCGATCGTTTTAGAATAAAAGTAAATACATTATTAAAAAGAAGACGGTGGTGTTGCTACATGAAGAGGTTTGGCGTTGGGGGGGAACCTTGACCTGCGCTCCCCGGTGCTCTGATACCGAGCGGGGATCCTGTGCAGCGCTGGCTGATCCTTATCCACCACCCCCAAATTTACCCGGACGCGATGACAACTCTTTCTGCGGCGCTGAATTACAATAACAGATTGGAGCGCAGCGGCCGGGCGGGATATAAATCTTCTTTTACAGTCTGTCAGCGGTAATGTGCCGATGCTTTTAAACTTAAATAAGCGGCAGCGCGAAAGGCAAAAGTACGGCGAGGCCATTTGCAGCGGAGGGAATGCAAATAGCTCGTTGACAGACGCGGCCTCGGGTTTGGAAATGGAGGCCGTCACTTTTTTATGTGTTCCAGGTGACCTTTCTCTTTTTAACACGTGACACGTACGACATGCAGTCATCACCTGGAACTTTAAATAACGGCACAAACACGATCTCCACTCGTCCGTCTGAGTTTCACTTGATTAAGAGAAGCGCTCTGGCCTTTATCTCCTCCTCCCTTCATCATTCACAAGTTTTAAAATGTGGAAATGTGATCCGGGAAGGGCGGCTACTTCAGCTATGAAGTCAGCACGAGCACGACGTGTGCTCTCTTTTAGGTCCGGAGTCCTAATGTGGTCTGAAGGATCACTTAGGCGTCGAGGACAGGAGGTAAGGCGAGGAGGAGAGGGGGGTTTGGTTTGCAGACCGGCGTCTCCAGGAGCAGATGGAGAGGTGGGAACGCTCGGAGCAAACGCTGAGTGATTCCGGAGGCGTAGAACTAATTCATAGCAAAGTCTGATTGGGCCTGACACTTTTAAAAGCGCTTTACTGGCTGCAGATGTTAACACCAACACGAGCCAGCAGAGCACGGACAGACGGACACATGAGGGGAATTATGTTGAAACTCAAGAAGAAAGAAAAAAAACACGTGCAGTGATATGATCACGGGAACACGGAGACGTCACGTGACGAGGCTGAGGAGACACTGAAGCAGACCAGAGGCCTGCAGGAGGGGGTGGGGTGGGAGCACCTACACGGGCCGTTGCACATCAGTGACCCCGCCCCGCCGGCCCCTCGCTCCATTCAAACGTCTCCTCAGCGTGAGACGGGACAGACCAGGAATTCACCCCTCTCCTCACCCGCTAACCCTCTCCCCCCCTCTCTCTCCTCCACAGTGGCCCATGAGCATTTAAAAGAACGCGGCCTGTTCGGACTTCCTCCTCCTCCCGGGGCGAGCCCGGCTGAGTATTACCACCTGATGGCCAGCCACCGCAGCCCCTACGGTGAGCTGCTCATGCAGGGGGCCGGGGCCACGGCGGGGGCTCACCTGTCCGACTACATCACCCCCATCGACGGTGAGTAACTCAGAGAGCAAACGGGCTCCGACAGGGAGACTGAATGTTCAGAGCTGGACGAGCTTTTTAGCCTCTTTTAGCGCCTCGTTTTGGTTTTGCAGCAGGAGGCAGCTGGAAAAACCTGGAGCAGATTTTCTTCTGTGTATTTTCATGACGACAAACACGTTAAAGCTGCAGATAATTATTATATTAATCAATCTGCAGAGTTCTTGATTCAGTTATTTCTTGATGACGTTTGTCCTTAAAGTCATGTGGTTAAAAATCTACGAACTCGACGAATCGTTTGAACTCTCGTTAAAAGTTAAATCAGAAAATCTTTTGTTCTGATACACGGCTCTAAAAATCGACTAATAAAACTTTCATCTCGGACTTCAGCCGACAGTTATTTTCAGTTTTATTATTGATTCATCTGCTGATTATTTCCTCAGTTGAATTAATTATTTAGTCTATAGAATATCTGGAAATTATGACTATCCACATTACTGTCTGGCATCTTTTAACCGCAGTTTAAATCCAAATAATTCAGTTTATTTTATGGAAAAATGTTTGAAATGTTTTTATAGACATTCATTATGTTGCTGATTCATTTTCTACTAACTGACTAAGACTTCATTTATAGTTACAGCTTCACAGTAATTGTTAATTGCAGCGCTACAGGAAACATGACGAGTGAAGATGAAGTCACTGATGAAGTGCAGAAATAAAGAAAAGGTGATCTGCTCGTCTGTGGAAAGATATCTGAAGCAGAGAGATGTTGATGCTTCAGTAAAGGACACTTGAAGCGAACATGGAGGCCCGCCTCGCTCCGTCCAATGAGCAGCTTTGACGCTGATTAAGGAGAATGAAATTCCGATCAGGTGGATGATGAAACAAAGATCACAGGAGCGGCGTATGAATAAAAAAAGCTTGTATACATTTTTCATGTCAAACAGCTTCAAACGGCCGACGGCCTTCAGGTAGCAGCCGCGGATTTCTCCCCGCCGACCCTGAGCCAGCACTTTTCCATAAACACAGAGGACTTATTGTGCCGCTGTGACGGTTCCAGTGCACGCCATCGTCGGGCACGTCGGGTCGCAGCGGGTATATTTAATGTAATAAATGCCGACTTTGATCCGGCGCTTCGCTCTGCACCTTAAAAGGGTAGCCGTGTCGGAGAGGGAGACGGATGGTGGAGGGGAACTCCTGATGATGAACACCAGAGAGCGTAACGTCATCTGTGTGATGCTACATGCCAACTTCACCGCTCATCTGCTCCTCCAGCGAAGCAGCACTTCCTGTTTGTCTGATACACTGAGAGCAGAGCAGGACTCAGGATATTTAAGTCCTCAAACTGAGGTCTGTTTGTCTGAGAGGTAAACTGTAGAAATGTAGTTTTAATGTTATTAAGCGATTTACCAGGACCGTGCACGGCAGCGTTCAGCCAGGTGATGGTGCATCGGGGTGCAGTAAAGGTTTAAGTTTTTGCGGCTGTGTGTGAATGAGAGCTTCATCTTTCATCTGGCCATAAACGTGTCGGGATGTTTGTTTGTTCCTGAAGCACACTGAGGTTTTAAAGCCGACAAGACCTGACGCAAAGTCTCAAAAGAAAAGTGACTTCCAGGACAGATCCAGGTGGTGAAAATGTATATATGAGAGGAGGTAAAGACTCCAGAATCAAACTGGCTCGTAACACTGAAAATATTTGATGAATTCAGGCAATGCACCAACCATTACAGTCAGCCGTGGACGGCATGCGTGCAGAGCTCAGTGCCTGCTGAACAAGCGGTCAGCCTGGGTCGAACCCTTCCCTGCAGGTTCAGCAGACGGAGCTCAGGGTTGTGAATGAGCCCGCTGTGTTGTGGTGTCGGAGGCCAAACTCGCGGCGCTGAGAGACGGCGGCACGCTGCCAGCGGTGTGAAGCCATCCAGCCGGGCTCACTAAAGCTGTCATAACTTAGTTTCCAGCCGTCCCGAACACTGTGCAGGCGCTGAGGCCAAAACAAACGGAAAGCACGTTTGGCTCCGTCTCGCCAAAATGTCATTGTTAAGTTATTCACTGAAGCTGTGAGAAGAAAAATCACTTCACTCGCCAAGTGCAGTGTGTGTTTGGTTATCTGAACCTCAAACTGAGAACTTTTACTCCTCCACACATCGAGGAGAAATAATCTCATCACATACACGCTCCTTTACATCAGCGCTGAGCAGGTTCTTTTATTTTAGTCAGTTTATCATCGTGAGGTCAGACTGAAGGCTGAAACATGCTGCAGGGTGACCAGTTACCTCAAACATGAGGAAAAAAACGTCTTATCCGTTTTGTCTGTAAATTTAGTCTTCATGCATGTATGTGCACACAGACGACACAGCTCAGGTCTGAGTATTATTTTGAAATAAATAGGATGTTTCCACTCTGCATTTGTGGTTCCCACTCTGCATTTAGCTAGCAGCAAGCTAAACGTGACGATTTACGAGGAAACGTTCATTCAACATGTGTTCAACTTCCAGGATACTAAACTGTTGCCTTTAAGGAAAGTCTGTAAATTCTCCTGCAGGCTGCCACCGTCGACATTATGACATTTTTTTCGGGGTGGGGGCTCAGACTGGAAACCAGAGCACATCTGGCGTGGATCAAACCTTCACTTCCTGTCACAGACCAACCGGTCCGACGTTCAGCTTATTCCTACGACGGCGAGAAGCTCAGCGTGTAATCTTCCCGACCGATTAATTCTGCTTTGTTTGCTTTCACTGCCGTCCTTAATGACGGGGGCTAAAAGGTTGTTTCTAAGTACGTCCTCCAGTACAAATCTCCAACATATGTTATCTGTTTGGAAATTGGTGCTTTGAGACTTGAGGAGGAGGAGGAGACGACTTTATCCCGGGACATATGGAATTTGAATGATGAGAGAACAAATCCACAGAAGAGAAAAACAACACCGCTCGCTCCTCGAGGGACGTCTCAGCTCGGGAGGTTTATTACCAAAGACATTACTGTTTGGGGGGCTGGTGTCAGGGGACGCTAATTTGGACATTTAACCAGCTAAAGTTGAGATGTAGCTGGGGTTGACGGTGACGGTGGTGGTGGTGGTGGTGGGGGCAGGTGTAGAGGATCAGGTGTTTTTTTTTTTTCTTATCGGTGATCGCGGCGGCTCGTTCAGGACTAGCAGCCGTATTCATCTCTGTTACTTCCTCTCACCTCTGGGGAGATGTGTTTATTAATGTGCCACTTCCCCTGATAAATGGACCAATGGAAAAGCCCGGCTCGACTCGCTCGCCACCCCTCCCTCCTCACCCCGACACCCCTGCCCCTCTCCTCACCTCCCCCCACCTCCTCCATTGTGATTTATATCAGCAGCCGCCACTGGGAGGGTGAGTGTGTGTGGAGTGGAGTGATTTGGAGAGTGAATGAGTGTGTGTGTGTGTGTGTGTGTGTGTGTGTGTGTGTGTGTGTGTGTGTGCAGCCCCCGAGGCTCTCGGTGCCACTGTGGTCTGTATGTAACTGAACTGTTAGAAACCAGAGGGTTGCAGGTTCAAACGATGCCGCAGCTGCTGGGAGAAGAAGAAATGATCTGTCCTCGTTCACCGAGGAGCTCATGAGCAAGGCACTTAAAGGGCCAGACACGAGTTTTTATTCTGCACACGTAGTGCGAATATCAGAATTTCACTTCATGATTATCGAGGCCAAAAGAACAAAACTATATTTAATATATGCATAGAAATTTGAAAAACTTATTCTGTGTTTCGTCTCCAGAAATGTACAAAAACTACAAACAGACAGTTACAGAGTGGGAACCACAAACGCAGAGCACAAAGAGGCGCTGGATTATTTACATGACACTGTGTAATTAACATGATTCATTTCTTAGATATCACGTTTATCGTCGACTAATCAAGTATAAAAGAAAGTTACAGTAGTTACAGTTACATGTTAGAGGTGTCTGAATGTTTAGAGCTGAAACACTGCCGCTGATTTAAATATTACAACTATTATTTTGAATAATTAGAATTAGAATTAAAATAGAATTAATTATTAATTTTATTGAATAATCAAGTAAATTTTTTGTCAAACGTGACGATTTGCTGATTTTGTTGTAAACTGAAAATTTAAAGACAGATTCTGATCAATAATTATCAAAGTTTTGAATATTTTATGGATTAATTAATTAGAAAGAACTCCAGTACAACATGCTGAAAGTCCATCTTTGTAGTGTTCACAGCGTGGACTTTAAATTTCATCTCACCGTCTCACTGAATTTACATTTCAGAGCTGAGATCGATCAGACCGCTCTGCATACATTTCCTCACAGTTGAAATCAATTCTCTGTAAATTGGCCTCATTTAGCATCGTGAAGTCCAAACGAGACCGAGTGATGTTTATCTGGAGTAATTACGGGGAATTATTGTGGGAAGATTGATGAGTTATGTTTGAATCTTAATGGGGTCGCCACATGTGGGCAGATGTCAGAGCTCCAACAGTTTTTACACAGACGTCCTAAAACTTAAAAACCGAAGCGTGCTGCTCGCTGAAGGACTCTTTATAACGTGTAAATGATTTCCTGCCTGACAAACATCTTTAAAAGTTACATTATATGAGATGGAGATTATTTTCAGCGCTCTCAAACCTTCTTCTGCTGAAATTTGTCACTGGGACAAATCTCCACGAGGTTTACTCAGTAATAACTCGTGCCAGCCTCAGTTTGCGTCACTGTGGACAGATTGTTTACTGTATTAGCTGTGAATCAATCTGGAGCACTTATTGATAGGGTTGTTCCGTGTCCGTCGGGTTCGAGTGCCGCGGCGAGGCTATGGCGGCATCAATCACGCCGGTCCCAGCTGGAGGCGAGCGAGCCGTCAGCTCTGAGAGGAAGTGACACGATCCGAAGGAGACGACGGAGCGCCGAGGCGAGCGGTGACTCGTTAGATTTCAGGAGTCATTCTTTTAGATTCTCACGGGGGAGCGGGAGACGTCTCCGGATCAGATCTGAAGGGACGTGAGGTCATGAAGGAGGATGTGAGGCATCCATCACCTCTGTCACGTTAAAACCACATCAGTTCACGCTGATGTCCTCCGCCTGCTGCGCCTGCTGCGCCTCAACTCTCTCTGATTTACAGTTTCCAACTGTAGCTGCTGTTAGCTGCTGTTAGCTCCGTTTGTCTGGACTGTGGGGGAGTGTCAGTGTCACCTGTTGACTCACCTGTGTGTCCACAGTGTCGCGGTTCTCCAGCCCCAGACTGACGCCCAGGCTGAGCAGGAAGCGGGCTCTGTCCATCTCGCCGCTGTCGGACGCCAGCATCGACCTCCAGACGATGATCCGCACCTCGCCTAACTCGCTGGTCGCCTACATCAACAACTCGCGCTCCAGCTCGGCCGCCAGCAGCTCCTACGGACACCTGTCGGTCGGAGGCCTCAGGTAACTCACCTGGAGAGACGACATGACACGGGGGTCGTTAATTCATCTTCAGCTTTAAAATTCAATATACAGACCTGTCCAACATCCTCATCTGTGTCCTACTCCAGCCTCCTATTTCCTTCCCCACTTCCTTTCCTACTTTTCTTCCTCTCACCTTTCTTTCTCTCCTTTTCTTTTACCTTTCCTTTGTCCTTCTTTCCTTTACGACTTGATTTCTTTCCCCATCACAACGTTCTTTTCCTTTCTCTACCTCCCCATTTTATGTTCCCTGGCTTCATCTTTCCTTTTTTCTTTTGTACCCTTTCCTAACTCTTCTTCCTCCTATTTTCTCCTTTCCTTCCCTACTTCCTTCTTCCCTTCTCTCCCTTCCCTCCCCCTTCGGTCCAAACTAATGTCACTAATGTACGTTGGTCTCATGTGAATCTTGATCTTTGTCCCTTGCAGCCCGTCCTTCCCCTTCCCTCACCCCATCAACCCCATGGCCTACCAGCAGCTCCTCTCCCAGCAGCGAGGGCTCAGCGCCTTCGGCCACACGCCGCCTCTCATCCAGCCTCCGCCCGCCTTCTCCAGCCGCCAGCCGGGCCTCGGCCTCTCCTCTCTGCCCGCCTCCGCCCACAACAGCGACCTGTCGTCCAAGGTAAACACACAGGTTTAAACTCTGAGCCTGTTTTTTAAAAAATCTGAGCGAAGTGAGAAGATAGAAAATGATTCGATTAGCACACATCATGACGCGATCAGACACAATGCATGCTGGGACAGAAATGCTCGACACATTTTTCTGTCTAAGTTGATTTAATATAATTTATTGTGATGTCTCACTTCGCAGCAGCGTCTTTTATTCTGGAAATCTTGTGAACTTTGATGACCATGAAATGAGTTCATCTTTAGGTTCAGTACAGTTCTGTGGGAAATGTTCAGCTCGTGTCACTGGAACATTTACAGCTTCGTGTTTATGTTGCTCAGACGTTTGGGATGAATCAGCTCTTCCACTGAAGTTTGGCTGAAGGAAATTCCCCTTTTTGCCCTGCAGGTATTTCTCACTGGCAACTTCAGAGACGACTTTTTAACCGAACGTGGAGCTGAGTCTCTGTTTGTCCTCTCGGTGGACTTTGTTTGTTTGAAGTCGGCGTTATCGCCCCCTCCCGTCCGCTCGCTCGCTCGCTCACAGCGTACTGCTGTTATGATTTGCGGTGTTGGTCTCGGCACATGTAATCAGCGTGTGCAGCGTCCCCGCGGAGGTAAACTGTCGGTGTGGGAGGAGGTTCAGAGGGAGACCCGTCATTTCACACACACACACACGCACACACACGCACGCACACACACGCACGCACACACGCACACACACACACACACACACACACTTCAAGAGATCTGCGATGTGTGTGAAAGGTCAACGAGGGCAGGGGAGGTTTGATTTGTCATGAAATTATAACAACATTCAAAGAAAGTCATGCAGATTTATTTAATTTTTATTTACGTTTGTACGTGTGTGACTCAAATAAACCAAAGTTCAACTTTTGAAGTAAATACAGACGTGTGATTGGTGCAAAGAATGATGCATGTAACGATGTTTTTATTTTTTTTATTTATTGCTAAAATAAAAATGATAATTATTCTTTTTTTGACAGAAATTTTGGGGCATTTTTGCCTTTGAGAAGATTTAAATTAAAATTCAGACAGGAAACATCTAAACGAGAGGAGACGTGAAACAAAGCTGTGTGTGTGTGTGTGTGTGTGTGTGTGTGCGCATCACATCAGGCCTTTAATCTGCACTGCTCGATGATAATTAAACTCAAACACAAAAGTCCAGTGTGAAGGTTAAAAATGAAAAAGCTTCTGAACATTCGACATCTTAACGTGACATTAAACTAAATTCATTCTTAAAATATAAGAAATATAAAAAGGTTCAATCAGTTCAGAAACATTGTCTAATGCTTTGATACTTCATCAGTATTTGCAGATAGTGAATCTTCTCTTTCCCGCCCTCAGAACCTCAGCGGTGACTCGGCCGTCAGCAGCACCATCGACCCGATCATCACCAAAAGGTCAAAGGTCAAGACGGAAGCAGAGGGACTGAGGCCGCTGTCTCCTTGTTCACCGGTAAGAAAAAAAAAAAGTTTTATTTTAATATTTACAGTCGACTGAGCGTTTGAAATGTTTGACATCACTGATGCCCGACAGCTTTTTAAATCATGGTCGGGAAAATGTTTAAATATGCAACGATGAAAAATTTTATTATTTTTCTTCCTAAAATGAAATTATTGTGAAATTATGACTGCCATTAGAAATGATCAGATTTGCGTGGACTTTTTAGGAAGTGGGAATATTTTTATGAGGATATTTCTTCCTGGAAGGTTTGGACGTGCAGACATTTGAGGTGACAGATTTGATGTGTGAGGATCTTTTTTGAAAAGTTCAGGCGGTTTTGAGAAGCGAACCTTTTGGAAAACGTTGACATTTAAAAAAAAAAAAAAAAAACCTGATGACCTCGTGATGTCTGTCCTGACGTGGATCCTGATCCATGGCGTGACTCGAGGCCCCGGGGGGCCGCAGCCTCCCGTGACCCCCTTGTAAAACGCGTCTCGGATGAAGAAAAACTCCACATGATAAGAGCTTTGCATCCATTCGTTTGGTCGCTCCGGCTCCCCTCCTCTCTCCCACTCCCTGGCCACTGTAAACTGTGCCAGAGCACTTCATTTTCATGAAATATTGGCCGGGCTTTATTGTCATCTGAGGAGCCTTTTTCTCTTTCTTTTGACAAATTTGCGGCTCCTCTCCGATAGCGAGGCAGGTTTGGGCTTGATGCATGGGGACGGCGGTGCGCGCAGTCGTCTTGGGGCCACCAGAATTGATGAAGATAGCGTGCGTGGGGCAGAGACAAACATGCTGCAGTCAGCACGTTGTGTGTGTGTGTAGGTGTGTGTGTGTGTGTGTCTTTGTGTTGGTGGAGGCGTACAGGAAGCCGGGTGGGACGAGCTATGTGTCAGTTTCTGTCTCGCACATGCACGTGTGCTCTCGTACGACGGTCTCTGTGAGGATAATTTGAGTTTTACACCGTTTTAAATGTGAGCTCATCTCTGTCAGAGCAAAGTTTAAACATTCACACAGCGTGAAAATGATCACCTTTAAGTGACGACATGGAAGGAAAAGTCACGTTGTGATGAAGTGAGTGAGGACGTTCAGGAAAGTGGGAAGATTTTTGAAAATAAAGATCTTTAAGTAAAGACACAAAGAAAGTGAAATGTATTTTTTTTCAACGTGAGGACGTTTTTAAAAAGTGGAAACATTTCTGGAAAATGAGGAGCCTTAAGTAAAAAAAGTTCAAATGTTCTCGGGACATTTTTGGAATGTTGGGAAACTCCGAGGAAATTAAGACTTTTTTTTAAAAAACTCAAGACAGTATTGAAAATAAGACACGTTGATGTGAGGACATTTTTAGAGTCTGGAGGAAAGAGAGGACATTTCTGTGAACTGAGGACGTTAACGGCATGTGAGGAAAGTAAAGAAATGTCCTCAGAAAGTCGGGACAGTTTTAGAAAATGAGACATTTTGGAAAGTGAGATTTTTTTTGTGTCTGGCATTTTGGAAAGTTAGGACGTGTTCAGAGACACTGTGAGGACATTTGTGGATGTCATGAAAATCTTCAGTATTTTGTCTTCAAAGGGCTGTTTGAGGTTCAGATCAGGCCTAAGGTTAGACTCCGGCTCCCACCTGTTGAAAAAGTGTGCTGACGCTGCAGCCTGTGTGATCACTCTCTGATCATTTTGTGTAGTTTGAAACACAAACACAAAGATCACGCTGCGTTTGCTTCGTTAACGTTCACGCCGTCTAATTAGAAGGGAAGCAGCAGTTGTACACAGAAGCCGTGTGTGTGTGTGTGTGTGTGTGTGTGTGTTTGTGGTCGAGGTTGTCAAAACAAATCTGATTCCAGCCTCTTTAACTTTAGTGAAGCATGATGATCTTTGTGTGTGCACAGATCTGTAATTTACTGTCTCTGCTGTTCATATCAGGTAAAACACACGAACAAACAGCTGTACTTCAGCCAGTAAACTGTTCCACATGTGCCCGGTGCGAACACACCCTGAGTGCAAGAAAAGTGAATCCAAGTGGACAGAAAAGGTTTGGAAATATCTAAATATCAGACTTTGGCTTGATTCACAGAACCATCATGGCAGCCTGTTGGACCTGAAGGACGACGTGGATCGGGACGATTGTAAGCAGGAGCCCGAGGCCGTCTACGAGACCAACTGCCACTGGGAGGGCTGCAGCAAGGAGTACGACACGCAAGACCAGCTGGTCCACGTAAGTGTGTAAAGCAGACACACATCCACACTGCAGCTCAAAGACTGAACTACACAACATCATCCGACCTTACAACTGTCGAGTATGAGCAACTTCTAAACTCAACAGGATGAAATTAAAGACGCTTGTGCACAGACGAGGCTGGTTTTAGTGAACGCGTTCAACAACTTTAACCAGATTAGAAACATCATTCAGGTGCAAACTGACTCTTCAACATACGAGAGATGTTTTACAGTTTAATATCTCTGCACACAGGAGATATGATCACATCACAGCTTTGAGTATTTTTATTCTTTATCTGTTCGATAGGAACTTTTAATTCTTGCAGACGCATGTCTGGAGTTTCTTCAACGATCTGACCTCCAAACCTTCATCGTTTCATCCCCCCACCCTCGCCACAGCGAGCAGCGTCTTGGTTAAAAGGGTCTTAAGCATTCCACACATGCAGTGAAGCAAAGAGAGAAAAGAGGGAGCATGGTGAGGGGATTAGTGAGGCTCTCCACCTCGCCGTCACCTCACCTCTGTGACTGTTTACAGGCTGTTAGAGCTGCTATGTGTGGCATTTTGAAACATGCGTGTTTAATTGTGGACACAGTTCTGACGCTTTGATGTGATTCCTGTAAACAAATGAGACTGTGGTCGAGATAATTGCAGCAGTATTGTTACGGTGCTATTGTTTTCTCCAAATGAAGACCACATTTCCCATAAACTCCGTTACTTCCTCTCCTCTCGCTGGCAGAGCTCCACTGCTCCTCTTTAAATTTAAGGATAAACATGGAAGAATCATTTTTCAGACTCAGCTCTGTTTCCTCTTGATGCAGAATGCAGAGTACAAAGTTGTTCCTGTGCAGACTAAAACCTGAGCTCACAGACTGAGCCTGCAGTCTGCTGGGCGGAGGGTTATTTGTAGAAGAAAATAGTTCCAGCACGTCACTCTTATGAGATCGAACATGTTCATCAGTGAGGTGTTCATGTTCACTTTGGACGGAGTCAAACGAGCCGTTTCCAAATTATTAAACTGAAGAAAGGAAATGTTCTTACATCTGGTTTTATTATTGAAAGACAAGCATTCAACCGTTCATCTTCTGAGTTTAAGTTTGTTTTACCAAACTAAGATCAGATTAATCGTCTCGTTAACTCTCGCCACTCTTCCAACAATCACCGAAGATGATTTGGTCGATAGAAATCTTTAATTCACCGAGCTGGTGGTCAAAATATTCTGCTAAAATTTTGATGCATAAAGTTATGAACATTTAACGTTGATATCATTTGTGAATTTTTATGATTTCGAGCCAGACGCTTTAAAAAATGTTTTCGGACATAATATCTAAATGAAGTTTGGCAGTGCTGAATGTTTATAGCAAAAGAAGAAGATGAAGATGACTGTATTAAAATCCAAAGAAGCGTCTTTACATCGCAACATTACATCAGATCAGTTTAAATACAGACAATAAAATAAGAGAAAAACAACCTTTAAACAACATGTAGACATTTCATAAAATAATATTACAAACCAAAAATCTGAGCTCTTCACATTAAACCGACTTTCATGTGGGCGACAGAAAGAATCTTAATTAGTGCGACTGGAAGACTTCTCTGTGCTGCAGCTTCCTCTGAGATTTACGCTGAGAAGATGGATTTCTACAGAAAAGTCCTACCGAGAACAACATGAGAGCCTCTTAGTGGACAACTCTCTCCAGAAAACCACTCATTTCTGTGTGTGTGTGTGTGTGTGTGTGTCCCACAGCACATCAATAATGACCACATCCACGGAGAGAAGAAGGAGTTTGTGTGCCGCTGGGAGGACTGTTCGCGGGAGCAGAAGCCCTTCAAAGCTCAGTACATGCTGGTGGTTCACATGCGCCGACACACAGGGGAGAAACCACACAAGTGCACGGTGGGTAACGGATGGCCTCGGCGCCCCCACGGGCCCCCGACGGGCCCCCCGGAGGGCGGCAGCTCACACTCTCTAAACACCGCCAACCGTACATGTTTCTGCACACACACACACACACACACACACGTGTAGCTTTGTCACAGATACTGTCGGTAAAACACACACAGACACACACCCCTGGGATGGCAGGATTGAAGATTTCTTTCTTCTTCTACTCATTGCACATTATATAAATACATTCATCTTACAGCTGCTGTTTCATCGCTGCGTGTTTGTGTGAAAGCGTCAATAAGAATTTAAACACGTCGACGTACCACTGCACATTCTCACGTTACACGTAAAGACTTCTCCAGGATGAAAGATTAAATGATAGCGGCATTTTTATTTAAAAGATGCTAACATGCCAACTTTTCCTCTTTCCTTTCCTCGTCTGCAGTTCGAGGGCTGTGCTAAGGCGTACTCCCGTCTGGAGAATCTCAAAACTCATCTGCGCTCGCATACCGGCGAGAAACCGTACGTCTGCGAGCACGAAGGATGCAACAAAGCCTTCTCCAACGCCTCGGACCGAGCCAAACACCAGAACCGGACACACTCCAACGAGGTACACGAGACTTCACCTCTCAAACTTCACACAGACTTCCTTATAGAGAGATCCATAAGAAATTCTCTCAGAGAGCTGAAATCTGACGTGTCCGGGATGAAACGCGGCACACAGTGACACGAGTTCACTTCCACTGTGGCCCAAATTTGCTTCCTTTGTCCGTTTGTAGTTGAGCGTGATGCCCCTCCTGCTTCCAGCCTCCGTACAGGTGTGGACGGCCGTGTTTGTGTTGCTTTACTACCCCTGTGTATGTCTGCAGACCTGCAGACGTTTGTGAGTAAATAATGAGGTGTAGACATAATGAGCACGACGGCCCACAATGCATTAGGGCGAATCATGCTCGCCACCTCCCCCACCGCCCTGCCGAGTGGGACCACCTGCAGACGGCGAATAGAAAATGAAACCTGGCAGCGTTTCAGAGAGTTCGCCGCTTATCCATCAGTGAGACTGCAGAGAGGGAATTCACACACACAGAGGGCTCTTATGCCACACACACACACACACACACACACACACACACACACACAGCACCTGTACGCCAACATTTACTGTATGCAGACCAAACATAACTCATTGAAATGAAAACAAAACTACCAATAAAATGACAGATCTGATCTGAGTGGAGCTGAGGCGCGCTGAATGACACCTCGGTGCTCAAACAAGCCGCCCCACCTGTCAATCAAAGCGTCCACGCTCTTAATCCTGCATAACTTTAAGCCTTAATATAATCTGAACAGGTGAGTTGTATAAAAATTCACCCTCAGTACAGTTGTCATGAACGGGGAAATTAGCTATAGAGACCAAAACTGTTTTTTGTGCCAGGCTGTAAACATGTTTATTTCTGCTGTGAAGTTGGACATTTTAACATGGGGACTTATGGAGACTGACTCACTTCTGGAGCCAGCCTCAAGTGGACGACAAGAGGAACTGCAGTTTGTGGTACTTCCTGTGTCGGTTTCACAATAAAAGCTGAATAAAAGCTGTCGCCTTTCAAAGCACAAAACGACGACGATTGCACCAAAGAGGCGACATTTAAAGATTTTTGCAACAAATTATTCCGATGTTATAAATTATGTTTTTGTTTTGCAGTTGCAGTGTGCATCACGTCTGTAAGAAATATCCAGCAGCTTGCAGTGACTTTAATCAGCGTGTTTGTCTTTGTATCCGTAGAAACCGTACGTTTGTAAGATCCCCGGCTGTACGAAGCGCTACACAGATCCCAGCTCTCTCAGGAAGCACGTGAAGACGGTCCACGGCCCGGAGGCCCACGTCACCAAGAAGCAGCGCAGCGACCTGCCGCCGAGGCCGCCGGCGCCCAGGGAGAACGGCGAGAACGAGACGGGTAACAGAGAAAGGATCCAGAGGGAGGATAAGATATCAGACAGCAGCTCCCCCAGAGGCATGGAGGACTACCTGCACGTCAAATCCATCAAGACGGAAAACTCTGTGGTAAGACCGTCCACGTTAAAGGACTGCAGCTATGAACTGATCCTTTACATGTCTCCATACTAACTGCACTTCACTGCCTTTTATTCTCACAGCTACAGTCTTGTTAATAAATCTAAGTTGTCGTCCAGCTCGCCTCTTTATCCTAACCTTCCCTCTGCTTGCTGCTTCTCTTCGTTTCTCCCTTTCTGACTCTCCTAATGGACAGACCTTGCTAAGGTGAGCTCACCTGTGGCTTGTTATTCTATATTTCACCATCTCACGCCATCTTTCAACGTCGTCCACCGTTTTATTCCATCACGTGAACAGTTGATTCAAAATGAGATCATGACCGATAAAAAACAAAAGGAGGAAACACTGCTTTGGATCTGGCAGCAGTGTAACACAAACTAGGTGCTCCTGATACCAAAGTAGGTGAGTTACTGTCCTCAAATATGGGATGGTTTGTCGGGGAAGTCTGTTCCTCTGACTCGTGTTTAAAGGTGTCAGTTAAAACTTATAATGCAGAACATTTCATCTGTTTATTATAATACACTCCGTCACTTTTAAACCTACAGTGGAGACCTATCAAACACACGTCAGAGCCTGAGCATGATAAAAGCTGCTCCAGGATTAATATTCAAACACTGGGACTTGATTTTGACGCTCTGCTCAAACAGAGCCAACTATCAAGCTGTGATCAAGACAGTGAATACATTAAAGTCTGCAAGGAACAGAGGCTGGTCAGGGTTCATTCAGAGAGATATATGTAACAGTTACACTCCTATGGAGGAGATGTTCATAATGTTGAAGCAGATCTAACAAACTGACTTCCATTTATACTTGAAGTAAATCAGTTTGTTCAAATCAGAACAACGATTTAAGCTCAGAGGTACTCGGGTTTGTTTGTTTGTTCCCACTTGCATAAAAGTTCATGATAAAAGGTTACAACGGTTTAAAACAAGCTTCTCACTCACTCACCTAAATGTTCCTCCAAACTCAGAGCTGAGTCTTTGGAAAAAGAAACGTGATCACATCTTGTGATGATTGGCCTGGCGCTCTGGCTCGGGCCCAAGCAGCCTTTCATCCTGCCCATTTCTAATTCACAGACAGACTAAGACAGTCTGTAATCTGTGGTGCACCCCCACCTCTTCACCCCATCCCAAAAAACACTCATTATTTACAATTAAGCTGGGGGAGGATAAAAGATTCAATGATTCACTGTTCCTCGTGCCATGTTAACCACTGTTCCACTTTTGTTCTGCTAAGAAAAACTCTTTTTGAGGACACAGTCGTGTCTTTTCTGCCTCTCTGTTTCTACATTTCCTTCACCACTCTCTAACTCTCCTCTTGATCTTTCCATCCCTCCTTTAGATGTATCAGTCCAGCCCTGGCGGTCAGTCATCATGTAGCAGCGAACCATCACCACTTGGCAGTGCCACCAACAATGACAGTGGAGTAGAAATGGCGGCGCACAGCGGGGGAAGCCTGGGGGACCTCAGCACCCTGGACGACCTGCCCTTCGTGGAGTCCTTGGGCTGTGAAGATTCCAGTGGTGGGGTGGCGGTGGTGGGTCTCCACTTCCGAAAGCAGCTCTGCACCAGCCAGCGCCTAGAGCACCTGAAGAAGGAGAAGCTGAAGACAGTGAGGGACTCGTGTCGGTGGGCCAGCAACACAACACCCCCGGTCCTCGGCACCAAGCTCCCACCCATACCAGCAAGCGGTGAGTGGAGAGAAAAGCAGATGATGATGGTTAGATCAAAACAGTGTGCTGAGACTGAAGATTGAACATGTTCATCTGTTCGTTCACAGGGTCCCTCCTGGAGAGTCCAATGGGTGGTGGTCCGGTGTCCTTCCCTGGTTCCGGCTTTGGTGATCTGAGCTCTGGAAAAACAACTCTGCTGGAAACCCTTTCAGAGCGCCGTGACAGCACCTCCAGCACCCTGAGCTCAGTTTACACCCTCAGCCGCCGCTCCTCAGGCATATCCCCTTGCTACTCCAGTCGGCGCTCAAGCCAGGCCTCGCAGTTCGGTGCCAACCGCCCCAGCAACGTCAGCTCTGCCGACTCCTACGACCCCATCTCTGCCGACATCTCACGCCGCTCCAGTCAGGCCAGCCAGTGTGGAGGAAACAGCGGAGGAGCAGGAGGGTACGGAGGAAGGGGCTTACCCAGCCCCCTCAGCCTGACCCCGGCCCAGCACTACCACCTCAAGGCGAAATATGCTGCTGCTACTGGAGGTGCACCGCCTACACCTCTTCCATACATGGACCGAATGTTTAAGACCCACACAGCCCTGTACAGTGACTCCCAAGAATCCTCCACTACCAACAAAGTACCTTCCAGACAGTACAGCAGTTACACCACGCGCAGTCTGATGCCCCATGAGGTCCCGGCTAACATCCCCCGCAGAGCCAGTGACCCAGTGAGACGAGTGGCTCTAGATTATTCCAACCAGCAACAAATGCAGCGCTACAACAGCATGGGCACACTGAGCGGAGGGGTGACCATGCAGCCGCGTCCGCCTCCTGCAGCAGATAGGCCACATTTATCCCAGCAAGGCTGCCTGCGACAGAATGGTAGTCCCTACCGCCACCCTTACAGCCAGCGACCGCCCAGCATTTCAGAGAATGTCACGATGGACATGATGGCAGGTGACATCCCTGAGGAAGACCTGATGCTGCCTGACCTAAGCACTAACAACAGAGTGTCAATCAATCAACAAGATTTCCAAGGAACCCCCAGTCTCCAGCAGCAGTCACGCTATCAGAGAAGGATGGCCGTCGTGAATGCTGAAATGAACTTGCCCAGTCAGGTTTTGGCCACATCCAGCATGAATCCAGGCCAGCAACGACAGATGTGTCCATCTTCACCGAGGGACAGCAAGGCCAACAAAGTCTCTTTGGGACTCATGGAAGCCAGCCAGCACTACTCCAAACTACAGGTCCAAGGGAACCTGGCTGTCCTCCAGCAAAACCAGAACTTTGGATCTTTTCACAACAACTCCAACCAGCAGATGATTCAAAACCTTGTTAACACCACGCAGCAGATATGCAAGAAGCTGAATACTGAACCAGGAGCAAACTGTTTCCAGCAGCAGAGATTCCAGCAGTCGTCCAATCTCAATGACGGAATTAGTTCTCAGTACAGGTTCAACGAAGGCATCAGCCCCTATGATAAGAATGGTAACACCACTTATCCAGCTTGTAATAACACGGCAGCAGTCAGCGGTAGCATGCTCAGCCCCACATGCAAACAGGAGCCCGTTGATATGGAGATTATTGGCATGCACTTTGCTGATGCTGGATTTCAGCCTGTGCAGGTTAAAATTGAGGACTGTGATGGTCCAATCATGATTTCAGATCAGCAGAACTGTAACATGACCTCCCACAATCCCTTGCAAACTGGGAATCAGAGCCACCTCCAACCAAGACCACCAACAGTACCCAAATCTCTAAACAGGCACCCTTCAGGGCCAAAGGTGATGCAGCAAACAAGGCACCCCAGTAACGCTAACCTGGATGTCACCCCGAGAGTTTCAGGACTTCATTGCAGTGACAACTCTGATGACAATGCCGTGTACTACACAGGGCAGATTCAAGTGTTTGAGCCCAACGGGAACTTGGACCATCATGTTTCTCCTGTGGTGACTGTCCCTCCTTTTGAAATCGATGCAGTGTCTCCCAGTTCAGGCAATAACCAGGCATCCAGGACTGTAGACTGCAATGCAGCGCTGGAGCAGGCGCAGATAGACTTTGATAGTATGCTGGACGATGGGGATCACTCCAGCCTCATGTCAGGAACTTTGAGTCCAGGTCTGCTCCAGAGCTTGTCCCAGAGTTCCTCTCGCCTGACGACGCCCAGGAACTCCGTCACGTTGCCCTCTGTGCCGGTGGCGACGGGGAACATGGCCATCGGGGACATGAGCTCGTTGCTGACTGCTCTGGCAGAAGAGAGCAAGTTCCTCAACTTGATGTCTTAGCCGCACGTCGTGGCAAACTGTTTCGACCGACGGAAACGTATTTGCAGACTTTTTGGACTCCTGATGCACAATAAACACTCAACCCGCTTAAAACTGATGTGATTGTGTGCCAAACGGCTCTGCAGTGTGACTCTTGTACAGTCTGAAATGTTAATTATTTAATTATGGCCATTTTCTATCTTTTTGAAAAGCCATATTTTTGTTTTTTTTGCCTTAGGTAGTAAATCTGACGTGAACAACAGAATTCCTTCAGTTGTTGTACAGGTCTGCAGTAAGATCAGTTTACTAAGTGCCTGGCTCAGCCAAAACATATGCATGTTGTGCATATGATTACATCTAAAAGTGTATAAATGCAACCAGGTAATTATCTGATTCCTACATATTTGGAATGTACCGTCACCACCAACTTGTTTCACACTGTAAATTACGTGAGATGAACTTTAATCTGTATCAAGTCGTAACATCTTTTCTCCGACATCACAGCATTTCAAGTTTACAGTCACCGTCCTCAGTGAGCCATTATTTGATTGCTGCATTGCTGCTGAGATTAACTGTGACGTCTCAGAGTTTTGATTTGTGACTGAATTATGAAGCCGTGCGTTGATGAATCTGTTGTGTCGTGGCAGAGAGAAAGAGAGAATCAAACGTTTTTCTTTTGTACATTATGAAACCAGTTTGTTGTGCTGGATAAATGTAAATATCATTTGTACATTTTTAAGAAATACAAAATTGACATTGATTTTTTTAAACAGTTACTGTTTGTGTTGTCCTTCATACAGATTTTCTGAGACGTCCTATTATCAGGACGTTGTTTGGCTCTACCTTCTGGGATAAATCTTCCACCGGTTAAGGTGTGGTTAGGGTTTGTGGAGGTTATGAACTACCTGGCAATGATCCTGGTAAAATAAAGTCAACACTGACTGTTGGTAGTAAATGAACTGAAGCTCTGTGTCAGCTCACGTATTCACCCCAAACGCCTCCCGACAAGGTTCTGCAGCACGACAGCAGCTACGTCACGCTACTTCAACGAGAAGTCACCTCGAGCTGTTGACAATTCTGAAAGAGTTTTCACTTTTAGAAAGACCAAAAATCAATCGATAAATCAGGAAAATAGTCTTATTATAGATCATCTCAGTCACAAAGCTCTCACTGTTACTGTACGTGTGAGCGCTGCCTGCACATGAAGACTGCTCTCATACTCTGCCATGGTCTGTTTTCCATCACACGCTGCTTCATGTTGTAACTGAGTAAATATGATTATTCATCAGTCCGTCCCCTGATTGCTTCCTGTAGGAGGAGGAGTGTTGATCGCTTCAATAATTCAACAATAAAACTTTTGTCTTTGAAGCCATGTTCCTGCACCCTTTGCCGACATCGCACTTTCCTCAAACCTTCCTTGTTGAATGTCAGACCGAGGCAGCACACATTCTTAAGACGTTACCTCTTTCAAGGCGGCTTTGAAATAACTTCCCCCGACCTCGTCTTACCTCACCGGCAAGAGCGGGCTTGACATAATGTAAATTCTCACTCGGAAGCTGATGAAAAAGGACGCTAACAGGAGGGGAAAAGGCTAGACGACGCAAGCAGAGCGGCTGCTGCTACTGCAGTTAGCCTGTGTGTACTTCAATATTAGCTCTGACAGAGCGGCCCAGAGGACGCAGCTGCTGAAACCACATAAAACAAAGCAGCCGAGAGGAGCGAGAGGTTCCGGGGACGCAGCGCTGAGCGTTAGCGAGAGGAACAAATGATTTTAGTCTGTCAGGGAATTCAGCCGAGGATACGTTTGATCTGGAGTTTGTGATTGCTTTTGCCACTGGAATTCCTTATTCTCTCAGAGATGTGAAGTGGGAGAGAAAATAGCCCCGGGCTGTGAAATCCAACCAGGCCCCCGAACAAGAGGTGGAGACAAGACTTGCAAAGATCGCGCATTACCAGCACCTTCATTTATTGATGGAGATAACGGAGTGAGAGAGATGAAAGATGGTTTCAGCACTCTGCCAATAAGTTCATGGATTATAAATGTAAAAGAGCAGATTTCAGTCGTGGAAATGCCGAATAGGATGATTTTGAATCCACATTTTGCAGCAGATACGACTCATTCAAACTGGGAAACAACTCAATTAATTCATACTGCGGTTAGACAGTGCAGCTCAGATTCATGTGAGCTGTCTGACTCGAGACCTCACCGGCTTCAGACAGTTTTACAGAAACAGAGGTGTTCAGAAATCTGTTTAAATGATATTTAGCACATTTATGACCTCATAATCAGCATCCCTCCCCCTGCAGAAATGTGTGGAAACACCTCAAATCCATCAGAAATGACAACAAAGAGCTAACGTACCATTTTCCCTGATTTCTATTAGACTGTGTTCACTGCACAGAAAGACATCACTGTGGGCAAAATCAGATTATCAAATCGAGGTCGATCAAGGACCTTTGCTGCACGTCATTTCCTGTGATCTCTCTAATATAAACCATCCTATAACAATGTGAAATCACCTAAAACATCCATGATTCAAGACTTTGATTTAATGTAAATGCAGCAGTCAGTGTTTTCTTTTGTTAAATCACACGAAGACAAACAGAAAATATGTAGAGTCATGAGAAAAGTTGCAGCTTCCTGTCAGTAAATCATGACTTAACACTGAGTTAACCGTCATCAGGAGGAATGTGTAATTAATGTAAGAAACATGAAGTCGTTGGAACACGACACATTGAGCTAACAGTCTTCTCCAATCAGCACTCGAGGTCGGCGGCGGTTTTACGAGCTGAAGTGATCGCGGGGCGGCGAGCGGGCCGTCTCTGCAGAGGAATGTGTTTTACAGCGAGCGCTGCATTCTCCGCCATCTCTCAGGGCTCCGACTTAGAGAGAGTCTTTATGAGCGACGAGGTCTTCAAAACACTCAGACGAACCTCGACGCTGCTGCTGCTGCACACACACACACACACACACACACACACACACACACACACACACAGGTAACAGTCGGTGCTCTTTTTTTAATCTTCCTGTAAAAGGCTGAAATATTCTTCATGATTCATTCTGCACATATAAAACTTTCATCCAGGTGACCTCTCCTGTTATAACACAACACTCCATCGAGGTAAGAACCTTGTCTTTAAACAGTTGACTGTCCACAGTTCTTCTTCTTCTGTAGCCCGTTCTGTAACCCCTTTAGCCTGAGCCACCATCGACACCACCCACCACCACCAGTCACCACTGTTCTGCGTTCTGTGCGGTCAGACGCTGAGTCGCCACCGCCGAAACCTTCACTGTGACGATATGGAAAGTGACGACCGGGCCAACATGGACGCCACCAGCTCAATTACAGCTGTGACAATGGAACCGGCAGACGCACTCTGACGTGAAGGAGACTCTCGGCTCTGACCTCCACCTCCTCCCTCCTGATGACACCACATCACATCGGCAGAGCTCTGCATTACGGCGTTATTATCACACATGTGACAGTCTAACGAGGCTGGATCCCTCCTCCTGCTCGCGGTGTCAGTGCAGATGATGGATAGCGCTCTGCACTCACTGATGCCTCGTTCATTTCTATTAGACCCATATGTAAATCCCCTCCAGAGTTCAGCCTCCGCCTCCTGAAGCTGCAAGACGATATTAATTTATGAATCAATTTCAGAAGCTTCTGGTCAAACTGGCAGTTGAGGAGTCTGTCTGTCTCCATTTGTATCTGCCTACAGACGATCCCCCAGAGAGACTCCAGAGCGAGCATCTATACGCACACACAGTAAACTGTACATGAAGAATGAACTAAAGTTAAAGTCTGCAGCTCTACGCGCGTCTCTCCTCCAGGCTGCAATGTTCGTGACAAACAGCGAAGTCCAGTGTTACACAGAAGTCGTGATTTAGCCATTCGAGCGCGAGCAGGAGAGCTAGAAGTGCAACGTTTGTCCTCAGGGTGGCGCTAAGAACTTCTACAGCTACAGGGCTCAACATTAACTTTTAAAAAGGCAAGCAGGCATCAGGTTAGCTGAAAACACGGATCTGAGTAACAGAGTTTTACATCAGCTGAACAGAGACTGAACTAAAATGTTTTATCTGATGATTTCAAGGTTTGAACCTCAACTGTTACCAAACTTTCCACAGTCAGACAGCTTGATGAGACGTCGAGTGAAGAACTGGTTCTCAAAAAGGCTGACAAACGTTACAGTCGAGTTCAGTTTCACTGAGATTTAAATAAACCCCCAAAAAAGGTTCAAGTCCAATCTCAAGTCCAAGACCCAAACCTGAAGTGTCGAGTCCTAAATCGATGTGAAGACATTTAGAGGTTCAGTGTGACCACTGTGATCAAATCCCTGCAGCATGTTCGACATCAGGAGGCTGTTTTAGCAGCACATTAATGAACACGGTGTCACATGACAATCTATCATATGAAGAGCATGTTCAGCTGTCCACAGACTTTTGTCTAAAACTTGTAAAACAACATTTTCTCAGCAGGAATCGACTCAAACTGTTTGAGACGATGAGTCTGTGACCTGTCAGGATCCAAAGCAGCAGACATTTTTTTACATGTGTGGCCTCCCGTGGGACAAATGTATTATTAAGGCTCGGCTCCTCTCATTTCAATAGGGCCACCTCCCCATCGAGAGCGAGCACCGGGGCCTCCGTGTCAATGGCTGCTTAATATTAACTAAGACCCCGTGAATAATCTTCATCCTCGGAAATGGAGGTCAACGCTGCGATGAAGTCTGGAAGGACAAAAACAGCGGCATGCTCCTTTAACAAGACTTTCTCCACTGTGAGCTGCTCTCACTTTATCAACTAGTCAAATGTCCAAACTGTGATCAGACTTTTAGGACCAAAATGTTTAGGATCCTCGACTGCGAGGTCATGAGGCGATCTGTGGACCTGGAGTCATTTTTCACTGTTCTTATAGATTAAAACTGATCAAGGCATAAAATAATCTGCAGATTAATCAATGAGAATATGTATTATTTACACCATGGCCACATACCACCTTAAAATACCTTCAATTTTACATGACATTACATCAGACAGTGTGCATGAATATTTCATCTACTTTCCATCATGGCTGGTACTTGTGCGTTACATGATGAATGCTGCTCGTTGCATACATATCAATACTTTGAGGGATGTCAGTGTGATGGACACTGAGCACCACGATTATGTTTAGTGGGTTAGTACGAGCTCCTCGTCAGCGGAGACAAAGAGACGTGAAGTGAACGGTTTCGTTTGTGAGAGCTGCAAGTCAGAGTATCTCATAACGTACTCGGACTCACGGTACTGAACTCGTGTTAGCTCTCCAGTCCTGCTGTGCTCATTTGTCGGACCAACGCACACACGACTTTTTGCCCCCAGACAGAGGTGAAAACCTGACGGGATCCGCCACTTCATGGGCGCCGCTGAACACGCCAAACCTGTGAAGGACTGCATGGTCCACATGAGGCACATCTCTGTGTACACCAAAAGAAACCACGGTCATATCTTCAGTTTCAGCGAGTTTCTGGAGACGATCCCTCACAATGCTTCATTTAACGCTCTCATCTTTGACCTCAGGCGAGCTCGCAAAGCTGTTGTACCAAAAAACCGACATGCAACCAGTGAAAAATATATCTGATGGTTAACTGTTAACTGTTGACATGCGCTCTTATTGGCCGTCATGGCGACATACCAACAAAACAAAACGAGACATTAAAGAAAAGGCCAAATGAAGACACTCAACGTCTCCACAGTTAAAGGCTTGAGTGAGGAGCGTGGAGCCAGCCGATCATCAGCGAGGCCTTCAGTGTCATGAACTAATACAGCATGCATATTCATGATATGTTCCTATGCAAAATAACATCTGTTTTCCAACAACATGCCATCTGTTTGAGGGACTTTGTGATATTAACGGCTCAGCACGGTAAAAACCAACAACAACAACACGGAGCTTTAAATAAAATATTGTGGTGGTCATTATCTGTGATAGCTCATGCAAACAGAGTCTGCACCATCATTTACATGTAATCACACACACACACCTTAACGAGGAGATACTCATTTACATTTCATGCAGGGACCTGGAGCTCCTGCACAGGTTCAGTCTGACTCAAGGACACTTTAAACAGGAAGAAGGACTCTGAATCTCAGACAACAAAATAAACACAGAGAACATTTAGAAATAAGATACAAAGTATTATTTATAAATCATTTCATATGTTTGAATTTAAGAGGGATAATCGAGGATTTTAGCATGACTTGCCAAAAACTCTTCTTGTCGTCCACGTGAGGCTGGCTCCAGAAGTGAGTCAGTCTCCATAAGTCCCCATGTTAAAATGTCCAACTTCACAGCAGAAATAAACATGTTTACAGCCTGGTACAAAAAACAGTTTTGGTCTCTATAGCTAATTTCCCCGTTCATGACAACTGTATTGAGGGTGAATTTTTATACAACTCACCTGTTCAGATTATATTAAGGCTTAAAGTTATGCAGGATTAAGAGCGTGGACGCTTTGATTGACAGGTGGGTGTCGTCCATTTGAATTAGATTTTTTCTGCCTGATGTTTTTGGTTATGTGATGGTCCTAAACACGTCTCAGAGAAGAACATCACGTAGTTCTGTGACTCCATCAGTCAACGAAACCCAACAAAAGTTTAAATGCTTCAATCAAGACTGAAGAGGAGTGAGAGGAGGAAGAGGAGTGAGGTAGCCTGTTAAAACTCTCCAGCTGAACGGGTGTCAGGGTTTCTGGGAGTCATGGATCCCGGCGGCAGCTGAGGGAGGTCAGCGCCCCCACCTCGCTGCTTCGCTGGGTCCTCCAGGTCTCCGCTCTCTGGAGGTTTGAGGATGGAGGTCCTCATTAAAACCTCCCGTCGCTCTGCCCTCTCCTCCTCCTCATCACCCAGTCCACCTTCTCGGAGGATTCGCGGCGCTAAACGTATGCCGGGACGGTCCAGGTGTCATCCAGCAGGTGTCTGCTGACGGCTGGCGTATTCTGATGAGAACGCACAGAAACACAAACTGGCTTCCTCGTCCCAGTTTGTCGTCTGTTCTAATAAAGTTCAGACCGGAAATACTTCACATCAACGACCACTGCCAGTCTCCAACGAGCAGATTCACAGCTCAGATTCTCACATTCAGACGGACTCTGACGGCGTTTCTTTTGTTTCTCCAACGTGTCTGGAACGTGTTGCAAACATCAAATTCAAAATATATTCACAAAAAACAATAAAGGTTAAATAATAATTAAATATCTGTTTGTTCTGAATTCACTTTGAGGTCGAAAAGCATCTGCAAATTTTTGGTCCACCTTTGTATTTTAGATATATTTAGTTTTACTTAATATGCAAAGTAGACGGTAACTACAGTCGTCAAACAGTGGAGTAAAAAGTTCAATATTTGCCTCTGAAGTGTGAAGTAGCACAAAGTAAATGGGCCCAAACAGAGCGGAGGAGCCGGGGATCGAACCAACGATCGTCTGATTAGTGGACGACACACTGTACCACCCCAAAGTAGCAAAGAGTAGAAATACTCAAGTACAAGTACAAAATTAAAGTACAGTAAAAGAAGAGCGAGATGTCGCACAGGAGCGATGAAGACGTCAACGTAAAGATCTGTCTGAATGTTCTGTTGCCAAATGAAGCTTTAACGTCGACGTTCACACGAGAGGCCGTAACAGCCCCGATGGGAAGATGAGATGCTGCTAACACAAACCTCCACCCTCCCTCCACCCTCCCTCCTCCCTGCAGAACACCTGAACCTGACGTGCAGCCATGTTTGATCTGGCACAAGAGGTCAGCGGCGGAGCGGCGGCGTGCGTTTTGAACATTTTCTTCTCGAAGTCTTGACAAGAAAGGTGCTTTTTGAGGATGGTATCCCGTTGTGGTGAGGCAGAGAAAACACGTTCCTGGAGGGGAGTTCATCTCTGCGCGCTGTTTCAAAGCCAGAGAGCGAAAGGCAGAGAACAAAGCAGCCCTGTGTGGAAAGGCCGGCTGCTCACTGAGTGTTTGTGTCTCAATTTTTAACCCCCTCCCCCCTCCATCACCGGGACTGAACGCTATTATTTCATAGCCCGTGAAAACAGAGATATGAACTGTGTAAATTTTAACCAGGAATCATAAATAGCTGATGTTCTCCTCACAGACTTGTCAGAGGAGTAATCAGGCTGTAGAAAGTTGATACACCTTGTTCAGAAAGTCTTTTTGTGTGTGTGTGCTGCAGGGCTTCACCACGAGAACAGACAACATAAAACATTCACCACCTGATGCAACGGTGATTTAAGTGTGTTAATGTTTTTCTCCCCTTGGTGAAAATCAGCCCACATGGTGCCAGAAAGCCTCCAAAGCCTGATTATTCCTCCTCGTATTTAAGCCTCCTCGTTTATAAATCAACCTTTTCTTTCTGCAGCAGGGCTGCCCGCTTGTTTTCTTTACACGCTGCTTCAACAGGCGGGAAATGCAGCATCATTTTCCACTGCAATTAAGAGGGAGGCCCTGATGCTGAGGCAGCGCCCGGTGCCAGCTCCGTGTACGGCTCTGGCACCTTCCAGCCCTTTTTTTAGCTGGAAAGACTTAACAGGCCCTGGTTGCATGTCTTGGCTCGGAGTTTTGAGCTTGAGTCAGGCTCCCCTGACGTAATCCTTTAAGAAATGGCTCTCCTCGCTGGCTGCGAACCACGCCGCCTCTCCTGAACATAAAAGAAGCCTTGCTGTGATTATCAGCACGGTTAATAACCCCGACACGAAGCCAAAGTTAGAAAACATCTAAAAAAAAAAAGAAATGGCCCGGCTCTCCTCTCCAGCTCCGCATTAGAGTCCATTTATGCAAAGCGTAGCTCGGCCTGTCAGCGGCTAATCATTACAAGGATGATCGATGGTGTTTATTTTCTGATGATGGAACGTAACCCCCTGCCTGATGATAATTGTAATAAAAAGGACAGATCAAGCCGGCAAAGTTATTAAATTATCAGACCATAATTTGCATTAATGCCGCGTTTGGGCTGCAGAGATGTAGCGGTGGGGGTTTGACAGAGGCCCGGCGTCGGCTTGTTAGACAGAGTCCACCTTGAAAAGCTCCCCGTGCCCTTGCCCCCCCTCGCAGATGATGTGATGACACGCCTGTCACATGACACACAGCTGTCACAGAGCCAATCAAAACCCTGATGTCTAAATTTTGTGGCATCTTTGTTGCCTTTAAGTCCATCTTTAAATCATTCATCATTCTCTGAACACTGTCATGTTAGACTGAATTAAATAATAATGATATTATCGTGATCTATAAAGAACGTTTCAAGTCCATCCATCTTTAACTTTTCCTGCATGTTTTGTCTCTTTTGTTAAATCCATTCAACTAAAAAAATGTCACAGAACCAGAACATTCATTTTTATGTTCCAGTCTCACACTGCAGCTTTAAATCAAAGTTTTATGCTGTAAAAGAGAAATATTTGATCCAAATCTAAATAAAACTTAAAAAATGTAATTAGAAATTTAGAAACTTTAATTAAATTTAATTAATTTGAAATTTTCCTGGATTATTTTCCAGGAAAAGTAACAAATTTTTCCAGGAAATACATTTTTGCAGGACGTGAAATCTGCAGTGACTTTAACATTCTGTGTCATGTTGTTGATTTAAAGTTTAAAGATCCACTTACTCGTGGATGGAGTCTGCTCGGTCGTCTTTAAACTTTTTATTTTAACATTTTCTGAGCACTTTTAGCAAAGTGTAGGAAAACCAAGTGAAGGTTTTAAATAATATTTGTCTGCACAGGCTGAGTTTGACTGAACGACGAGCTGCTGCAGGTTGAGAAAGGTGCTGAACTGTTTTTGAGTCCCTGCTCATCGCTCTGTGTTCAAAACAGCACCAGCGTCTGTCTAAGACCTGAAGTCAAACACAGACGGACGCTCGAACCATCGGAGCTGAGCGATGTTCGTTAGGCGAGCCGAGGACGTTTCCATCTTTTTCAAAAAGTGTTTGAACGGGTCTCGCAGGGAATGGGAGCTTCTGGTTTGGAGCCAACTGGACGGAAAAGATCCAGCAGAGGGGAAAAGAAAATAAAGAGCAGAGGAAAAAAGAAAGAGGGCAGCGGCTAATGGGGCTCTGCTGCTTTTAAGTACGGCGTACCAGAGGAATACATGAATTCCCCGTTAACCCCGATTCACAGCAGAGTGTCTGTTTCTCTGAGAACTTCAAACCAAACAACACAGAGAGGCTTCAGACGGCGACACACATGTATTAACAAGAGTCCCCGCGGGGCCGCGATGCGTTCCAGGTCGGAGTCCATCACGTGACTTTGAACTCATCATCACGGATCTGAAAAACTAATCAAGAAATCTTAAACTCTGAACACCGACAACGCCGTGCAGACAGTTTCATCTTCAGTTCACGCGCAGAAAGTTTCCAAAGACGCTGAAGAGGAAAATGATTTCAAAAAGACACAAACATAAAAATGAAGCGATGAAAGAAGACGACAGAGAATATAATATAATATAATATTATATAATATAATATAATATAATATGGACACTGGAGGAACAAAGACTTAATAACCTTCCAGGTACTAGTTTTATTTTTTAGATTCTACTTTATTGTTCTTCAATTTGAATTTTTTTTGGATTCCTCAAATCACTACAGGCTGAAACTGTCTCAGATCAGAGTTCAGACTAACGTGGTGAAGTCTTTGGGCATCAGTCTTTCATTAAACTTCGGCCCAACCCGACCCGACACTTTGAGGCTCTGGGAACAAACGTACGCGTCAGGCTCGACAGTTCCTGGTTTTCACCTGAAGCAGCACCTGAGACACGAGTTACAAGAAACAAACTGCAGGAATTCATCCGCATCGAGGTGCAACTTCAATTAGCACGGAGCAGCTAATTTAGCTTGCTCAGATGCTAAGGTGCAATGCATCCTGGTACATGTAGGCACTGCTGGCGAGCACGAGCAGCACAGATGAACCTTTTTATGTTTTTAAAAAATGCTTGGAGCTGTTGCTCAGACTGAGTCACAGTCATGACAGAGGCTTTAATTTGAAGTTCATCACATCAGATATTCTGTTTCTGCGCTGATGGACAGACACACGGACAGAACGTGGAGCTTATTTTCTTGGATAACAAGTTGTCTGAACTGATTCACGTCTCTAAAAACCTCCACAGAACTGTGCTGTCTTTGAACGTCTTGTTTAAACTCAGACGCTGCTCTCCTCCGTCTGAAAATTCAGCAAAGAAAAAAAAAAAAAATCACACCCTCAATTATCTCAACGGGCAATTTAGGCCAGATGTAAACGGGATTTTGGTGTCGAGAGAGTTTTGATGAAGAGCTGAAGTCACCAACCGACCAATCAGGACAGAGCGAGGTCTCTGATGGCCCCGAGGTCAGACAGCAAAGCACATCTGAACCATAAATCAAACCTTTGTCTCTCTATTTCCACCTTAAATACCACCTTAATGAGGCTGAACAGTTAAAGAGGAAACATCTCTGAGCAGCCGTGCTGCAAGTTCACTTCACTGGATCTCCAATCAACGTCTGCTTACTTTGACTGTCTTCATCAACACGCTCGCTCTCGCGTCGCTTCGAGCTGAAGAAGTCCATGTGATACAGTCGAAAGAGTAGGCGGACCTTGATTGGAGACGGTCTGGTGAACCGTCAAGAACGAAGCTCAACTTTGAAATGAAAAGACGTGAACGCGAGGCTTCACTCTTCTTGTTATGAAGTGAATCTGAAATGAAGCGTCCTCTGCTGAGCCGTCCATGTTCCCATGACTCAACCAGCAGCGAGTCCTCCACAGGAAGTTCCTGTTTAACAGGTAGAAAGATGCTCGACTCTGTGTTACTGTCAGAGCTCCCTCTACTGACACCAAGTGGAACAACGACCCAGAGACACAACAAATGTAGAGATCAGGAAAATGAATTTCTGTCTTCACACTTTGATTTGATAAATTCAGGATTAACAATAAAGAATCACTATAATTACACTCCAAAGTAATCAGATACATTAAATACTCTGCTGTGTTCAGTATGAACTTCCTCTCCATGTTTCACGTTCTGTTCTCTTGATTCCTGCCATCTTTGAAACTTTGTGATGAGATTTGAAGTCATGTGATGTTGGACTCTTCTTCTTGTGACAGAGTTAAAGGAGTCGCAGCGTTGCTCACATATGAAGCGTTTAAAGGATTTAAAGATCTCTCCGTGTGCTGCAGCAGAGCGGCTGCAGTGCAGGTGAATCCTGTTCTGTTAAATAATCATGATGAATAATGAAGGCATGAGTCGGCCTGGCAGATCTCCCCTCCTGGGCGGACATTTAGTGTCAACCTGACAGGTCTCAGCGCAGCTCGGGGACAGGGGGGATGAAGTTGTCTCCATATTAAGCAGGCAGATTAGACCTGTTAAATGGGGGGCAGCGTGGAGAGGTGCCGTACGTGGACCTCCGGGGTCTGAATCTCATCAGGTGAGCCCGGAGCCGAGCTGCATGGACGGGGGGGAGGGGAGAGCGTTGTCCGGGCCTGTGGCCCGCCTCCACCACACCTCACGTCTTTCCGCATTCGCAAACTGGAAGTGACCCCGCGCTTCTGCCAGCCTCCGCCGCAGCTAAGCCCGGCCCTTCCCATCATGCACAGGGGCCGCAACGAGCTCCCATGAGCCTCGGCTCGCTCCCTGCCATCTGCCGTGATTTATAGAAAACGGCCGATGATTTATGGGCCAGTCATCTCACAATGAAGTTGTTCTCTTTCATTTGCGCGACCTCCCGACCTAGCCGCCACTCCCAGCCAGGTTGGGGAAATGCGCGCTAATCATACACTATGAGGGCTTTTAAACAGGAGGAGCTGAGCGGGTGGAGGTGGAGTACAGGAGGAGGAGGAGGAGGAGGAGGGCTGCAAATAGAGGCCCTTTAATGAAATTAATTTTCAACAACGTGTGCATACTGATGAAACAGGCAGGCCTCTGCGGCGACACGCGGCCACCGCTGAGAGACGCTAACAAAGCCATTTGGAGGACTCATCCGACACCGCAGCGCCGTCCCCACGCCCCGCTCTGATCTACGAATCAAACGCCCCATTAGGAGTCAGTGATCCAAGAGACGTGTTTAAAGATTTATACAGTGTTGGAGAGGAGCTTGTAAAACAAACATACACACACATCTGACCACAAACACCGTCACATCCACCTCTTAACGAGAGTTCATCTCGTCATATATTCATATTGTGGTTTGACAGGTGGAAAGAATTTCATACGTCAACGTTTGAGAGGGAAATATCCAATATTTGAGCTTTAAATGAAGATTCCACAGTCATGGTCACAAGTTTAGATTAATCCAGTGTTGTTCATTCGAGGCCCAAAGAGGTCAAATGATCGAATATTTTACATCAACAAAAACAACGTTTAAAAAAAAAAACTCCAGAAATGAAACAAATGTACGACCCGTCAGATTTATGTGGGGACCCTTCAGAGGGGCCCGACCCCTAGGTTGGCCCCCACTGGATTAGACTCCACCTGGAGCAGCTCCAACAGTAAAACAAGAATTTTACTCGTATTGGAATATTTTTACTTCAGGAAATCATCGTTCATACACCTGAGCTGTAAGCTTACATCACTGGTTCCCAACCTGTGGGTCCCGGCCCTCATTAGGAGCTTTTTGATGTTCAGCGATGTAAAAAAAATTAATTAATTAAATCTCAGCATTTTATTTATTTCTGTGAATAAAACTAAAGTAAATATTTCTCTTTTAAATTTCTCTGATTGTTTCAGAGGTAACGTTAAATAAACGTGACACAAACTATTCACAGAGCTTCTGATCAACGTCCTCGTGCTGAGGCAGAGCTCCGAGAACGACGAGAAGAAAACACTGAATCTTTGTATGATTATTAGAAATATATAAAATACAGACAGATTTAAAAGGTTCTCTAAAATCTTAGAAAAATAATCTGTGATGAAACATTAACAGGAAATAATCTGCTCCAGATCAAACGTCACATTTTGTTTGTCTGTTCTCTCTTTTTGTTGTTTAACTGAATATGAAATAAACAGAAAATATGAAGTCAGTCTGTCAGTTTAGAAAAAGGTGGAGCGTCTTTAAACATCCACATGATTTTAAATCAGTCTTCACATAAACACCAACAAAATGATTATTCAGTATTTCAAAATAAAATCAGCTGAACGACATCTTTAAAAAAAATGATCACAAAACAAATAAATTATTGTCTGACTTTTATTTTAAGTTATTTTATTGATTTTAGTTCTATGAATTATTTCATGTGAAACATTCTTTGTTTGTTAATTAGATTAAAACTATAATAAATATTAAAATGTTCATTTTGTGTTGATTTAATTTTTGCAAACGTCACCTCAGAATAAAAATCTATTTTTAGTATTAATATATTATGTTATGTTTTTGTTTGGATGTTTGAGAACATTCAGAGAACATTAAAATAACTTAGAGAGAACGGGAGAACAGAGCTGATGATCACCTGTACCTGGCTGATCCGAGCCGAGCCGAGCCGAGCTGTCTGTCTGTGGAGCTCACTCGTGGCTGGTGGTTTGTGGAATCCAGGATGGCCTCGTCCTGCAGCAGACATCCAGTCACAGGTTCGATCTCCACAGCCGTCTGCCGAAGTGTCCCTGAGCAATGGGTGCGTTTGATTTCTATGAAATGAAGAGCAGATGAGTCACGAGACACAAACATTAAAATTAAACAGAACAAATGAGCTCAAAGTGACAAATTTAACAGAACTAACAATAACATGGCGATGCAGTAAGAAGAGTCTCACAGTGTTAGAGCGCCACCTGGTGTCCGTCCTCTAACTTCACTTTGTGGCTGTCAGACAGTTTCACTCGATAAAAAATGAAAATTAAAAACTAAAATCATGTTTCAAACTTGTAAATTTACCTTCGAGTTCATCGTTCACGGACAGAAGAGCACGTCACAGTTCACCCAGCGTGCACGGCCACATCAAACACAGAACACCTGTGCGCTTCCGTGCAAGTGCTCATGGGAAATGGAGTTCAGGCCTGTAGTTTTCAGCGTCCAAAAGAAGCTCCACAGATACAACATGCAGAAGTAGCAGTGCAACAATGTGACAGTACATCAGAGGAATGTTGTTAGAGCAAACGCTCAGATAGTCCAGTCCAGTGGGTCCAAACATACGGGTCGAGCCCCTCCAAAGGGCCGCTACATAAACCTGAGAGTCGTGAGATGATTGATGGGAAAGATCTGGAAAAATCTAGGGGAATCTTTGGGATTTTTCTATAATCTTTGATGAAGATTATCATGTTTTCAATTTAAAATCTGAGTCTATCATAAATATAGTGGAGTAAACAATCATTTAAATCAATCTGAGAAGTTTAGAGTGGAAATTACTCAAAGTCTCGAGAAACCTCTGAGACAAAGCAAAAAAAAAAAAAAGTCAGGAACCACGAGTTTCATCCTGACCTCTTTAACTATGAGGTATGAAGTGGATGAGAAACATGAAGTCAACTAGAAAAGTACAAATTGATACAAATGATGAATAAATGACAAAGACCACAGAATAGAAGTCTGATAGTTTATTTCAAGTTCTGCAAAGTCTATCACAGGTGAAAGAGAACCAAACATGTAAATATATACAGTCATACACAGAAAATAAAACATAAATATTGTAGAGCGTGAAATAAAACTAATCAGCTAATAAAAACAGGAGCCATGCATCGTGAGCGGACTTCACCACCGGCTTCAAGCGTATTTACAGCACTGCGTCTCTTCTCACGTTACTTTATGAAGCAGTGTATTGTGTTAGTACAGGTTAGTATTGTACAGGACAACCAGGAATATTGCCAGAAATCCTCACCCAAAGGCACACAATCAGGAAATCAAAAGCACGTTTTTAAACCCTATTTCTAGTTTGGACTTTTTTTGTCAAACTACATTTGACAGGCCGGAAATATCCTACGACTGCCGTGAAGTACGCATGCAGATGTAGTTCAGAAGCTGTAGTTTTAAGTCACATGTAGAAAAAAGAAAAGATGAAGTTCAGTCTAACACTGGATCACTGGACGACGTGCTGCAGAGGACTTCACTGGTTCTGGAGGCAACATTCAAATCCAGAATGAAAATGTCAAATTGTCACTCAGCTGAGAAAAGTGACAGCGGTGCAGCACAGTTAACAGTCCAACAGAGTGTTTGTGTTTGTGTGAGGAGAACAGATAAGGCCTGACACCTTCAGGGACAGCATCCTTCACTTTCTGCGGTCACGTCACATGAAAGAATGTTGAGACAGACTGACACCACTCAGTGTGCAGTTAGCATGGAGCATCGTTTAGCTTAGCTTAGCATAAAGACTGGAAGAGGGGGGAACAGTTAGCCGGGTTCATCCGTCACTCTCTGCTGTATTTAGATGTAATAAATAAACATTTGACAAAAAATCATGACTGTGAGTTATTCTGGTCGTGATAATCATGGAGTGAAAATCTGATATCGTGACAGCCCAGTAAACAGGCTAACAGTTCCCTCTGTTTCCAGTCTTTATGCTAAGCTAAGCTAACAGGCTGTGTGAGTGGTATAAATCTCATCTACCTCTCAGCACAGGAGAGTTTTTTCCCACAGTGTCAAGGGCCGGTGTGGCTGCAGGTTTTCTTTCCAACCAAGCAGCAGCACACCAGACTTGACTCAGCTGATCAACTGATGTCAGTCTTCAGAGAGCTGATTGGTCAAACTGTGTGCTCTTGGTTGGTTGCCACACCGGCCCTTTGTGGAACAGGTTCCCCACCCCTGCAAACATGACCTGAACCTCCTCTGTGGCGCTTGTTTCAACTTGCCTTGTGCGCCACACGGGCGGAGTTTAGCACCAGGAAAGTTCAAACTGTTTGTAACTGTACCTAAACCTTTCTGTTCAGATACCGTACATACGCTGGAGTTATTAGGAGCGTTTGTTAGTGTTATTTTAAGCAGCAGTAACATTTTATTATAATATACTTAAAATTAAAAAAAGACACTTCTGTACATTGACCAGCGAGAGCGTCTCAAAGGAACACAATGGAAATTTACAGTGCTTCGACGTGAAAACCCGAGCTGGATTCTCCGGAGTTTATTGCTAATGTCCAACGATCAAACTCTCTTTCAGACTTCCTGTCACGCTGGCACTTCACCATTCATCAATTAGCATTGTCGCTAGCTCTTAGTAGCACGTCATCATTCAGATTGTCAATCTTTGTGTCAGATTTAGGCCCATTTCTTTTTTTTTCATTTCACATTTTAAAGGTCGAAGTCTCAAAGTGACTTACATTCAAATTTAGGAACAGCTGATACGGAAACAGTTCAAAGCATCTCTTTAAAACAAGAACACATGGTGAACAGTGTGTCAGCATCAAACTGAAGATAAACCACTGATGATGAGTTCACTGCCAACAAAACCGCCATAAATTAAAATACTGATACTATTTCTGAGACGTTTAGAGCCCAGTCTTCAACCTTTAGGTTTCTCTTTAGTGTAATATAACATACATATATATATTTCAGTATTTTGGAATGAAACTCAACAAATCACAGTAGTCTTGACTTGACAGCAGACGTCCCAGTTTAAACAGGCCTGGGCCTCAGCAGTCTGTCTCTCAGTGGTTTTCTTTTACTAAAATCATTATAATGTTTCTTTTTTCTCAGCTCAGTAACTTTTGTGAACGTTCAGTCCATGAAATCGATAAAAAATCCACTGCATGGTTTTAAATATATATATTTATATAGAGCTGACAAATGAGGTCTGTGTAACACTTACCAGGTTCATTTCCCATTTAAAATAATTAAATGTAACATTTAAATCAACGTTCATCAAATGTAAATGAAAGATTTCGAACTTGTTCTAAGCTGGTGGACTGATAAATACAGATCTGATGCTTTAACAGCTGCCTGACGCTCTGACTAAAATACATTTGGTCCCATTGTAAGACGACGTCTTTCTCTGCATGACCGTCAGATTAAACTAAATGATCTGTATCCTGAAGCCAACACAGGAAGTGTCACAACCTGCAGACAGTCCACCAGATGTGGGCGGGATCATGATTAAAATCCTGGCTCTTAATTTAAATATAAAAATCATTCAGCTGCTGACAAAGGCAACACATTTCAGATCAAAGGCTTCAGTTTCAGAGAGAATCATTTAATATGTATCCGTTAAATCCTGTGTTCCTTTTTTCAGTCCAGGTAGAAGAAAAAGTTCAAAATCTTTCTTTTATGTTGACAAACAGGAAGTAACATTTCATAAACCTGTTCTAGATTTTAAACGGGAATTTAACCAGCGCGTGTCACACAGAACACATTCAATCATTTTCTTCTTCACACCTAAAAAACTGATTTGTTCTACGTTAAATATCAACACTGAATTCTTTTGCTGGTATTTGGGTTCAAAACAATAAAACTTTTTGTCTTCAATCATTGGCCAGCCAAATGATCCTTCAATGTAAACCAACATGAACTTCACATTTTCACCACTATGATATGAACGAGCGCAACAACAGAAAGAAACAACGCTCTGTCGTTTTTCTCATCCAGGTGTCAAATTTCTAAATCAAAGCTCATTATTATCTTCAGATGGACCCTTGAATTCAGCCTTTTAAAGACTGCGGTGCCACTTTCTTTCTTTAACTGCTCGGTGTGGCTCAAAATTCATCCAACGTTCATGTTCAAACTGGAAACTATTCAACGCCTTTAAGATTGATCCAACAGGTACAATGAGGCAGTAGTTCAGGAGGGTGAAACACATCCTGTCGAAGCTCTTTACATTCAATATACAATAAGGTTTGATGTGTCAAAGCAAAACATTGTTCAAAGAAGTGGATTAAAGGTACTAAAATGAATAAAAATACTGATAGCCACAGGTTTCCTCCTGTACAGGGAGGAAGGAAGTTACACCGCAAACTCTCTTTTTCTTCTTCTTCCACCAAACTCACCTCAGGTCTGCTGGAAGTTTAAGAAGACAGCCTCGATGCTAGTATAACTTTCAGAAAGATTTTTCAGGATCGCCTCGGCTCCAAAGAGCGCCTCAGATACAGTCTGAAAGATGACGGTGTGGATGGTGAAATGAGGAGCGAGGAGGAAGAGGAGATCTTGGTTTCAGGCACACAGCCTCTAAACAATAGTTTCTACGATCACTCGCTTCCATCGGACGTCGTCGATGGAAGATAAAGTTTTAAGGCTCATGACTCTAGTGTGAAAGAGGAGGAAGAACATGACGTTCAGGTGGAGCGGCCTGGTTCTTTAACAAACGTCTTAGCTGCCAGGATCAGCTGACCTCCCAAACATTTGCTTCAAAGATGAGAAGAAGGTGGTCCAGAATCTGGAGCCATGACAGCATGAGCTCTTCAAGATAACTTCAGCTTTGTCAGCGGCTGAAGGGATGAAATGGGAATCATACTGACGACAGGAGTCGGTCGGGAAATGAAGTTTCTGGTCCTACAAAGACCCTCGAGATAATCGTGATCCTGGTGGCTGATGAAGACGATGGAAGCTAAGCGTGTGCTGTGGGAGTTAGTAGGAGGAGATGTCGGAGGAGCTGCTGCTGTTGCTGGTGGAGGTCTGAGCTCTCTTGATGTACAGGTTGAGCAGCTTCATCTGGAGGAGGGAAACAGCATGGGCGTTAGACAACTTCACCTCTGAGGCTACAACAACACTCACGTTTAATCTCAAACTCACTGCTCCACCCAAACTACAATCAGAGATCCAAACTGTTTGACAGCTGAGACAGGAAATGAGTCTACCTTGCTGCCGGTCAGCTGAGCCAGGTAAGGCTTCAGCTCCTCTCCGATCACAGAGTAGATGGCCACCAGGCAGAAGACGCTGGCCTTCCTCACGCTGCTCTCGGTGTTGTCGTAGCCCTGCAACAGACGGCGCTGAGTGAAACGCTGCAGCCACACTGGTGGACCTCCTGAAAGCCTCATAACACGACATGTTCTGCAGCACAAAGAGCGTCTCACCTGCAGGAGCCCAGGTGTGATGTCAGACAGCAGCTGATGGAGCGGCTCCTTGGAGATGCGTTCGATGGCCCTCGTCTGCATCTTGATGGCGGCCAGGTTGATGGGGTAGTCCGCCGTCTGCACGATGGGGCAGAGGACCTTGATGCACTGCTCCGGGTGGATGGAGCCTGCCAGGGTGGAGGCCGCCTCCTCCGCCGCACGCACCACCTGCAGCGACCAAAGAGAGAAGAGAGCGTGATGCAGGGTCAAAGTGAAAAGAAATAATGTGAGTCTGACCTGAAGGTGATGCTCACCTCCTTGTGCGAGTCTTTGTGAGCCTCCAGCGTCTTCATGATGGTAAGCTCTGCGTAGTTCTTGAAGCGGGCCGGCTGGTTCCTCAGGATCTCCTTCAAGACTCGCAGGGCCAGCGCCCGGATCGTGTGCTGAGAGAGAGAGGAGCCAGTTCAAGACATTCAGAAGGTTCTCTACAAATATGACGGTCACAGAGGATGAAACAGAGATTTCTTTACGTCTTTGTCGCCCAGCGTCTCGAGCAGCAGCAGCAGCATGGTCTTGAAGTGTTCCTCCCACACCACCAGGCTGTCTTCTCGGGCCACCTTCAGAAGCTCCAGCAGGGTCCCCCGTCTCTCCTCGGGGCCCCGCTCCCCTGCCTGGCCCTGTGAGAGCTCCTTCAGGAGCCCCCCGACCAGCTCCAGCTGCTCTGCGGGAGCCGCTGCAGGAGGAGAAACATCAACAACATAAATTTGAAAACCTTAACATGTTCCACGTCAGAGTCAGGAGGCACAGATTTAATTAATGCTGTTACTTTGGTCATAACTTAACGAAGGCACTGATGCAGTGAGTGTGTGAGTGTGTGTGACGGTGGGAAAAGTCTGAAGCTCACGTTTAAATCAACCAGAAGATAAACAGACACGGAGACATCAATTAGCTGTGCAGACTTTTTGGTATTTAAGCTCCTCAAGAGGAGCTCCATAAATTGACACTGTTTATCTTATGGTTGATGCACTTTGTGTGAGTCATCCTGACTGTCACCGTGTACGTGATGGATTCTTGTCTTTATCTTTCCAGTGTTTCTTTTAGTCAGTCTACAGGACAAGAAGAGACAAATGTTGCTGTCTTTACCTGGGAAGCTTTTGGGGTTCATGATCTTGTTTTCGACACATTCTTGTCGGCAGCCTGCAAAGAAAACATGGCAAAGAAAATCAAATCAATTAAAAAACTTTTGAGCTCGATCGCAAAGAAGATCGTCGTTCTCTCAGCTGTTTGTTTTGTGGTGGATTTTCTTCAGTCTACTCTCACCGTCTCTCAGCTGCTCCACGGCGTCCTCATACAGCGCCTCCTTCAGGGCAGCTTTGTCCAGCGTGCTGATGCTGTCGGTGTAGTTGTACGGGTTGTAGTCACGGAAGCGTGGGCCGGCGAAGGAACGCGGCGAAGGCGTGTTCAACAGCGACGTCTTGTTGTCCAGAGCTGTGCGTCCTCCGCCCACCACGTCACCGTCTGAGGACGCTCCGACTCCGGACTGAACAATGACATCAAACCATCATCGTCATCATCACAAGTCCGACAGATTTATTTGTTCTGATTTACATTTCTTTGTTGTGTTCGAGTGTTTTAGGTTCTCCGCCTTCAAACACGCCTCAGAGAAACGTTACAGACAGAATGTCTGAATATCTTAGAGCTGTTCTGTGTTCACAAACTAAAGCTCTTCCTCCTCACCATGCCGTCCCTCTTGCTGTCTCGCCTCAGTGGCTCCATCAGGTCTTCTTGGCTGCGGAAGCTGAAGTTCTGGATGGCTTCAGTGACGCCCCGGAGAGAGCTGTAGATCTCCTCTGAGTTCAGGTTTTCACTGTCGTACTCCAGCATGCTGCAGCGAGGGAGAGGGAGAAAAACGACGTGAGAGCTGGTTCAGTCAGGAGAATACTTTGAGACTCTGCTGCTCCCTGAAGGATCTTTAAGAACATCTTCTGTCCAGGATATTTGTACAAGGCCGACCTACACAACTTCAGACGCTTCATGTGGTGATCCAAGACTACTTCAGATAAAAGGTTCAGTCCTTCGATGGTCCTGGATCAGCACTGCTGAGTTATGATCGAGGACACTTTCCTAGACATGGACCAAACTGATCTTTACACTTTCTACTCATTCAACACACACAACATTACAACACATCCACGTCCATGACTAGGAAACAGGCAGCACTTCCTCTGTGCACCACCATGTGTTACAGTACAGTGCACGTGCATAGCCGTGCATGTTGACAAAGTGACGCAGGTGGAGACAGACACAGAGACAGTGATGTCACGTGTTCAGTTCAGAACAGAAACCAAACGGATGGACAGTGAAGGACAATCTGAGCAGATGGAGCCGAGCAGAAGTGACCACAGACGAGACTGTTGGTGAGTTTTTGGAGGTTTCACAGACAGAATCAGCTTCAACCTCTTTTATTTTTCAACTATTAACAATGAACTGTGGTCTGTAATCACCCGGCTCTACTGTGAAACCCCAAAACAGGGAGGAGGAGGAAGAGGAGGAGGAAAAGAGGGGTGGGGTTACCTGGGTGAGTAAGCTCGCCGCACTGCCTTGAGCGAGGAGTGGGCAGTGGATGGAGGAAGAGGGGAGGGGAAGGGTGGAGGAGGGAACTTGGAGAGCCCGTCTGCGCTCCAACCCCACAGCCGACTGCAACCGGCCGGGGAGGAAGAGGAGGGGAGGGAGGAGACGGAGGGAGGAGGAGAGCAGCCCAGAGAGAAGATAGAGATGTGAGTAAAGTGAGAAATAAGGAGAGGCACTGTCAGTCAGTGTTAGATTAACCCACCACTAAAAATGTGAAATGGTTTGACCCTGACTAACAGCATTAATACGACCACTCACTGGGGATCAGCTCCAGGTTTCATATTTCTACATTTCTGATGTCTTTTTCTGGAGCTCGGGATGGTTGTGGACTGTGATTGTGATGGGGATGAGTTGGGATAAAATCAAACACACTGTGGTTTGGAGGTGCAGTCTTACAGCCGGAGTGTTACCTGGGAGAAAGCCCCCCGTGGGAGCAGTTGGTGGGGGAGGTGAGCGGGCTGCTGCGGCTGCCGGGCTGCCGTGGAGGCGTCCGACCCGCTGAGTTACTGGGAGAGGCCTGGAAATGGACAGAACACACAAGATGAGACGACATACGACAGAACGCACCAGGGCTCCCACAGCTTCTTAAACATCAAATTCAAGGACTTTCCAGGCCCAGTTCTCTCAAGTTCAAGGGCCCAACATGACATACTTTAATGTGTTTACTCACCTGAAGTAAAAAATATCAAAAGAACTTTCTATTCTTGCATAAAATATATAAATTCAAGCACTTTCAAGTCTGTTTGAAAACAATTCACAGCCTTGGTTCTTTCCCCTCCTCATGGATTTCAAGGACTTGTGGGAATCACGAGAGACAGACCTTTAATTTCCAGGACAGGAAACATTTTGAGTGTTTCTCTCCGTGAATCAAACTTTGATATCACACTCTCCTTTCCCTTACTGTGTGTGTGTGTGTGTGTGTGTGTGTGTGTGTGTGTGTGTTACCATGCCAATGCCAGCGCTGGCGTTCCTCAGGTGGTTGTGCAGCAGCTTGGTGGTTCCGTCCTGGAAGGTTTTGGGCAGCGCGCCCAGCAGCATGGTGAACTCTGGAGTGTTGAGCTCAAAGAGGGCGATTAACACCACCTGAGCCGCCTGCACACACACACACGCACACACACACACACACACACACACACACGCACGCACGCACACACACACACACACACACACACAGTCACTTTGATGAACTTGAACTGGATCTCTGCTGTTTGGAGCTGGAGCTGTTTGAGGAAATATTTTTAGTGTTACATCTGTAAACGTGTCCTTCATCACAGCAGCTGGTTCTGTGGACATTTCTCATTCTCTTCATCAAACAGGTTTCATTACATGTAATATACATGCCTGTCATGCTTCTAGAGTAAGAAAGGGAGGTGACGGTGTTAAACACTGTAAGTTGTCTTACGTCTTGTTTTGTCCACAACCCAAAAAGATTCATTTTACTGTCACAGAGGACTGAAGAAAACATCCTCAGAGAATTTCTCTAAACTCTCAAAATGAATGAAACAAGAGAACAAGTTCAACCTCAAGGTGAATATAAATGATGACGGGTTAGAGGCGTATTCGTTGCAGTGAACAAGCAGCACGTCCATTCAAATCATTCAAAAGAAGTTGAGTAAAAGCCAGAACGAGATAATTCAAATGTTTCCAGATGAATGATGTTTAGTTCAGTTTAGTGTTAAACTGCAGACGCTCAGCGACTCATGCACAAACTGTACATTCACTTCGAACTTGCCACGAGGACAGCCAGTCAGCTTTTGTCCATCTTCCTGATTCTACAGCCTTGTAGGTTCACCGTGCATGAAACAGAACCAGAACACGAGCCTGCACTTTGATCTGAGAGCAGTTAGTGTTGAAAAGCCTTCACTGTCAGGTTATCTGCAGTGTGGCTGTTTCTCAGGCTGGGTTAGAGGAGGCTACACACTCTGCTCATGCTGTTTGATGGAGGTTCTACCTGCTTGCACCTCTCCTCCAGGTTGCCCTCTCCAGGCAGAGAGGCCACGGTGCTGGGTCGGCCTGAGAAATCCTCCCCTGCCCAGTTATGAAGGGTCTGGGGGTGTGGTGGACGACAAATGACGATTGGACAAAAAAAAAATGACAAAAAATGAAACAAAGAACTAAAAACTACGACGACATTTAAAAGACATGAAGAGAGCTGTGTTCTGAGGGAAGATGGAGGTGGCTCTCAAACTCCACACCGCCCCACCCTCCTACCTTGCGGACGTCGGAGCTCTTGGGCTCGGTGGTCCAGGTGATGATGCGTGAGACAGCGAGGCGCGTCTCGCTGGAGTTGACAAAGTCAGCCGGGTCCATCTGTCGGGCCAGCGCCTCGATGTAGCGCAGGATGGCCACCTTCACCTTCAGGTTGGGCGTCTGCGTCTGATCCACGATGAAACGCATCAGGATGTTGAACTGCTGCTCGTACGGGAAGGACTCTCTGCAGAGAAAAACAGAGTAAAACACGGCACAGCGAGCTGCACAGACTTTCTCAGATATCCACTTTTTGCCGCTGTCTCTGCAGAAAAACAGCTGAAGCAAAGAAACTCAATGCTGTCCTGTTTTTGTTACTGAACAACACTTTCCTCTTCGTCCACATTAATAGGTGGATCAAAGACTCAAGGTGCACAGCTGACATCAACAGATCAGTGGATGGATAGATTTAAGCCCAGCCGCCCACCTGGTGACGTCCAGTGCCTTCTGGACTTTGGCCTGGACAGAGCCCAGCAGGTCGGCCCCCATCTTCTTCAGCAGCTGAGTGAGCAGGACGAAGAGCCAGTCCTGCAGGTCGTCCCTGTGCAGCGTGATGAAGTCCACCAGAGTCTCCAGGAACATGCTGAAGACCTGAGAGAGGAGGCAAGGGGTGAAGGAGAAGAAAGAAGGAGGGAGAGAGGAAATAAAAAGAAGTCACACCATTGCTCGTGTTTGTGCTGCTGACGTGTGACAGGACAGATGAGTGTGGTGAGTAAGGTGAGTAAACACTTACTCTCTGGTGTTTGTTAGAGTCCACAGCGAGCAGCGAGGAGGCATGCAACAAAAAAACACTCTGTTAGTTTGTCCTGCAGTTAGTTTGGACACGTGAGCAGTGAATCTGACCAGCAGCTGCATTAATCCCAACATTTACCACGTTTACCCCCCTCCCAGGAGCTGCAGCTGTTACGGTGAATTTATGCTCAGTGACGCTGCACAGAGATGATACGTTCAGGACAAACATGGTGCTGTGTGTCACAGGAGCTCAGCTGACTCTCACCTTGCTGTGAGGGTCTGCAAACATCCTGGTGAAGATCTCACAAAGCCTCTTCAGCTCTACACGACTGTCAGAGAAAACATGCAGCAGATTTATCAGGTCAAGTCATTCATGAAATCTGGAGGTGAAATCAAACTTAAAGGATTTGTTACGTCTCCATCCACCTGAGCATCCTCTGGCTCTTGAACAGGTTCTGCAGTCCCAGCAGCCCCTCCTTCCTCTCAGACCAGTTGGCGCTGGCGCAGTGGTTCAGCACCTCGGCCACGTCCTCCGTCTGACGCAGGTAGTGGGGCGCCATGCCGCCGTTGCGTGAGCTGTACGAGCGCTCGGAGCAGGCGCTGGAGGCGTCGCTGTTGGCGTCGTCGTCCGAATACATTCCCGGAGACTCAAAGCGCCGCCTCACCGGCCTCCGCTGAGCAAAAGAAGACAGGACAGAGTTTACAGACAGGAGTGAGATGTGACATCACTGTTTTCTGTCTCTACTGTCTTCAGACGTGAAGATCTAGCATGCAGCTACAGTCAGAGTCATGCAGGTTTCTGATGATGTGATGAGAGATGGAGGAGGTTATTTCATGCTGACTCTCTTCACCTGTCACTTCAGGTCAACATGCTGCCTTGATCAGACAAAACTTTCACATGACAGCCTGTGACAGAGGGAGGCATGGTAGAAAACACACAGCAGCTGTCGTGATCAGACAGACTGATCAATAAATGGAGATCTGCGATGGCTAGTGTCTTCTGTCCTTCATGTTTACAGTGTAAACATGTTTAATGCTCATGCTCTGCATGCAGTGACAGGATGGTTCGACTGTGTCAGATGAGATTTCTTTGTACCTTACTCCTCGAGTCTCCTAAGAGCTGAAATATACAAAGTCCAGGAAGAAAGAGGACAGAGGGAATTACTGCAGGACTGCACAAGCTCCGACAACATCAACAAATCCTTCATTTCATTTTTTAATCAACAAAACAACATGTCAAAAAACAGAAATGATGTTTTTCCACTTCCTTTCTTACCAGAGCGTCGGCGACGGCAGCCTCGACGTCGGTGCCGGTGTTGAGGATTCTCATGGCGTTGACGGAGGCCGAGATCCGAGCCTGATGGGACAGCCGGTCTGGAAGAGAAAACACACATCAGCATGTGATGAAAATAAATGGGATTAAAATCCACTGTGCAGGAGTGACGTGCAGTTTGGTGACAGGCACTTTAAATGTGATCAGAAATAATAAATAAAGAGGACCACGATTCACTCAAACAGAAATGTCAGACTGATCAAAGACAGTCAGATTTAGGACTGAGAGTCTTGGTCCTGTTTGTTTTTTCTGGATTCTGGGAGCAGAATTACATGAGGTGGATTTTCTAACTTCATAGTTTAGGTTGGTCTTATAATAATTCTATCATTGAGCTTTCATCGGTCAGTACATCAGCAGAGAGAGCTGCAACACGTTTATGGTCATGAGAAGCAGAGCGCAGCGTCAACACGATAAATACAAAATGCAAAACATATAAGTCCATCACAGAGCATAAAATGATCATGAAGCTGCAAAAATAAAAGAAACAAAATGAATTTAGAACCTCTGAATCTTTCTTCTTGAACTCTGAATCATAAAACACCACAGCAACATGTAGCATCAGCCTGATGTTTAGCATCGCTCCCTGTGGCTGAATGATTCTTTTTATGTGAACCAGAGTGGGAAAATACCAACAGGCTGGTTTAGCAGCTGATTATTTCCCGCTCTGTCCACTAGAGACTGACTTGGGCCATGCAGGGAGAGGCTTCACTGAGCAGGATCACTCAGTCAGCCAGGAAACTGAATACAAAATAGGATGATGTAAATCCAGCAGGATCGTCTGTGATACAGAAACAGAAACGTTTGAGGAAAATCTGTTGAACGTTGTTATTTCATCTGGCTAACTGAGTGAATCTGCTCCCTGAGAAGACCTCTCTGGTCACCTGAGTAGCACTCTGCAGAGGACAGGGCACTGGTAGAGCGGGAGTGTCGACGAGTCGCTGGAGGAGGACGTAGAGTCAGAAGAGACGAGCAGATAACACGACTGTTGTTACAGATACGTTGACTGATGAACCAACAAAAGTATTTTCTGTCTCAGCTGCAGTTTTTACTTCTTCACACAGACTGAGTTAGAATATTAGTGCAATAGAAGAGAGACATTTAAATACAGAGCATGCACAGAAACAGGAAGGAAAAATGGTGATCTATGCAGACAGAAGTGCAGGGTAAGAGGGAAGTGAGGACTGCTGGCTCCTAAAGATTTTCACGTCAATGTCAGACAGAGAGAAATCTAACACGACTCTGTATGGAACTCCATTCTGTGCACTTCCCAAACTTTACAGGACTTTAAATCAAATGTGTTTTCAGGTGATTCTTTGGTACCATACTCACCCAGGGGGGAGAAACCCCTGGCGGGGCTGGTGTCACGGCTGCTCTCGCGACTGGTTTCGCGGCTGCAGCCCTGACTCATGCTCGGCCGGGGGATTCGGCTGCGGGCTAGAGGAGCGTGGCAGGCAGAGAGACAGACAGAGAGACGGACAGACAGACAGACAGACAGAGAGACAGACAGCAGCGCAGGGGGAGAGTTTAACTTGTAGCACATTCAGCCGGACACACACACACACACACACACACACACACACACACACACACACACACACACACACACACACACACACACACACACACACACACACACACACACACACCTGAAGCTCTGCAGAGATGGTTAGTCAGACAGGAGAGAAGGGAGAATAAGACTGAGGGAGGCTGCAGGTTCAGTATTAGTATGAGAAGGAACAGGAACACTGTTGTGTTTTGGGACGTGCATGCTAATCTGTGCAAATCGACCTCAAAAAATCTGAAGTTCAACTCACTGCTGAGGTTTACTTTTACTGTTTATATGCAGGTTCCATTCTGAAGTTTGATTTTTCACGACGATATTTTGCTTCTTTGCCTGCATGTTGCTCAGGCTTGTTCAACAAAAAGTTAATCTGTGCGAGCGGTCACATAACATATCTTTGTTTTCATATTTGACCTGCCACTTCAACTCCTTTTAGTGCCTCGACCTCAACTCAAACTTCACTGAACTCAAATAAACTGCTGATTTAACTTTCAGTCATTCTGTTTCCACCTGAACTTCTCAAACTGAAATTCTTTCAACACCGGCTGGTTCAAATGATTCGACTTCAATCATTTCAGCTGAAGCTGTAGCTGAACACCGTCCTTACCCGTGCCTGATCTGGTAGGGCTGGTCTCTCGGCTGCAGCCCTGGCTGCGGTGACCACGAGGTCGGTTCTTGTCAGTCACACTGGTGGAGGCGCTGTTGGTTGTGGCTGCAGCAGCAGCAGCAGCAGTGCCCATGGCCGGCCTCGGGATCCTGCCGTAGGTGGAGCTCAGGAGTCGGCCGGGAGAACCTGACCTACTGCCGGCTGAAACACACAGAGGGATTTTAGTGAGTTTCATCATTTTAAGAATGATTTTGGTAAAAAATCTTTATTTGGTTTGTCAGATTTCAAATTCCTCTGACGCCTCAAACACGAGGATAAAATCAAAGCAGAAGTTTCTCACGTTGAGACTGAGAGACGACTTTCCCTCGGCTTCTTCCCCGGCTGTCGGTCACAGACGGACTGTTTCCTGAACTCGTCCTCCTGGTTCGTACTCGACCTGGAGAGGCAGGAGACACAAAGACGGACAGAATGAGAGCGAGGAATAAAGAAAACGTCTTTCAACTCGCAGCAACAGTAAAACACACTGAATGAGGACTGCAGTCGTTTTAAAGTTTCTACACGTCTGTCATGCAGAAACAGATTATAAAGAAGGAAACGTGACAGGAGATATGAAACAGTGAGAGATGAAAGACACAAGTCACCTAATCCTCGAGAAAACATCACCATGAGACAGAGGAAATCCACGATCAGGAAACAAAGAAGTCACAATGAATCTAATTCATTTTGTTAACGTCACGATGCAAACACTTTGGAGACACCCCGTGAGGGTTTGAGGTTCTGATGGTTTGGAAGGTGTGGATGAGCTTTTAGTAAGCGGACAGGATGACATAGTTTAAGTAAAGACGAGCTTGGAAGCAGTTTTTTGTGTAACAACCATCATCAACAACAAAAACAGATCAACAGCGCTACACGATGTTATCTCCAGTTTACAGCAGACTGCAGCACTCGTCTTTATTCTTTCAGGTTTGTCTTTTTCTCCAGACGTCAAAACGCTGAAGAGGATTTTAAACCTCTTGTGAAGTTTTTCCTGTTTAGCTCGATGTTGTTCAGCGAAACGACATTTCAGGATGTTTAAAGCAGAAAAAGGAGACTAAAATAATAAAATAATAAAATAATACCCTTCAGTTCTGTTCGTTCCATGACTGTAATCAGCTCTGCACTTACAATCATTTGATCACTCATTGTGCATCTCTTAATGACAAGATTTAAAGTTAATAATGTACAGACAGACAGACCAGATGGATGTGTATCGTGCAGTCGTACTTTGACTAATATATAAAAACAAACACAATACATACAGACGCAACGAGAAATATCAGGTCAACCACATGCACCAGTGTCCAACAACAGATTCACATCAGCACTGAGAGACCTTTAGTGGAGCCATGATTCACTGCGAACGATGGAGAATAAAAATGGCTCCTGACACTTCTTTCTGAGTCCTCAGACTTTATGATTATGTTTCTGTGTTGACAGAGTTTACAGCAAACACAAATCACTCGCTCGCTGTCCTTCAGCTCCTCCAGACTTTCACTCACCTACACTTTTGTTTCTACGTTTTAAACCAACATTATTGCACAGATTTTCCAAGTGTAGGAGAGAAGCTAGAGTACACCATGCGTAGACAGTCCATGCAGAGACAGTTCCATTACAGATGACCACCATTACAGTACTGATGGGGGTAAAACACACACCCAGGAGGCATGGAGGAGCTTCATTCCCCTGTCCACAAATGGAAACACACACACAGCTTACCGTCTGCATTAACAGAACACGAGCCGTCTGACGGGTGGGCAAGCCCGGGAGAGACACAACAAGGGTCGGGGGTCAAGAGGTTAAGCTTAGATATGCTTGACAAAGAGGTGAGCGGGTGGGGGAACAGTTAGGATACAGCAAATTTAAATGTGACTGCGAGTGTGTCTGAGCTCTGAATATCTAACAGAGTTCTGACAGCTACTGTAGCAACAAGCAACAAGGAAACGTAGTGTGGATTTGGTTAAAAGCCCTGCGTGATTTCAATACACCAAGGTAGTGACACGTGGTCTTCCTTACCCAGTGAGGCGTAGGATCCAGGCGGAAGGGCCGAGGCTGAGCTGAAGGGCGAAGCCGCCGCTGACGCAGCAGAGGGCACGGCGGGCATTCTGGTGCGGGCGGTGGCTGTGGCCGCCGCGTTGACGTCCACGTCGCTGCGAGAACGCTGGAGGGAGCCTGGAGAGGAGGCGGCAGCGGGCGTCCTGCTGTGGGCAGCTTTGGCTGGAGGACGTCCAACAGAGAGAGAGAGAGAGAGAGAGAACTGCACTTAAACTGCATGAGGCCAGATTTGTGATCAACAACACACACTGTCATTTGACAAAACCATTAACAGCATTTCTATTTTCAGTCTGAAAGCCTGTGACACATTTATATGCATCATATATACACACAGTATATACACAGATAAACAGAATGAAGTAGAGAACAAAGTGACGTGTTCTTACATCTTCCTGTGCCGCTTGCAAAGGTGTTTTTTACAGGCACGGGTCGACTGTGGAGACAAAAATAAAAACAATAAATACCTTTATATTACTGACAGACTCGTGACTGTTATGGTCAGATACTGTGTGTACTGTAGTGCTTCTAATGTTTCCCAATCAGTAAATGGATCAGAGAGGAGGGGGCGTCTCACTTGAGGCTCTCCTGGGAAGACGAGGAGGAGCGATCTGAGGCGGGCAGCGACATCAGGCTGTCTCCGCTCCTCAGGTGAGCCTGCAGAGCTTTCTGATAGGACGACTCCAGGCCCTGGAACAACTGCTCCGCCTCACGACGGAAGTGACCGTGGAAACTCCAGTAACACCTGCAAGGACCAGAAAACAACCATCAGGACACCTGTACAGTGATCTTACACCTTAATAAAGTTTATCGAGACATAATGGGAGTTTACATCCATGAGAGATTCATAATGTCAGAGGTTCTTTATAACGCACGGGGTCAGTCGTAACATAGATGGGTGTGACTTACTTCCTGGCCACAGAGCGAGCCTCTGCGTCTGCGTCATGGATCCCTTTCTTTATAGTCTCCATTAAAACTGTTCCATGTCTACGAGGAGAAAAAGAGGAGAGCGGTTTATCACTATAGGCTGATTTAACAGAAGTGTGTCTGACGGGACAGATCAATAATAAAGTCAGAGTAACATGAGATTTTCCTGCTCCTCCCATCCTGCTAACACAAACCAGCTCCAAACGAGACGAGACGAGGCTGATGGCTCTGATTTATATATATATTTATATATGTATTCATTTCCAGTTTCAGTTTTGTAAATGTCTTTCACACAAATATCAAAGTGATAATTATGAAAAAATGGAGCTCAGCAAACAAACGTCGACGCTCATTCAAGGTAATTAAACTCAGACTTAATGAATACAGCTGCATTCATAACTTGTTCACTTCAGGACCTTTCCCATCTCTGCCATCTGTGCCACATGACGTAAACACAGCATTAGCATTAGCATGATGGTACTGAACTTTGAACTCCTGTATGAGTCAGAAACCTTCCATCTGCTCCGCTGTATGGACTTTCACTGCAGCATTCATCAATGTGTGTCTGCTGCATGTGTGTCAGCTGTTTGTTTGGAGAACTTCATGAACTCATCCTGATCCTGTTTCAAGGTTAGCGTGAAGTCTCCCGTCTGCAGTTTTAAAGCACGTCAGAGAGCAGCTGTGTGGATTATTTCCTTTTTTACAACTGTACTTTCAGAAATATAAATCTGTTCTCGTACAAACCAACACAAACAGCTGGACATCTGACATCTTTGTCCCATCAAAGAATAAATAAATTGATCTTCTGACACTCATTCATATCTGTAATTCTTTATTTCTGCCCATTCTTAAAGCCAAAGAGGTTTTTTAAGTAAAACTGAGTCTGATTTGTACTCGGGTGATGTACAGGATCAGAATCAGTCTCACACACACACACACACACACACACACACACACACACACACACACACACACACACACACACACACACACACACACACTGATCGATGAGAACCAGAGAGTTCCCCTGGTGCGGGGGGGTCAGCTCGGGTTTCTCCCTGGCGGCGGCAGGAAGCAGCCAGGCGGAAACACAATGAGGCTTTTTGGAGGCAGACAGAGATCCCCCCTGGCATCGCCATGGAAACTGCTGAGATGGACCTTGACCCTGCCGGTGTCACGTTTCCAGACAAGGTAGCGTGTAGTACTTTAAGCCATTCACAAGCCACTGTCACCGTTTTATATGGATTCTACAAATATGTGCTTATCCCAGCTAATAATAATATTTCTGTGTGTTACTGTTTGTGTTTGAAAAAATCTTTCCTCACCTCTCCAGAGAGCTCGTCTGCCACTCCTGCAGCAGCAGGTCCAAAAACTCAAAGCAGCGTCTGAAACAGAAAATTTTAATTTAAAACATTTCCCTGAATGTTAAAAATAAGTAAATAACAATAACAATAGTAATAAAATATTAAAAATATTAACTTTGAATAATATAAATTATTCAAAGTGGACTTGATGAATCATAAAGACATTCAAATCTAAATATACAACTCAAATAAAAATGAAAAAATAAAATACATATAAACAAAAAATATATAAAAAATAAATGTAATTAAATAAATAAAAAAAAGAATTAAATTCAAATAATAACATATATAAAATAAATATAAATGTTCAAGAATTGTATAAATAAAATAATAGAAATAAAAAGATAAAATATAGAATAAAAAGCTAAATTAAATTAAACTAAAAATGGAAACAAATAAATACAAAATTAAAATTAAATACCTACATAAAATACATAAATAATATTTAAATGAGAAAAACAGGACATATAATATAAATGAATAAACACAAAAAGACAGAAAAGTGTCACCTTCTGACAGCCACAGATTTGGAGGCACAGTTGCTGGTGATGATGGGGATGAGACGTGGGTAGTGTGTGTGCTGCAAAAACATCAAAACAACATTCAAACAACATTTTGTTTCTTAACAATGCTGAGAAAAGTTCAGTGTCAGCGTGCAGCGCTCTCTTCTCTGTTCACAATATAAATGGTCGCTTAATGAAACTTCATTATGAAGCTGCTTTTATTTCCCACAACAGAGGAAACATTCAAATCATGAATGACAGCTTTTTACTTGTTTAATGTCAGTCTGTCTTCATGATCATCATAACTACATTACTGCTACACACAGTCAGGAGTGGAGGAGTCTTTATGCTTCCACAGTATCACAAACATCATCTGAGAAAAGCTGCCACGTACTCTGAGGATGAGGCGGATGGCGGCCATGCCGGAGGTGGCCATGATTTTGGCACTGTTGGGGACCAGGTTGAGGAGGATCGGCATGGTGGCCTCTGCCGCGTGGTCGAACTGGCTGCCGAGCACCAACGACAGGTGACTGGAGACAAGAGAGCAGAGAAATATTAGCCTGCTATGAGACTCATCTTGGTACTGGACGCACAGATATGACAGTAAACCTGGAGTTAGTAAGTAGAGGTGGTAAATCAAATGCTAATGCTAACCATGCAGGAAAATGTTTGAGAGCACTGTGAAGCATTAAAAGTGAGTCTACTGCAGCACATTTGAAATGTTGAGTGTTGTGACCTCCACATAGTCTTACCCCAGAGTGATGCAGGCCTCTCTCACCACCTGAGACCGGAGGTCCTTGGCGGATAGTTTGAACGCAGCTTCCATGAGCCTCAGCTGCTGCAGAAATCCATCGAACTCTGCTGCGCCGGCCAGGAGCAGCGAACGAACCCTCTTCAGCTGGAGGAAGAGGAAAAGAGAAGGAACAAACGGTCAGGAAAGACTCAAAAGTGATGCTCGAACGAGATGACAGAGAGGTCAGGACGTCTTACAGCTGCCACTCTGAGCTCCCAGTCCTTCTTATCATCCGACAGCACGTCTCGAATCTTCGTCATGGCCTCCTCCACCTCCCTGTTAGAGTAGATCTGGTGGACGGAGAGGAGAAAGGATGGGTGTGATTTTGGCAACATTATAAAGTAATATTAGAAACCTGGAATGAACGAGGCTCCATACCTGCACTGTGGGAACATCCTCAAAGGCCTGGATGAAGTCCTCCTCATCCACCGCTCCAGCACCAGCACCAGACCCATCCCTCCCTACAGAGAGACAACTTATTCAATCATTTATAGATAATACAGATTTTTGGGGGTTCAGTGTTGGAGGACAACTTTCTGTGTGTACATTAAAACTTTCTGTAGCAGTAAACAAACAGTGTGCACATCGTCTTGTTTTTTGTCCTGATATTTGGATGTGCTGATCGGTTAGTGACATGTTGGGCGGTGGTGTCGGCTCTGACCTGCAGACTTGGTGCTGGAGGCGGAGGCGGGACGTCGAAATGAACCCATGCTCACCGTCTTCTTCCCGGACAGCGAGGCTCCTTTGGACGAGGACGAGGAGCGGCCGCCATCCACCGAGTCATCGTCCTCAAAGTTTTTGTCTGGAGGAGGAAGAGCAGGAAAGAGAAGCAGAGGGCTCGGGTCACATGACTCAACAACGAGTCTTCAGTAAACTCAACCAGCACAAAGAAATGTCACCGCTGAGCATCCCAGCGATGTGGAGCAGGCAGGCGGACATTTCTGCATTTTAACTTTCAGCTGACGTTCAGCTGAACATAACTCACATTCCTACATCACCAACATAACAAGCCAACGATGGCGAGGAGGGTCAGAGACACAATGCCCTGACAATACACTGAACAATCAGTCCTGTGTTCCCAGTAAGAAGCCCAGAGTGACCCACAGGAGAACAGATCCACATTTTGAGGACAGTCTGTTCCACCATCGGCAAACTCATACCTTCATTCCTTATGCTGACACGTGTGTGTTGACTTGAATAAGGATCCTGACATGCTATAGTCAATAAATGTTCATGAACACAGACCTCTGTTTGGTCTGTGACCTCTGGGTTTTAATTAATGCTGAAACAATCCATCAAAAATGTATTCATTTTTCAATTAATTTAGTCATTTATGAAGCACCGATGATTTTCAGGTTCCAGCTCCTCCAACGTGTTTGCTGCTTTTATATTCTTCAGAGTATTATAAATGGAATAACTAATCAGACAAACAAGACGTGTAAAGAGGTCACACTGAGAAAATAGTGCAGCTCCAAATTCAATTTAAAGGACCAGTGTGTAGCACTCAGTGGCATCCAAACACGAAAGGTCTGTCTAGAGCCAGTCTTAGTGTAGTTGCACTGAATCTAAACATTTATTATTTAGTCATTTTATCAGTTTATCCTTCGACATCAGTCCAAAGATATTCACAACACAAAGAAAAGAAACAATTCATGAGAGCTGAGAGGCTGGAACAGTTTCAGCTCCAGTTTGGTGTCCACATCTATATTTACGCTGCAGAAAAACCTCTTTCAGGGTCGGTACAAAAAAATGTTTCATGTTGATCTGTGAACATTTTTACTGATGGATCTGTGGATTTTGATCTAATGTGGACTGAAACAGAAATAACTCACTAAACACATAAATAACAATAAAAACCTCACAGAGGCCGAGCCCTGGAAATGTCTCCTGTGGTGGACACCCGAGCGCCACGTGAGTCCCCGAGTGCAGGAATCTGCACGGCCAGCAATCAATCCTCTTTCATTATTCAAGCTACACACACACACGCACATGCACACACACGCACACACGCACATACACGCACACACGCACACAGCAGGGCATTGAGCCAACACATCAGTCATGTGCCATCAGGTTGCAGTTTTTCCTCCTTGCACGATCAAAGCACGATGCAACGACTCAATATCAACACAAGGTGAACGTGTGTGTGACAGAAAAACACACCTGTCACCTGAAGTGTAACACGCCAATGTCAACACAACAGAAGGAAAGAGAGCATCTTTAAAGATTCAGAGTGTGTATTCAAACATCAAGCACAACAGGAACAACATGTAATGCTGATAAAATTAATGAGAATATATTTGCTGCTGTGGATTGTCCTGCATCATGTGTGTGTCAATCTCAGGCTCAGATATCTACTGTGAAACATTTCATAAAAAGGAAATAAAAGCCACGTTATCATCAGCAAAACACATTTCTAATGCGGAGACTTCCATTTGATCTGAGTTTAACAGCAGTGAGTGTGTCAATAATAAATGGAATTCATTTTTGACTTCTCGCTGTAAAGTTTATCTGGAATAGGAATAGTTTGACATTTTGGAGGCTAGCACTTTCCCCCCGTTTCCAGTATTTATGCTAAGCTAAGCTAACCAAACCAGATGAGGATGCGATTGGTGAAAATTAGGAGCTGTGAAGCCTCTGGCCGATCAGGTGTGTAACAAATACGCAGCAGAAAAATGCATCTTTCTGAAATCAAGCTGCAGACTCAACAGCTGACATTACTTTGCTCTTAAATACCGTTCAACAAGAATAACATGTTACAACATGCATCACAAGACAAACTGTTGATGGAGACATTCAGTTTAAATTTAACCTTCAATCTGTCAACTCATCTCCACCACAGGTCTGTACGTAAATCAGCAGGAAAGTTCAGTTTCACACTCTGTCCTGTTTGTCCAGCTTCCTGTGAACTGTCCACACAACAATCCAGCTGCAACAGGCCAACAAATCATCCTGCTGTGTTTACACTCGAGACACCGCAGACGCATTCCTCCTGGATTTACAGCCATCGTCACACCAGGCATCCCCCTTCCTCCTCCTCCTCCTCCTCCCTTCTCCTCTTCCTCCTCCTCCCTTCTCTTACCATTCAACTCCTGTCACCCCGCATTCATCATTATTACAACCTCCACTATTTCTCTCTACTACAAGCTCCGTTCAAACCTTCCCTGCATCCAGAGGAAGAGCAGCAGCTTACAGGAGCAAATCCGCCTGCAGACCAGTTTCCTCAGCATGCCGGCAGACAGACAGACGGACGGACAGACAGACAGTCAGACAGTCAGGTGGTCCTCTGGTCCTCTGTGCTCCTCACATCTTTTCTCCTGCTGAGGAGAGAGAAGAGGGGAGGAAGGAGGGTAGTCTAACTGCTAGCCCTCCCCCTCCCCTGTCAGGGAGCATGTGCTTCAATATGATCTTCCTCTTCGTCTTCGTCCTCTAGTTCACTTCAGCACACACACACACACACACACACACACACACACACACAGTCAGGACCAGGATGGAGGAAGAGGAAGGGAGGGGATGGAGAGAAGTGATGAAGGAAGGGAGGAGGAGGAGGGAGGGAGGAGTGGGGTAGGAGGATTGGACCAATGGCAGGAGAAGGGAGGAGAAGGGAGGGGTCGTGAGGGGACAAACCTCCATCTGGAGGCGGAGCTGGTGGGTGGAGTCACAGATGAGGGACAGCTACAGTGTCATCATGACTCAGGAGAAGGGGAGGAGGGAGGGATGGAGAGACACCTCCTCTGAGGAAGCTGCTCCTCTAACAGTGCTAATGTCAGCCGTCAAGGCTCCACCCGAGTTCATCCGTCAGCCTGCAGCAGCTGGAGTGTTTTTTATCACAGCAATGTCACCGCTGCTCCACATGTGAGATAAATAACTGAGGACGGCTTCAACACAAAACAGACAAAATGTCTGTAACACAGAGGCAGAGATGGAGCAGACGATATATGAGTAACATTGACCTATGACAGATTTACCTGGATCAGAGGATATATTGTCTGATATGCAGTGATATGATATGATACATAATGCAGGAAGGGGCGGTGTGTAGTTATTTATAATGATTAAATTGTTAAATTATACAGTTTCAGCGCACTGATATCATTTTGGACAAAAAGTTTGGCCAATAAATCAATATTAGAATGTTTTACTCCCAAATATGAGCCTGAAGAATCCCCCAAAATCTCTCTAAATACTTAAACTCTGTTCAGATCAGCCGAATTTCCTCAGTGAATTCAGTTAGACGTCATTTTAAACCGTGTCTGTCATTCTGTATTATTATTATTATTATTATTTTGGCTTCATCATCTCACTGTCAGTCTGCCTCATGTGACTTTTTTTAAATGCACCTTCATGACCAGCAGCAGCAGCAGCTCTGAATGCAAACTGTGTTTGAGCCTCAGCATGCAGCAGCTCATGTGCAACCATCAGCATCCAGCAGATACTTCTTAAATCTGACTGCCTACTTTCATTGTTTCCTCTCAGACTAACAGATATTAATGCTCATTACCTGCCAGTGTGTCACTTCCTACTGATATCAGCTGAAACCTTCCACCAGATGGTGCTGTGACACCACCGGTTTGGTGTTTACCTTCACAGGTACAGCCATTACACAGGGCTTCATTCACCATTCAGCCATGACAGCGAGGTAAACTGAAGTTTAGAGGTTACATGATCTGTCCCTGAAATGAGTGACACAGAGAAACATGAACATTTTCCCAACAAAGCAAGCAGCTCGGAGTATTGTCTAAAACATCATCAATCAGGAGGTCAACGGCTCCCAGAGGCTTCAATGTAAATGATCCTGATGAGAAGAACATCGGCCTCACGAGACCATCTGATGAACGTTGTCTGAGTGGATTGTTGAAATGTCTAGATTTCAGGTGGACAAACATAATTCTTATATCTATGTATCTGTCTCATTGAAAGCTTAATTCTTCTCTGAAGGTGAAGGGGATGTTCTGTTTGGCCAATAGCCATCTTAGTCTTTGCATACTGCACCAAGCATGCCTATGATGCTCTGCTAGCCACAGTGCAAACTCATCGGCCCTCGGTGGAGCTCCTGTGCTTGATGATCGAAGTGGCAGATTTAACATGATGTCTCTTTCCTCGTCTGAAATATCTGAATCTTTTCGTCATTCACTGAGGAGGTCGAGGCGTAGCAGCTGTATTCTTGTGCGAGTAGAAACAATAGACTCGTCGTAGAGTTTAAACACGCTGTGCTCTGGGAGTCTCACAGGAAAATCATGAGGGTTGGCAAGTATGCTGGTGAAGCTCATCATACGTGTTCTCACAAACTGAGAGCACGAACCATGAAGAGTATACGATTTTTGTTATAGAGGGATCTAAAAGACGAATGATGATGACAGATGAACAGTTAAAAATCTAGTGATTGTTGTGACTCCTCTGGATGCCAGGTCACAAGTTTTCCTTCTGGCAGCGTCTCAAAGTCTTTGGGAGCTCAGAGCCTGATGGAGCCTGACAGCTGATCCCCCCGATGCAAATTCACAAAATGAGAGGTGAGGCATTCAGGAGTGCAAAGTGTTGCGTCACTGAAGAAAGGAAGAAACAAGGGAGCGTGGGAGAGCAGCTCTGGGTCCCATCAGAGTTTGAGGAGGACGAGCTCACAGCAGCTAATCTGAGAGAGATCAAATCAACCTCTGTCAATACGTCAAGTCTTTCTCTACCTGCAGCTCTACACATGAAAATTAAACAGCAGTTCATTTAATTCACCTTCTGCTGCCCTCAAAGCTGAGAAGAACAATCACATCAAATAATACAGCAGCCGCAGCTCAAAGGTGAGCTTCGACCTGTGGACATGAGACGATTCACGCGGTTCAGCCTTTTCAATGCTCAATGAAAGAAGTGGGAAACACCCCTGCCATTCTCCTGCATATCACAGTCAGCGGGAACAACAGTGGGAGTGACGTTCCCACAGAATTATCAGGCGGCATTCTTACCAGATTAAAATGCATTCATACCAAGCAAAGTTTGGAGTTACAGCGGAGGAGCCATCAGTCCAGTACGCTGAGTATTCAGTCTTTAGATGAACAAAGAGCACAGAAAGTGAAGCTGCAGGTTTATTCACAGGTTTTTCACAGGAGAAAATAAATACGTTTATGAACACACTGGGAGTTGATCCAATAAAATGTCACAGTGGGCAAAACCTCCAAATTCAAACTGGACTTCAGGGCTGCAACTAAGAAAGAACAAGTGATGAAGCAGGTGCAGGATCAGGTCAGAGTTTAGCATCCAACAAACCTTTTGTGTTTGTAAGAAAAGCATCAACGTGTTTTGAAGTATTGCATTTAGAAAAGTTCCCCAAAAAACTCTCAACAACTATATTCAGCTCGCTTTTTTGTTTGATAAATCACTTGAACAGTAAATTAATTACCCAAACTTTTGATTCATCGATTTTCTGCCAACTAACAGATCAATTAATGGACTGACCTACAATAAGTGACCTACAGGGAGTTATGACAAACAACTTTCAGCATTTTTGCTTCAGATTTCCAGTTAAAACGGGACATAGTATCAGTTAGTGTCTATGGAACTTTTCAGGGCTATGTTTTGTTTACTTGTCAGGTTTTTGGGGTCAATCAGTGTCTGTTCCTGTTAGGACTGAACCTTTTCCTGTTTAGTATCCTTCAGTTTCTGTGGAGAGGAGTTTTCCTGTTGTGTTGTGTGTTTGTATCTGTGCACGGAGTGTCAGTGCAGAACGCTTTAAAGCTGCATCTCTGCAGAGGCCGACACAACATGCACAATCACTCTGTTACTGCTGTTACGATCTAAATGAACTGTATTAGAGATTTTCTCTTCATAGCCCATCATAAATGTTCTTTAAGTGGACCGTCAATTGTGTGTATCTAAACAGCTGTGAGAGGCTCACTGGTGCATGCTGCTCTGTCTTTCTGTCCCTGCACAGTGTTCATTATTCACGAGGTTTCCAACTGTGCAACCTAAGTCCTGCTGGCAGCGAGTACCTGGCCTCGTCTCTCGACACCTCCCCGCAGGACCTCCTGAGGCTGTATGACGCACACCGCCGGGTCCCTGTTTGTCAAAGCCTACAGAGCCACCGCTAAAATATAACATCAAAAGAAGACGTTCAAAAACATAAAAGACTGTTTGATGGTCAAATGTCATTCTTGAGCTTATGAATAATAGTTTGACTAAATAACCCACTTACTATCCTTTCCTAGAGCTTTCAGACAGTAGTTATGAACAAACACCTGTATTCACGTGATGAACATGAAATATATAAGACACACATGTACGTGCAACCTGTCAGTAAACTCTGTCTGTTTCATGTCTTCCATTTTGTTTACATGACATTTAAAAGAGGAAACTGTAAAATCACTTTCATTACAAAAGTCCGAACAATAATCAACGTCTGTCTGAGTTCATTTTATTAACTTACTTTTAAAGCACTCAAGTAGCCTAAAGCAACAATGTTTTACTATATTCATAGATCAAAAAACAAATGAGCTGTATATCTTAAATTAAAGTGCAGCCTGCAGTGTGTATCATGAAATGTGACTTCTGTTCACAGTACGTCAGCACTCAGGGACTTTTCAGGAGGAACTGACTTGAAATCTTCCTCTAGCCCGGACCAAGCAAGTCTGGATGGACACATTTCAAGTTATTTAATCCATTCTGGATTATTGTATCTATTCAGTATTCTGCACACAAGTCTTTTTCAACCGGAGGGAAATACAGCCGCAGCCACAATTTTAGCAGCCGTTCACATCGTCCTATTGCTCCAGGAATGCAGTGTTAAATCAATGCATCGCCTGTAAGAGGTTAAATAGACTGGATCGAAGCTCTGTCTCTGATCATAAGTCTATATTTGCAACCAAGAGTGACTGTGCATTTGCTTTCATGACACTAAAACTGTGGACTCATCCACCATCACAACACTCACCAATACTACTGTATTTTCTCTTAGAAGTCAGCTCGAATTATGTCAACATAAGAGCTACAAATAAAGTTATTAGTATCATTAATGCTAACTTAGAACAGATGTATTTAACCCTGTTTATGAAACAGTTAGCTGATAATAAGCCTGATTTACTGAAGCAATGCTGCATAACAGATCACCTGCCACACCAGTCAACGATACAACACTGATGAGTATGTAGGTGGAAATGATGAAGTTTCCAAATGATGTTCCTCAAACTGCGTTCCTCAAATTGTAAGAGCCATTTCTACCAAAATAACTTGAATTATCAAAACACTGTAACATGTAACTGTGCTGTGATATAAGACAAGAGCAGAGCAGAGCAGAGCAGCAGGATCATACGCATCACTGAGCGTCTGTTACTTGTGGCATTCAGTTCCCAATTATGATCCCAGTGCAATTATCAAGAGAGCACAAAGATGCTGACATAGTCGGGTAATAACCGGTTTCTACGTCAACTAAACAGACTCGCCATGAAATGTTCTCTCCATGAACCGTGCAGATTTTTACAAGAGGCCTTTAACTTTAATGAAAAATGTGCAATACTTCTTGAACGTGGTAAATTTACCTGCAGGGACGCGGCTTGACTTTGCGAGGCGATACCTTCCCCTGTGGATCTACTGGAGGAGAAACAGTGCCGTCCTGACACCAACACAGAGCTGATGCACTGCTGCCTGCCTCCTCCCTTCCCCTCCAACCTGGTCTTGTGACTGTAAGGACGACAGCTGACACCACTCCTACAAAATAAGAGCCCTGGGCTACCGGAGTAAAGAGTCTCAGTCTATTTTTCTTCTGGTTTTCTTTCATTTGATCCTTTCTTTCATGTCCTCATTCTCAGTTTTACAGTTTCTTTCAGTTGTCCGTGTTTTGCCGTCTCGCTCTCTTCCTTTGTCTTCCTGTCTCTTAGTTTCAGTTTCATATGCTCTCCTCTGAATGATTCTCAGCTTTTCCCTCAGTCCATTTCTCTCCCTCTCTCATGTCCCTGTTTTCCAGGTCAGTGTGATGCTTCCCCCTCGCCTGTTCAGGTGACGTTCACAGCTCTGTCAGCTGTCAGCGTCCACATCTGTTTGAAGTGACTGCTGGTGTGTTGAACGGCTGCTGAGCTGTTTGTTTGCAGCCACACACAGAGCTTAAATGCTAAATTGCTAAATGTTAATTAACTTTCTTACATGACTTTCCTAGCAGGAGTTACTAGGCTGGTAATCCTGACCAATCTGCAACAATCAGGCCACTGACAGGCAAGCACGCCTTTGCAGTGAGCTGGAGCTGATTTTATGATACCATGAATACAAAATGAACCTTTCCTGCATGTAACTAAAAGTTATGTTACATGACTGACAACAAATCATCACATTTCTGATGCAGATAATTACATTTTGATCAGAGTGATCACACAGTGTAAACAGTGTATGAGAGCAATGCAGCAGTGTGATTTGTGACGGTGCACGGTGAAGCTCCTCCCTTCATGTCAGATTATCTCAGTGAGAAAGTCCTGAAGGAAGGTGGTGTGGTCTTTGCATGTTTAAGCTGAGGGGCTGCCTGGAGATGAAAGCTGAGTCACCTCGTGACCACCGTGATGAGGCCGGTCAGCTCCGGCCTGTGAGACAATAAATTCAAACGCTGGTCTTCTGACGTCACAAACCAGGTTTAAGTGCTAAACCAGAGAGACAGTGCACTGCTCATAAGTGTGGATCACTGCTTTTCACTGAAACTTTTCAGACTTCTGCAGGGTCACTTGTCGTGCAGAGAAGCAGCTGAAAGCTCCTCACCTCTCAGAGCACAAAGAACCCGGCTCAGGTTTCATCCTGACTGAAAGACAGCGAACACACCCCGCTGAGAACGGTGGAAACCAAGACAAGAGCTCCCCGGCTGAAATATGCTCATTGTTACTGATTGTTACTGATGGCCTACGATATTCACCCAGTTCATGTTCTGTACTTTGTGCTTTCAGACTTTCTTTGCTGGAAACTGGAGCTGTATTTGGGATGGAAATGTTTCAGCTGTGTTTCTGTTTTTATCTGTCATACAGGTCAACCTACTGTACTTCCATAGCCAGTTAAAAACCCTACTGCCCTGACCCCAAATCTACAGAGCTGCTCCAGCCTCCATAATAAGCACAAGGCTGGATGAAAGCAGTGAAAAACTTCCTGACCACCAAACCTCTGTGAAGTGTGTTAGCCACATAAGCTAAATTATTAAAAAGGCAGCTGGAGATGTAAGAGGCCCAGATTTCTCTCTGCGTAGCCTGTAAAATCTTTGTATCTGGAAACTTTTGTTACTGAAGGTGTCGCTGATTTAAGTGATGTCAGGTTTGTGTGCTCCATCAGCTGCTCCCGGCTGATAAACACCATCAGTGTCACTCACTTGTCCTGTATTTATCGTCTTAGCTCTGTGGCCTTTATTGCAGAGTTTGAGTGAACACAAGTCATTTCATAAGTGAATACTTTGGTCATTAACAGCAGTTACTCAAACTGAGAATTTACATAATCCCTCTGTAAGTTTTGGAGTCTGGTAAATGAATAAATGTGGTTTTGGACGGTGTTAGCAGTGTCACATGTTGGTGTCCACAGGCCGCTCTCAACAGCAAACAATGCAACAATACATAAACAAAACGACGCTGCCATGACAACCAGATTCATCCCAGGCATAAAACAGTACCGGTGGTGAATACACAACCAGAACCACCAGAACCACGCACATAACGCTCAGAGACTGCATAAAGAAAACAACAGCATGGAGAGCAGGATGTGGTCTTACCTGACACAGGTGACAGGACCATGTTCCCTGACCTTTGAACTTCGTCAAATTTACTGAAGATGACGTTCAACCTGGACAGAGGGGGGGGGCAGAGTGTTAGCATCACGTACATAGCAGAACACAAACAGCCCTGCTGACTTCAGGCCTGCAGCAGCTCCTCTGGAAAAGTGAAAACTGGCTCATTTCAGACTCCCCAGAGAGGAGAGCAGTTAAATAGGCCAAAGTAACAACTCACCCACAGACTCTGCATCCAAAAATACACAGGCAGCGCTAACGTCTGTGAGGCCTGCTGGGTAATATTATTAGAACAAACACTAATAATCACAACGTAACACCAGCGAAGGGAGACATTTACTGTAACCGTCATTTCAAGGAATTTTAAAATATCTGTTTTAAAGTGAATGAGAAAGACGCACAGACTGCAGCGATCATTTACTTTCATTAATAATTAATCTGTCCATCCATTTATTGATTCATACATTAGATGTTTGAAAATAGTGAAAAATGTTGTTCAGTGTTTCCCAAGGTGACGTCCTCAAATGTCTTGTTTAATCTAAAGATATTCAGGTTACTGTCACAGAGGACACATTCACATTTCTGGATGTGACGAAGCACAGCACCATGAAAATAATCCATTGATTGATTTGGCTCAAGAAACTAACTTTGTTTTACCGGCTTGATACTTCATGACAGTCAATCTCAATAAATAGTAAAAACAGTTGCAGTCACACTGAGGCCTGCACTGAGTGAGCATCTGAACTCACCGTGACTGCGGCAGACCTTTCTTTCCCAGGTCCATCCTCACTCGTTCTCCAACGTGGCGGTAGATCTCGACGAGGCAGTTCATGGCTCCATCACGCACCTACAGGTGCACAATAAAGAGAACACGTCAGTGCAGATACAGGAACTGTACTGTGTCTGTTCTGTGTGTTTACGTCACTTTTCAGCAGACTACAACAAACCAGAAAGGACAGGAGCAGCAGAAGGATTGACAGAGAAAGCAGACTTCTTTCTGTGGTACTCATGAACGAGGATGGATGCTCATTCACTTTGCTGCGACGCCATTTTGCTGCTCTGACAGCAGAAACGTTATTTATTTATTGTATCTTTATTAAATTCATCACAATCTAAAAGTCTAATCGAACACTGAGTACAGGCACTTAATAATGTACAAGTATTAATATACGAATAATCGTGTCACCACCACACGGTGGTAAACTGGGTTCCGAACAGCAAAAGAAATGAAAGTGGTTC
>CP136876.1:13828609-14058609 GCA_033000465.1 Sciaenops ocellatus | reverse complement strand
CCCTTACAGTTCCCCGGAGCTGCTGCGGGATGCTTGTCCCCGTTTATACACCGGTTATTATCTTTAAGAGGCGGCTAACGTTGGAGAATGAGCCGAAATGAGCAGCATAACATCCTGCAGTGGAGGGCTGCTTTGGACGCAGCACTTCATTCTCCTGTGAGGCAAAAACAAGCGACAAGTTTACAAAGTAGCACACCGATATTCAGAGTTAACGGTCACACTGATGCTATACATTGATACAAATCCAGCCGTGCTCAGAATTAGACACGGTAATGCTGCTTTAAGTCGAGCTAACGGGCCGTTAAGTGACTTAACTAACGTTACCGAGGCTTCAGCAGGTGAACGTTAAACGTCCGAACAGTTTATGTAGCTGTTAGCTCCTCCTGCTAGCACACTAGCTCGCTACTAGCAAGCTTCTATCCAAAATACAGTTACGCTAACGCTAGCTCAGCGAGCTAAGTTAGCTCGTTAAGTTTACCTGCGGCCCCGGAGGAGCTCCGTTAGCTCTAACGTCACTCACCTGCTTATAACGGGTTAATTAATTAGTTTTTAATTCAGTGACCGGTTGGAGATTCACTCACCGGATGGACTGAATCGTTCCCAGAAAAAAAGTCACAAGTGGCGACGCTGCCTCTGGCCACAAGGTACCGTTAGTTCACCTTACAGCCCGGCAGTAACTCGTTAGCTTCATGGTAATACTCGGCTGCTCCAGCCACCCCAGTGTTTGAGCCCCACAGCTGCTTGTCCACATTCATTCATTGAAATTAAAGACGACTAAATGATTTTATGCCAAAGTAAATCATAACATGTCCCATGGCAGACGCCGTAGAGCCTGCAGTGAAGGAAGCCGCAGAATGGCGACACCTGCCGGCGGGGCTGTGCAGCAGCAGCGGCTCCTGCAGGAGCAGGACGGGGTGGATGAAGCAGATGGGTGGGCTTTCTGTCAACTGCAGGTGGCTCCTTTACAGATTCAAGGTGTCAGTGTCAAGAGGTCTCATTTTCCTTTCTGGAGCAGGTCATGTCCCACCTGGCTCTGGGATGACAACAAAAATCATCCATTTCATGGTCAATGGGAGGCTGGAGCAGGCTGAGTTTGGAGCCGACTGCTCTGCTGCAGATGTCAAAGGTAAGGGAGAGAGAGGGCCTGTGGTGTGTTACAACTGCTGATTTTAAAGATGTACTATAAGTGAATAAAACTAAACGACTATTCATTTAAACATTCAGTCTATCATGCATGAAGGCGTCAACAAGGAGTTCTATGAGAAAGATGACATGTACATGAAGTTTGTGATAATTTCATGATCGTGAATGTTCCTGCTGCTTCTGTGTAAGTGTGTGATCTCCATGTGGCTTTGACAGGTCCTCAGGTTAAAGGGCTTTGTCCTCTTTGCTCTTGTCATCTTGACAGTGATGAACAAACTATGTGACAACGGGGCCCTTGACCTTTAAGACCACATTAAAACAGGTTGATTTAAGGATTTTATATAAAACCTGAGGGTGCATTTAGATAACATCTGGACTGTTTCGATATGAACTTATTGGGATTTAAAAATGTTTGTTGATATCCAATCATGTTTACGAAAACTGTCAGTTCCTGTCATCACTCTACTGTAACAAAAACAAGAAACACTTTCTATCCATCCTGAACTCTCTGACAGATCTGTTCCGGGCGGCGGCGGAGGCAGGGCCCCATCACATCCTGAAGATGTACAACACAAACGGCAGCATGCTGAACATCTCGCCCCAACTTGAAGCCAACAGTGAGGACTCGTACTACCGACTGGAGGTGGTGGCGTCAGATCTAAAAAGTGAGCGTGTTCACCTGTGACACATCAGCACGTCTCTCTCTTCCAAAAATTGTCTGGTGTTTATGTCTGTGGACAGATTTTGTCAACGCGAAAAACATCACAACTGTACCTGTTCACTGTTTCCATGAAATCTTTCACTTTCATGCAGACGACACACAGCTGTAAATGTGTGTTGAATAAAAAGTTCTTTTCATTTATTCCAAACATCATATTTGAGGGCAGATCTGATTTCTTCTGGTTTAAAACGTGTCAGATGTTTTGCTTTTATTCTACAAATGTCTGTGTTTGTCCATGTGCAGGCGTGGGGATGCCAACAGAGCTGGACAACATGGAATACAGGTGAGTGCATCCTGTAAAGGTGATTTTGGTTTATTGAAGCGTCCAGGTGAGAACTGTGGTTTCCTGTGTCCGTCCTCAGGCTGAATCATTTAGAGAGCAAAGTCATCGAGGACATGGGAAAGACTCCGGACATCATCTGTGAGCTGAAGAGCCAAGTGGAGTCTTTCAAGAGGAAGCTGGAGGTTTGTCACTTCAGCGCAGCTTTCAGTAACACTGTTCTCGTAACATGTAGGAAGAAAAGCTGCTGTTATTTATTAAAATGGCTGAATCAAGGATGAGATCTGTTACACAGTCCACCTTTCATGAAGAGTTTTGCAGTAATTATAAAGTTTAATTGTCTCTTCCGTCAGAGTGTGGAGCATCTGAGCTGGATGGGACTATTCAAGGAAGACGGTGACCAGCAGCTCTCCAAGTTATCCCCGAAACCCAAAACACCTCAGCTGAGCGTGCAGGAGGAGCGGCAGCAAGTCCGCAGGAAGTTCCTCAACATGAGGTGACCTTGTTACCTGATACTAACATGACTTTTGTTTTTATTGTTTCGTTGTTGGTGGCATGTCAGTGGAATTAAGTGTTACCTGTTGCATCAAAAACATTTTGGCTCCGAGATCTTTATCAGGTAAAATTCACGCTGAGTTTTCCGTGATAAAAGTCTGAGGACCGAGACGTCGAAAATGAAGTAAGGGCAAGTGATCGTAAACCAAAAAACGACAACGTGTAGAGCGTATTTGTGTCTTTTCTGTGTTGCCGTAGCTCGCTGCAGGTGACTGAAGAAGTGAGAGAGCATCTGAAAACTCCTATTTTTGACAACTGGTGAGTCCAAACACACAATGTCGTGGAGTATGAGATCCTTATTGAGTGGCAGACTGTTTTCTGTGATGGATGGAGTTATGAGCCTTTTTAAATTCACTGTTTTTATGAAATCTTTTCACTTTTATGCTGACGATGCTATAAATGTCCATCAAAGCCTGATATCTCAAACTTTCTCAACGAGGGTAAAACTGAGGCCTGTTGTTGCCTCAGCTCGTCTACAGGTAATCCAAGGTGTAGAAGGCAGCACATGGCCAGCCGTGGCCTCTCCATTGGCTGAAGAATTCAATATAAAATTATTCGCCTGCGTATATTAGTTGTTGCATCCATACAGACTCTCAGGTCAGCTGACCAGGACTTAGAGACGGAGCATTCCTGTCTTCATCTTATTATCTAGTTCAGCTGATTTTTTAAAAACACACACACTCCTCTCACTGTCGTTAACAGGCAGTGGGAGGAGGCAGAGATGCTGGTGCTCCTCCAGGTGATGTTCACCGACCTGGACTTCCTGACGGCGTTCCACATCAAGGTGGACGTCCTGCAGAACTTCCTGTTTGAGGTCTACTGCCACTACAACAGCATCCCCTTCCACAACTTCAGGCACTGCTTCTGCGTCACTCAGATGGTACCAACAGGAATTTTAGTTTGTTTTTTTATTTTATCTGAAAGTCTGAATCTGGAAGTTTTCTGGGTTTCTTGTTGTGGTCTTGCTCTGCAGATGTACGGGCTGATCTGGCTGACGGACCTCAGGAGTAAATTATCTCGAATCGACCTGTTGATCATGTTGACCTCGGCTCTGTGCCACGACCTCGACCACCCCGGCTACAACAACGTCTACCAGGTCGCTGCACTGTGATTCTGTGTGTGGGTTTAATCTGTTTGTCTGATAATCAAGGTGTTTGTTTCGTGTTAATCTGTTTTTGAATTTGATGCAGATCAACGCGCAGACTGACTTAGCTCTTCGCTACAACGACATTTCCCCTCTGGAAAACCACCACTGTGCCGTGGCCTTCGGCATCTTGTCCAAGGTACAAAAACGTATGATGCATTAAAGGACTCAAAAGGTTTGTGGTGGAGAAATGAAACAATCAAAGTATGATTGGAAATAAACTGAATATTCAAACTAGACTTTTCTGTGTGATATTGTTTGAAACACATTCACATGTTGTAAATTTACTTTGCAGCCAGAGTGCAACATCCTCAAGAACGTGACGTGTGAGCAGTACAAACACATCCGAGGAGGAATGATCAAGTAAGACTTCAGCTAACATCCTCGTTCACTTCATCCTCGCTGATTTTGTCGTTTGTTCAGTTAAAAAAACTTTTTTTTTTCCAGATGTATTCTGGCTACCGACATGGCGAGACACAACGAAATTCTCAACAAGTTCAAAAGCATGCAGCCAGTTTTCGACTTCACTAACAAGGATCACAAGGAAGTGGTGAAGAGATTTTCTATCTTTCTTCCTCTCAGAGACTTTTAGGCTCTCTGATCAGTTTGCTTTTAGTTTTCAGGTCAATTTGATGTCATTTTTTCATCTTCACTTTGTTTATATATTCAGATTTACTTCTCGCGCCCTTTCAAACAAACGTCTTACCGGTGATTCTTTTCTGCACGTGATTCCTGTTTCCAGCTGATGAAGATCATGGTGAAGGTGAGCGACATCTCCAACGAGGCGAGGCCGATGGCTGTGGCTGAGCCCTGGCTGGACTGTCTGCTGCAGGAGTTCTTCAACCAGGTTTTTACTCTCAGTTTACTGATCACTGTGCAGGAAGTGACTGGAAACAGCTGTCCCAAATGCTCCAATCAGTGATGGGGAGTGGTCAACATGAGGAAGTTAATCTGTTGAATATCAAAGAGGTTTTTTCAAAATGGCATCTTGGCATGAAATGTCACATTTTTGATTGTGAAAATAAATAAATAAAATCTTTTTGTCCTCACAGGTTGAGGTAGAAACTTTGAACTGATTAAACATCAGAGAAGCTTCATTAGTATTAATCTGTAATCCCCTGATGGAAGTGTCAGCCTGTGCTTTTGTTCTATTGTGCAGAGCGACACAGAGAAACTCAAAGGACTTCCAGTGACTCCTTTCATGGACCGAGACAAAGTGTCCAAACCGTCCTCTCAGACCAACTTCATCCGATTTGTCCTCCTGCCGCTCTTCACTGAGCTCACCAAGCTCTTCCCCTGTCTGGAGGTAAAATATCTCCACGACTTCACACTGTATGTACGAGTCTATATATTATATGTAACAGTTTGGATGGAGTTCACTTTTCTTATAACACTCCATCACTCACTCATTTCCATCTTTTTGACATTGAAGTCCTTGATCTGTCGTATCTCATGAAAAGGTTCTGCTGTCATGTTGTCACACAGCAACACATTCTGGAGCCGGTGCGACGGGCCCTGGAGTATTACTCCGACATGGAGAGAGCCAGCAAGGAGGAGCAGGGGACGACCAAAGCATGAGGAGGAGGAGGAGGAGGTCTCATCTAAAAATATGTGTTAGCTGACAGCAGTGGTGTGTTAGAGGAAGTTGTTGCATCTGAAAAATTGTCTTTTTTTTTTGTGAATTTTAGAATTAGTCCAGCACACTTGGAACATGATCGCCGCCTAAATAGATTTTGATTTTTGACAGTGATTCAGGAGTTCATGTGGACTGATTCAAACAGCTCCATCTGATGGATTATTATGACGTTAAAGGATAAGTCTGCTGATATTCTCTATTTTTCATCTTTATTTATTTTAGACTTTATTTAGAAAAATCAACTTTGTCTACAAATTAAGACATGATAAATATGTGAAATGAAAGATGTAGGCGTCATGTGTAGCCACGTCTTCACAATAAACAGCAGACTTGTCTTTTAAATAAAGAAAATATCATTTTCATCATTAACTTTGACTGATGTGAATCTTCAGGGACATTCAGATATTTCACAATCTGCTTTTTAATTTCTTGTTTTATGATTACAGATGTTTAATTACTAATGAATACATTTAGGAAACAGTTTTACATATTTCTTGTGAACACTGTGTGATTATAAATAAAGATGTGTTTGCTGTTAAATGGCAGTATTTTACAGGATCAGTGTGTTGGATTTAGTGTTGTACTTCCTGACTGCAACCCGCTCGTGTCACTCTCTCCCTCCTATCATCAATGAGAAACTGCTGTGGCCACAAAGTCCCCATTTAGTTCAGTTTGTCCGCTCTGGTTCGCTGTAAAACATTCAAACAAAAACGTGCTTTCTAAGTAAAAAGCATCCATGTGAAAAATATAATGTTAACTCAGGACTCAGTAAAGAAAAAAAAAGAAGCTGACTTCATGTGAAGGTTAATTGAAAGCTTTATTTTTATCACTTCATTTACAAATTAAAAAAAAAGTGCAAACCTCTGTTTTGTGTACGAGTAATGCTTCTGATAAATATTAAGAGTTCAAAATCAAAAATATGCAGGGCTCAACATTAGTGTCAGACAAATTAAATAAAAAATGCTCCCATTAAATATTAAATATGTACAACACACTTCTTTTTTTTCTAATACATTCTCTTGGCATTTTAAAAACAAAACATTGATCACTTGCTTCAACAACATGGAGTGTGTTTTTTTTCCAGAACTTCCTTAAAGTTTCCAGTTTTTTCTGAACTGTTAGCAGCTGTGAACAAAAACCACGACACAGGAAGAGACCGAGGGGAGAAGAACACGGGACGTGCAGTCGAGGAGCAAAAGAACTTCATTTTTTGATGAAGTGCTGGAAATCATTTTCATTTACAACACTTCAGTCCTCCTCAGTTATTTTCCTTCACTTATGAACGACAACAAGTGTCTCAAGGTTTCCTTAATAAGAATTATTAGATACAGTATCACTGTTATTTTGTCAGTTCATGTAACAGGAGCTTATATGTCTACTTCAAATGAAAGTGAAACCAGGAACAGACGTGTTTACTTTGTTGTGTCAAACTTTAAAATTCAGATTTAAAATCTGCAAACTGTGTTGGATTCATTCATGACAAAGATTTGACTACAGACTGGTCACATCTGGCCGACTCCTGATCTGCTTGATGAGGTCTGCAGCGGCACCGATACTGATCCAGAACTACAGATCGATGTATTTAAAATCACATAGATGAATCTTGCACAATATCAAACACATTTTAAGGCTCTTTGAACCCTTTTGACACGATTAAATGAACACAAGAAATCCAACACAGTTCTGACACCAACGTCTTCTGATACTTAAAAAAAACCATTTAGTGTTTTAGACAGTTTGTGCCTTCGTACAACGTACCAGAGACAAGCTGAATGGTGCCACTGATACAGAAAAATCAACATTAATACAGACAGCATTAATATAAATATGGCAGCAACACATACCAAAAAAAAAAAAAAAAACAACACAAAGTGCAGCAGTCCCAAACTCTCCAACTTCAAATAAATCATTGTTCCAGACACTTTAAGATTATATCAGGATGCAAACACTCGTTAAAGGAGCAATGTGCGAGATTTGACCAGTGAGTAAAATTAGCATGCTAACCAGCTAGCTTCAGCCAGTACTGTTTTTTTTTTTTGCAGCATGTGGCCACAAATTACACACTGCACCTTTAAATCTCACAAGTGGTCCCATTTCCTCTGAAGCATCATCAATGATGGCCAAGTACCATTTTATCATAAAACCCCAGCAAACCCCGAAGATTCCTTTTCACAGATTTTCTTTTTTGTTTGAGGTCAATATCAACACACTGCAGTGCTACAGGAAAAGGTGTCATTCAAAAAGGTGTGCTTGAAATGGAGTTTTGTACCTTTTATCTTACATTGTACATTGGAGTTGGTGCCTGTAAATCGTGTTTGAGTCTTGTATGTTCGCCCGTTCTTTAGTTTTCCTGGATCAGCTACAACTGATCCAACTGGCCACATGAGAGCACAAACTATTCAACCTCAGAAAATATCATCTCTCCAAGCAGTTCATTCAAGAGTTTTTACCTGTTTACTATCCTGCTGTCACATTTTGGCTCGTGTCTAATCATGGATGTATGCACGTGCTATGTGCATAAACGTGACGTAGCAGGCTGATATTGGAACTGAATATTACAGCAAATGTAAAACTTATTTTAAAGTATTTTAATTGTTTTGCTTTAGTTTTTAAAAATTCTGTTTGAAATTCAACAATTTTCAAACACACCTTTTTTTGACTGACATGACGTTCCACTTCCTGTTACAGTTAATAACAACACAGATCACCGTGTGTGAACCGGGAGCTGTCAGGTCGGAGCTCCGGATCTCCAGTATTAAATAAACAGACTTTCCCAGTCTGCACAGCAACCCTGTGAATCTCCACTGACACACATCCTGACACCTGACCACAACTTTGTATTGAGTGTTCCCCTTCAGCGCGGCTTTCTAAATGTTTTATTTAGCACTAAACGAATGACTGCTGAAACTCAAGAACCAGAGTTTGGCACTCTGAACGTTAACTGTGCTAAACTGTCTGCATGTGACAGAGTTTATTTTCAGATGATGACAGTAAAGAAAAAGAAGCTTTCATCTCCTGATGGTCTCTGTGTTTTAGTCTAGAAACAGCTGATCTTCTGAGGGTTTGAAATGTTAAAACAAGTCTCTACACTCAAGTCAAAGCATTCTGCGGTTACACTGGAAACACGTGGAGCTGCAGCAGTGCTGTTGTGGTCACTACAGGAGGTGGGAGGGATTTTTCACAGGTTGCAGAACAGTAGCATCTCACCAGTTTCACCTATTTACACTGCGGGTAGAGTAAAGCTCTTCTCTGCTAATTGAACATGATGGACTCTGGGTCCTGGTTCATCATTTGAGCCATGTGTCGCAGGACATCCTTCTTGGTGATGATACCCAGGAGACGCCTGAACAGACACAGAGATTAAAATCAACAGGACAGAGGTCGCATGACAATGCAGCAGCTTCAACTTCATATCCATCAATGTGTTCTTACCCGCTCCGGGTGACGAGACACTGGCGGAGGCCCAGCTTGCGGAAGATGTCCACCACCGTCTCCATGGGCGTGTGGTCGGTGACGGTGAAGGGGCTGAGGTTCAGAATGCGTCGCAGCTTCAGCGGTTGTGGGTTGCTGGCCGGCAGCTGTGGTGCGTCCTCGGTGAAGTAAACCACCGAGCTGCTCACCACGCCATCCTGCTTCTGACGGGCGTTTTCTGCAGACAGACGGAGGAGACGTGGTAAATCATCATCAGGTCTGACTTTCACACTAATGATCAATCGATAAATGCTCTTCATAAACATGTGAATGACAATATACGTACACGTAAGTGTGTTCAGTGTTTTTGATTAATGACTCTGGATTGGTTTACACACCGAACACTGCCCTGAACTGGTTCAACCAACTTACTGATGGCGAGCGTGAGGTCCCGGCGTTGAACGAAGCCGATGAGTCTCTCCGACTCTCTCGACACGACCACCGGGAAGCCGTTATAATCGGTGTCTTTGATCAGCGTCTCGACATCCTCCACCGTGGTGGAGTCCTGGGTGAGGACGGCCAGAGGCGGGTCGTTCCTGCGGGGCCGCATCACGTCGGTGGCCAGCGTGCGGTGGGTGAACTCGTCCCGGACGTCCAGGTACGGGTAACCGTTTAGCTGGATGTGCGACTCGTAGATGCCCTCCTTCCCGAAGGCGTCTGCCACCCACTTGCTGGTGACAGCGGCGGCCATCAGCGGGACGATGTACTCCAGACCGCCGGTGAGCTCGAACATGATGACCACCAGTGAGACGGTCATCCTGGTCACCCCGCCTGAGGAGACCGATCACAAGTGGTTCATTACAAGAAAGGTAAAGTATTTGTTGACAGCTAGTTTAATCAAACAGCAGCTTATCAAGTTAACAGTTAATCTAGTTAATCTAAACTGGATGCTGAAGTCTCACTTCACCTTCTGAACCTGTTTTGGCCTCGACAGGCAGAGAAGAAGAAGAAGAACCTCAACTACTCACCCAAACAGGCGGCGGCTCCCACCATGGCGTAGAGCCCAGGTGTGACACAGTCTGCGCCGGGCCGGCACCAGTTCTTAAAGATGATCCAGTCGTGGTGGTGGTACGCCATCTGCTCCACGGCGATCCCGACGATCCTTCCTGCGATGGCGCCGACCGCCATGCTGGGAATGAAGAGACCTGACGGAATCTGGAGAGGAAACCAACTCGTTAAGAGGACGTCAGATATGAAGCAAAGGTTCAGTGTGTCAGATTTATCCACACCGGGAAGAAAATGAGATTTTCTTCACAAACCAAATCTTTTTATCTTCCTTGTACTGACCTTCATGCCGAAGGTGAAGATGGTGATGACGATCTTGAAGACGAGAGCGAGGGCAAGCTGCCACAGGGCATTGTAGACCCCGGGCCCCGCCGGTCGGTCTGGGATGTCATCCACCGGCCGACTCATGTTGGGGTTGTTAATGTAGTCACAGAGCTGTGATGACTCCAGCGCGCCGCAGTCGTTGAAGAGCTCAGAGATGAGTTCGCTGGTGCTGCGGCGGGTGTATGGGTTGGGGAAAGCCAGCACAGCAGTGATACCCGTCACAGCGATGACCTCCAGGACCGGGTACTTCCCCAACTGCGTGGTCTTCCTCCGCCGGCACCAGGCGATGTTCGCCCGGATAAAGAGGGTCCCCCAAAGACCGCCGAACACACCCAACAGGATAAATGGGACCAGCTCGGCCATGTACCACGGCGTGTGGTACTCCACGTAGAACAGCACCAGGCGGCTGTTACCAAACGGGTTAATGGAGCGCAGTGTGAAGGCAGCGACCAGGGCAGCGAAGAATGAACGCCACAAAGTCTTCAGAGGGAAGTAGTAACTGACCTGTAGGAGAGACAAGTGACACGTTACAGGAAACATCAAGTGTTTAATAACTCAACCAGTGATGAGAGAAAAGCTGAAGACAAACAAAATGCCAAAGTAAGAAAATGACAGCTGAGGGGAGCCTGAAGGTAACGCAAACTTTCCTCAAGATGCCTTCAAGCAACACAGTGCATCTTTTCTCTCATGAAACGACATTATGCTGACTTCAGGTTTCACTGATTTTGGTGAAACTGGATCATATTTTATGACAATGTAACTGGGCTCAGTGCAGGCAGAGCATTGCAGAGACAAAGAAACTGAAGAGGACGCTGACGGAGGAAGCTAAGAAGAGAAAAGGAGAGAGTGAGCGAGCAAGTCTGGGACTGACTTTTAGTGGTTGGTGAGAGCTTGGTGAAATAAAAGGCTGAAAGACAGACGCCGAGCTGGGCTGACTGCTGTTGGACTAGTCAGTAATATTAGCTGGCTGCTGTGTCTGCTGTTGGTGACCTTGTTGATGTTTGGCTGTTAGCAACTTATCAACTGGAGCTACACTGTTCCTGAACTGGAGCTGGAGCTTACTGCTGTGAAATGTTTACTTCATTTAATTTCATTCATTGTAATAGAGAGCGGTGAGCAGGATGCTTGCAGTGCAGAGAAAGAGTACTACACGGACAACCTGCATCCAGATGAGGGTTGGACCTGGTCCTCAGTCGCAACTGGTGAAACAAACAAGTGATGAACAGATTGACCACAAAGTGAACAACAACACGACGCAAACGCAGCACAATCTTTAACAAACCTCCTCCAGGCTGAACAGAACTCCTCCGATTGGCGCTCCAAAGGCCACCGACACTCCAGCCGCTGCTGCTGCTGATAACACCTGAAAGGTCAGAGGTCAGGGTCAGAAGTGCTCCCTGATTTAGTGCGCTTGGTTTTGGTTTTCAAGCAGTAAAAAATATGGTCCTGTCTGGTCTCAAACGTTCTCACAGCTAAACAAAAAACTACGATCTGTCTGAGGAGAGTCTGTCTCTGTTTGACAGTTTGATCTGAGACCTTATTGTTGTAGCCAGTGGAGCTGCCCCCTGCTGGTTATTAGAAAGAATGCAGCTTCCATATTGGCTTAGTTACATACTGTAACTGGTTTATGTTAATGGTTTGGTCCCACTATGTGCAGACAGCTGAGCTGCACCATGAGCAGCTTACCTCTCTGCGTTTGCCCTCGTTCTTGCTGTACTTGGAGAAAAGGCTACAGAAGAGGTTTCCACAGCAACAGGCGACGTGGACCAGAGGACCCTCCTTCCCCAGGCTGAGACCCGAAGACACCGCTAGAACCAGGGTGACCGTCTTGATCAGCAGGGTCCATTTCCCCAGGTACCCGCGGATGATGAAGCCACTAAGGATTGTCTTGATCTGCACAAAACAGAAAATACAGCATTGTAACAGTAATACATTCATTATATATCGAGCTACTTGTGGTGTGTTTAACATCAGTGATTCTCTCACCTCTGGGATTCCTGAACCGCAGGCATACGGAGCGAACACTCGAACCAGTGACACCGCCAGGAAGGAAAACAGTAGAGCCCACAGAACATACAGGAAGTAGTTCAACACGTACGCTCCCGCTCCCTGAAAGAGGAAAGTCCTCTCACTCGCTCACTGTTATGAGACTTTTCATATTAAAATATGATTTTTCACAAAGGTTAACCCCGTCTTTTGGCTCTTTTAAATCTCATCTTAAGATGTTTTATAACTGCTTTATTAATGGACGCAGACCAAAATGTCTCTGAACACGTCTGGATAAACCTCCACCCAATCAGAGCAGCTATATGTGACGTAGCGTAGTTTGTGAGTGTTTTTAAATGTGCTCTAAATAAAATGACGGGGCTGCAACCTGATCTTAATGAGAAAGAAAACATTAGTGATGGATAATTGTGCAGCTGTGAGTTGAACTCAATACAAGTTTATTTTACTGAAAGTTGGTTCTGACCTCAGCGTGGCCGGTCATCAGCTCGGCCCACTTCTGCCACTGCGGACACTTGTCCCGGTCGTCGAAGGTCGTCTCGTTGGACGTCCAGCAGCACTGCTCGTGGCTGTACCAGAAGGCCGACAGACACACGCCTTCCTTCAGATCTGTCATCCAGTCCACCGCCAGGTCGATCACTCCGGCCAGCGTACCTGCAGAAAACAGGACACGTCAGTACACCACAACAAAGTTTTTCTTTTTATGAACGCTGAGAGTCAGACTGTATCATGCTCTACCAGCAAATCAGTCAGAGCGCAGTGGAGGTCAATAAAAAGACCCTCTAACTGAGTGCAGTACAGGGACATGTCAATTTACGTAACCTGGCTTAATTCCCTTCTGCTTCCTTTTCACGGTGCGTTTGACAAATATATATTTTATAGCACATTGATTGTTTTAGAAAAGTTAAACAATTACAATTAAACAAACGGGGCATCTCTCAGTATCACTTGTGACGGATGTTTCCTGGTAATGGTGGTGGAGGGTGCACTCCAAACCCTGACCGACACAGTGCTGTGCAGCATTGTAAACAATACAGAAGAATAAACTATCTGACATGATTTTTGAGGCTCAGAGAGGAAAATGTTTGGTGCTGTCTCTGCCACACTGTCTGGAAGTGCTAATGAGCAGTTCAGGAGACGGTGTGACTGACCTGAGAGGAGTCCAATGAGCAGCATCACCACCCATCCTGACCAGGCGTCCAGCAGGCTCTTAATCAGCTCCCACATGGACTCTTTACTCTTACTGGTGATCTGGTAGACAAACAACAAGGAGATGTTACTACCACACATATGTACAGTATACTACACGCGCATACATAGAAAACATGGTCAGACCTTGCGGTGGCGGTCTGTGTCTCTGGATTTCTCCCTCAGCCAGTCGATGGTGTGGAAGTCTTCATACGTGCCCACGTCAGGAAACGGCTCGTCCAGGAAATCCATCAGGTTTCCCGCTCCATTCATCTCCTCTGTGGGCGTGGCACTGCTGACACCTGGCAGAGGACAGCAGACCATCACACTGTAATGCCTCACTTTGTGTGTAGCTTTATTTACAGTGACGGTTTGATGCTGGAATCACATCTGATGTGGCGGGAAATTGGAAGATTCGGCTCAATGTGTTGACGTTGTGTTCTTATATCTGCAGATATTATAGCAGGACGACTTCAGGACAGAGAGCTGAAGGTGATGAGCTTCCTGTCGATCAGCTGACCCAATAACTGATCAGCTGATCGCACTGGCACATCTCTGCCTGAAGGATGACAGCAGCAAATCATGAACCCCGCCGTGCTAAAACACACACACACACACAGACACACACACGCACACACACGCACACACACACACACCCACACGCACACAGACACAGACACAGACACACACACACACACGCACACACACACACACACACACACAGACACAGACACACACACACACACACACGCACACACACACACACACACAGACACACACACACGCGCACACACACACACACACACACACAGACAGACACACACACACAGACACACACACACACACACACACAGACAGACACACACAGACAGACACACACACACACACACACACACACACACACACACACACAGACAGACACACACACACACACACACACACAGACACACACACACACACACACACAGACACACACACACACACACACACACACGCACACACACGCACACACACACACACACACAGACACACACACACACACACACACAGACAGACACACACAGACAGACACACACACACACACACACACACACACACACACAGACAGACACACACACACACACACACACACACAGACACACACACACACACACACACACACACAGACACACACAGACAGACACACACACACACACACACACACAGACACACACACACACACACACACACACACACACACACACACAGACACACACACACACACACACACTCACACACACACACACACACACACACACAGACACACACACACACACACACACTCACACACACACACACACACACACAGACACACACACACACACACACACACTCACACACACACACACACACACACACACACAGACACAGACACACACTCACACACACACACACACACACACACACACACACACACACACACTCACACACACACACTCACACACACACACACACACACTCACACACACACACACACACACACTCACACACACACACACAGACACACACACACACACACGCACACACACACACACACACACACACACACACACACAGACACACACACACACACACACACACTCACACACACACACACACACACACACACACACACACAGACACACACACACACACACGCACACACACACTCACACACACACACACACACACACAGACACACACACACACACACACACACTCACACACACACACACACACACACACACACAGACACAGACACACACTCACACACACACACACACACACACACACAGTCTCACGTCGCTTTCCGTGCGTTAGCAGCTAAAGCTAACTGTCGCTCCTTCAGCTGATTAAAGTCTTCTTTTACCTTCACCAGCCTCCATGTTTCAGTCCGTCCTGACAGCAGAGGGTGGAAACATTAATTTCAAAGTAAGAACTTATTCACTGCGGACGTTGTTTTGCATTTTAACCTAAAAATTAAATTTTCCGTCAAACGTCAAAAAATAAACAGAGAGGACGCCAGAGACTGCATCCCACAATGCACTGCAAGTCGTCTTCTTCTACCAGCTGATGGGTGCATTAACAACCAAGCCCCGAGGAAGAGCGCCAATTTGACACAGCGGTCAAACCGCGTAATGACAGCAATGGCGTTAAAACCTTTCTCCGTCAGCTGACACGACGAAAGAAAATGTAAACATGATGGATCATGTTTTTCAGCATCACAATCTAAATGATTCGTGTCCCTCTCATTATTTTCTGTATGAGCCACTGTTTACTGTGCTTTTTCCAATAAGAATATGTGAATTAAAGTGTGCGTGACCGTTTGAAGGGATTATACAAATGTATTCAGCCGATGTTCAAAATGTATTGACACTTGCAGTTTGTTTTTAATTTAGAAGTTTATCTGGAATTCTTTTTTCTGCCGAAGCACTGAACAGTGTTGAGTTTCAGAAACAGTCCTGCAGAGTGGGTAAAGTGGGCGGACCTGTTCAGTGACTTCGTTCAGAGGACAAAGTTTCATGTATGACCAGAGCAGCAGCAGCAGCAAGAGAAGACACAATCCTGTTGGAAGACAGACAGAGAAATTAAAACTCCTCTCACTGCAGCTCAGAGGAGATGGCTGAGAAGAAAGCCGTCTTGTTTAACTTCTGGGGAGTTGCTGTCTCTTCCAGACCTCATGCTGTTTTCCACAAGTTGGAGGAGTTACATAATCTGCCAGGGTAAGAAGACTGTTGCAACATCTGTGCACTGTCCAGTCATGTAATTAGAATATGTAGCTGTGGCAGAAGTTCTATCAATCTTTATTAAAAATACAAGCTTCAGTTTGTTTTGCAGAGGAAGCAGTGAAAACGGCAAACTTCAGTTTGATTTGACTTTAAACAGCTGTTACTCTTTAACACTTTGTGCAAACCAGTTTAGACAACAGGTGCACATACTACATGGCCAAAAGTAAACAGACACCTGTATGGGATAATTGGAAAATGAGATGCATGCAGAATGTGAACACTTAACTGTGTTTACATTCCTCCAAGATTATTTTCAGTTCATAATGATATAAAACTAAGAAATACAATGCTTTCTACTTCTGCACGTACAACATCCTGAATATTAGATTACTTCTTCATGTTCTTGTCATTTGTCTCTGTGGTTTTCAGTGGTTTTCTCTCCAGTGTGGTGTCCCAAAAGGACAGCGCCATGAGCCGGGCCGAGAGAGGAGAGATGACGCTGTCTCAGGTGGGTGAAGTCAAGATCATCAACTATTGATTCACTGTTTGCCTTCTGTCTTCTGTCACTGATAGTGACTGAATATGGAAACGAGGCTTGGGCTCGGACTCGTCCCTGCTGGGGGTGAGTCTGCCTACAGGTGTGAGATTGACCATCTGCAGACCTGCAGCCAGAAAGAACCCACTGCTGTCACATCACCTTTCTGTCTTCACTGCCTCCTTCATCCTTAAATCTTTGTTCAACTCTGTGTGTGTGTAGATGATCCCAGCGTTCGAGGCCGAGTGTGTGAAGGAGGCCCAGGTCAGGGCTGTGACTCTGCCGTCTGATTGGTCGGTCGGACACCTGCTGCAGGAGCTCAGAGAGGTCATGATGGAAGTCCAAGCAGCCGTGCTGAAAGCAGCTGCCAGTCTGCGTCACAGTGGTACATATGCATCGAAACATCTGGACACAAAACATACACAGCTGTGGGGGGGAATGGTGGACTGATGCAAGCTGAGGCTTTCCTTTAATCGTTTACATTAAAACTTTTCATGATTCTTATAAATACATGAATACACAGCTCCTGTAAATCGCAGTAAAGATTCTGCCCCCATATGAAGAGAGGCAGGTGAAATGAATGAAGGTATCTGATTCTGCGTCTCCATCCCATCAGGGTTACTGACAGCTGTGCTGGCCAATCACTGGCTAGATGACAGTGCGTCTGGAGACAGTGCAGCCCGCCTTCTCTCTCTGCTGGGCGGCCATTTTGACCTCGTCCTCCAGTCCTGTCGCTCAGGTCACAGGGTCCCCGAGCCCTCCATGTTCAGCTCTGCTCTGCAGCACCTGGGTGTGACATCACAACAGGTGGAGGACACACTCACGTACATATGACTGTATGTCCAAGAGGACAGTGAGTACAGTTGATGTCAGCCTGTCTGTTTTATTTCAGGCTCTGTGGTTGGATGCAGATGAGGAAGGTGTGAAGGCAGCAGAAGGAGCGGGGATGAAGGCCATCTTAGTGGAAAACCTGGACGACGCCCTGCACAAACTGATCAACTTCACTGGAGTTCAGGTGTGGCTCAGAACAATGTGATCTTACCGTCTATACTAGTATGCTGCTCGACTGACGATTAACTCAAGAGCAAGATGAACTGCCTCTTCTTCTTCTCCTACTTCTTCTTTTCCACATGTTTCATGAACCTCAGAGTCACTGAGCTTTTGTTCTCCTGGTGCACAAGGTTGAATATATGAATGAAATATTAACAAAGAAGTCCCAGTGCAGCAATAGGAAAAGAAAACATCAAATACATAAACAAAACTAGCAGCTGGTGCCAGAGGATGAACCTGAAATCAAAGGGTTGATCCTCAGGCAGATATCATGCTAACATTAGTGTGTGTGTGTGTGTTTCAGGCTGTTGGCACACAGAGTCCTCCACCAGCCTGCAGCCCTGATGAGGTGTCTCATGGATACGTCACCATCAGGGTAAAAACACACAATCCTGCAATCTGTTTAGAAGACAGCTGAAATGTTTCCCTGTGACATAATGATGATTTCTGTGTGTGTGTGTGTGTGTCAGCCTGGTGTGAGGACTCATTATGTTGAGATGGGCTCGGGTCCACCAGTTCTGCTGTGTCACGGCTTCCCTGAGAGCTGGTACTCCTGGAGGTATCAGGTAACGTGTTTGCGTGTCTCATCTCATCCTCACAGTTTCTGGTGTGTGTTTGTGTCTGAACGTCCTCTTCTCTCTCTGCTAGATTCCAGCTGTGGCAGCAGCAGGGTTCAGGGTGTTGGCTCTGGACATGAAGGGCTATGGAGAGTCCACAGCGCCCCCAGGTGTGTGTCAAGGTCATAGACACATATATAATATAAATTTAAAGTGTTGTTTAAAGTGTCACCTCACGTTTTTCACCGCGTGTTGTCGAGAGCTTTGATTCATGTCGTTTGCTCACTGACAGACATACAGGAATATTCTCAGGAGCAGCTCTGCAAGGTACAAACTCACCAACACACTCATGCAATCATTTTAAACACATTCGTGTGGCGTCAGTGTTTCAAGTTTTTACAAAAGACATTTTTTAGGTTAATGAAGATCATTTTTATGAGACTTCATCAACAAAATATTTAACTGATCTCTGCCACTGTTTGTTACTGTTAGTAAGTAATTACACTGACAGTAATGCAGCTGATGCACAGTTGTCATGTCTTATTTAATTATGGTTACACAGAATAATATTATTTTTTTATTCTAAATTTCAATTTTTTCCAGGATTTAATCACATTTATGGACAAAATGGTGAGTGACAACACATCACACACACTATTGGGGCGACAGTAAGTAAGTCCATAGGGACTGAGGCTGGTTCAAGGCCATCACAGACCACAGTATGGGGTGTGCCAGTTCACCTCCTGGGATGCCTCGCTGCTCTCACTCCACCATCTCTCCACATTTGCATGCATCTGTAAGCCCATCGTGTGTGTGTGGTTGTATTTTGGGCCTATATGTGTAAAACTTGAGTAAATAAAGAAATGATTTTCTCTTACCTCAGATACCTCTGAGTTTGTTTGGTCTCTGATGCATGACTTCTTCTCTCTGTTCCTTTTCCAGTCAATACCACAGGTCACCCTGGTGGGTCATGACTGGGGCGGCATGTTGGTGTGGGTCATGGCTCAGTATTTCCCTGAGAGAGTCAGGTGAACACACACACTCACACAGATTCAGTGACACCTCCCAGATACTTTACACTGGAGTAAAAAGTGTTTTCTTGTGTGTGAAGGGCTGTGGCGTCTCTGAACACTCCTCTGTTCCCCGTCGATCCTTCTGTCACTCCTGCAGAGAAACTGAAGTCTGTTCCAATATTTGACTACCAGCTCTACTTCCAGAAACCTGTAAGTGTGTCTGCAGCATGCTAACAACAGTCACACCACAGTACACAACTGACCAGAGCTCTGATAAACAGTCTACTATCCTCTCCTCTCAGAGACAGGCTGCTTCACGGTTACAAATACTTACAGATGTATGAATGCCACATGCCAACATGTTCTTCTTGTGTGTGTGTGTGTGTGTGTGTGTGTGTGTTGCAGGGTGTAGCAGAGGCCGAACTGGAGAAAGACCTGGAGAGAACATTCAAGATTTTCTTTTTCAGCAGTGATGAAGCAGTGAGCACACACACACACACACACACACACACACACACACACACACACACACAAGTCATCAAGTCTGTACAGGTAGAAAAATCACCTTTGTATCAATATTTCTGTCTTGTCAGGTGAAGCGTCCTCTGATCAGCACTGCAGGAGTCTGTGTTCGAGGTGAGACTCTACCCTGAAGTCTGACTGGAGACTTCCTGCTAAAAAACAATTGTTAAAGTTCCTGCAGACATTTTGAAGAGCTCAAGAAAAACACCAGTAAATGCTGTCATGTGTTGTTTGTGTTGTGTTACAGGTGGTCTGTTTGTGGGTCTGCCGGAGCAGATTCCCCGGAGCTCCATGCTGACGGAGGCCGAGCTGCAGTACTACGTCAGCCAGTACAAAGAGCGAGGCTTCAGGTCGCGCAACTCAACAGATCAAACAGAATTCATTCAGTAACAAAGAGCCTCCTGAAGACATGTTGCAAACAATCGATGCATGATGTCACCAAAAGAAAAATCATCTTCATCTGCAGCTCTAGTTTTAACTGATGTGTCGACATTTGGTGCCTACATGGACTTGAACCATAATCAGGGTGGAGAATGTGAAGCAGCATTTGATAACTTCATGAATAAATATGAGTTCAAACATCATCAAATACATGACATCACAGTCCAGTGGGTCAATAATCGTCTTGTGTTTCGTGTCACAGGAGGCCGTTGAACTGGTATCGGAACGGGGAGGCGAACTGGAAGTGGATGTGTTCTCGTCCCACTGGAAAGGTTTGTTACAGACGCCAGCATCAGAAACAAACGTCTGAGTGAAGTTAGAGAGTCACTAAAACTGGCTTTCAAAGTGAACATCGGGTTACTGTTTTATCTGTCAGAATGTCTTTTGTTCCTGCAGCAGCTGAGACTGGATCCATTACGTTTCCCACGCAGTCGTTTGTGTGATTTAATCCTAAAAGTACAAAAACTGCTGTGGAATCATTAGGTCAACCTTTTTCAGGCTAAAGTCTGGTGTCTTTATTTTCTTATTATCAACAGGAAAAGTTCAAACCAACATGTAAGTCTGTCTAAAACAGCTGTTCACTGTATTTATCAAACAAACACGATATAGTGCATTTGCTGGGGACTATTTTCAGGGGCGGAGTAATGCACACTTGGTGTGCTCTAGTTTATAGCAACACGACGTGGTGGTGTGCCTCACTGATGTGTTTCTAATGGAAGAATGAAATGTCTATCATTCTGTGTGTGTGTGTGCGTGTGTGTGTGTGTGTGTGTTAGCTGCTGATACCTGCACTGATGGTGACGGCAGGTAAAGACCAGGTCCTGCTGCCGGCCTTCTCCAAGGGAATGGAGGACTTGGTGAGAAAATGGAGGAAAGAGATGACGAGCAGCATGACGATCAATCATGACAGATTATTGGAAATGAATCTGATGTCTGTGTTTATTGATCACAGATCCTGAACCTGAGCAGAGGACACATCGAGGAGTGTGGACACTGGATCCAGATGGAAAGGCCAGCTGAGACTAACAGCATCCTGATATCATGGCTTCAAGAAACACACAAGAAGACTGGAGGTGTTAGTGTGACCCCCAAACTGTGAGGGAGGGAGGAGAGAGGGATGAAGGCAATGAGGGAGGAAGGGAGGAAGGTAGAAAGGAAGGAAAGGAGGGAAGAAGAGCCAGAGAGAGGGAGAAAGAGAGGGAAAGAAGGACGGAAGGAAGGGAAGGAGGGAGGAAGGATACAGAAAGATAAAATGAGACTTTGTTTGAATTAGAGCAAAATAAAAATCTTGTGTCATGAACTGAAACAGCTGATAACAAATCAGAATAAAAGTCGATCATTTCAAATATTTTTCCACAGAAATACTTTTGTACTTTTTCTAAACTTTCATGTTGAAATGGTTCAAATACAAAGAAGCGACCAAAAGTCACGACTGTGATTCCCACTGCAAGAAAACAGATCACTGCAGTTTACAGGAAATGAGGTGTTTTAATGAGGAAAAGCTCAGAACATGATCAGATAAAGAGAAATGAACTCCATCCATCCATTATCTGCAGCTGCTGGAGCCTTACATTTGCAACATCATTTTCTTGAGATAATTTCCTGTTTTCTCAACATATATGGAATATATTTGTCTCCTGAGTACCGTTACTGAATCATTACTTTAAGATATCATGAGCGAGTCGTTTTTTAAACCAAACATCTGTTAACACAGCTATCACAAAATACAAAAACACAGTTATGACACGATACAGAAAGATAAATCAGGCCTTCTCATAATGCTGATATAAAAGTTATGGCCTCTATTTGCCTGAATAAAAATAATTTAATCATGATCCCAACAGAACAATGTGATGTTTAAAAACGGTGTTAATCATAAATATGAGCACCATAAAGAAGAATCTACAGTCTGAAGAACGACAGATAAGTCCTGATCTCACTAACCTGATGTCACCATCTTGTAAACTATAACACAGTATTAGTACTCGTACTGCAGTAATATTTCCATGTAATGATCATTAAACATTAGTTGATCTCTGATCGGCACATCACCAGCACACTGACGACTGGTTCACCAGATTTCAAACTGCCGGTCTCTCTTAAAGGGTTTTCTGTCCATGATGTTGTTGTTGAAGAGTCTAGAAAAAGACCAAACAGAGCGAGCAAACGTCACTCAGCCACAATAATATGTGTGACAGTATTAATGAACTCATCTAAGATGATGAATGATTTCTGTCCTGTGAATGAATGGTGCACTGAGTAATGTCTGCTCACCGCACAGTGTGGATGGAGGGGTTGATGGAGACCAGTTGGAGTAGCATGTCAGCTGAAGCATCAGTGATCTTATTGTGACTCAGACTGTAACATAAACACAAACACAAAAAGTGACACAAAGGTTCATTTATGACAGTACATGATGTGAGCCCGCTGCTGCTGGAGGAGGCAGTATAGTTACTGTGAAACACACAGTGTGCAGCCTAAAATAAAAAGACGTCTTTGCTCAGTGGATTGTGTTCCCTTGTTTGTCTGCTCAGACCGACTCTGAGAGCAAAGATTCATTTTCACCTCAGACCTCCAAAATCACTTCAACAAGCACAGAAACTACTTTAAGTTGAGTTCTTCTCCTTCTTCGGTCAGTTCAATACCTCTCATCATCAGCAGGTGTGAACTGTACTGCACAGCTGGCTGTCTTCATTAATAATAAGTTTTCTGACTGCAGTTTAACTGACCCTCAGGTTCACACTGTGAGATCATTTGGAGTAAAGCATTCGTCCTCAACATGCATCATGAACTCCATCAAAGATCTCAGTTTGAACAAATCTCTGAACCCGTTTCCTCGACAGAATCAAATCTGTCACTCCTAAAATGTAAATACATCATCTGCTCCTGAAAGCATGTTTGGGGCCATCTGTTACAAATTTGTGAGTGATATTAATATTTCTTTAGATGTGTGTCCTCTCAGCTCATTAAACTGATATTTTTCAACTTCACACCAACTCCACCTAGACGAGAGCCGACAGTGCATCAAATACATTTTGAGACAGGAACTCTTGCACGTTGACAGTTTGACACTCACTCCAGGACTTGGACTTTGTGCAGATGTGTGATGAGTGTGAGCAGCAGCTGGTCAGTGAGCTCACAGTGACTCAGGTCCAGCTCTGTCAGCACTTCAGAGAAGTCCAGCATCTGGGCCAAACCTGCACAGGTCTTCTGATCCAGTCTGGTGTGACTGAGGTCCAGCTCTCCATCCAGGGCACTACACAGGGACACTGCCCGTCTCACTGTGTCCCTCTCACTGCTCACAGGAACCAGGGACACCAGCTGGAGGAGGACAGCTTTACTGGCTCTAAACAGGAGAATGAGAGCAAACACAGATTGTTACGAAGCACAAACATGAATGAAAACCAGCTTCTGCTCTGGTGTGTGTCACTTTGTGGTCTCTCTAACCTGAGGCGGACTCTGTCTAGGACAGGAAGCAGCAGGTCCAGCCCGCTGTCCTCCACCTCACAGTCCTGCAGGTCCAGCTGTGTTTTCCTGCTGCTGCGTCTCAGGATGGTGGAGACGGCCCTGCAGTTATCAGCAGTCAGACTGAGAGTGTCACTCTGACCCTCCTGTTGCAGCTCCACACAGGACGAGCAGGACAGATCCAGTCTGTGCTGCACGGTCCTGAGCAGGTCGACGGCTGCCCCCTGCTGGACATCAGAGGCAGCACAGCAGTGGACGAACCTCAGCAGCAGGTTCCTGTCAACACTGGGAGGAAAAGATAAAATAATAAATGAATAATATAACCACATAGTTCCATTGATCAGTTACAGTGATGTGCAGATTCACAAACATTCCAAATAAATCAATTAAAGGATAATTATGTTTCATGTACGTTCTGATTGGTCAAGCAGTCAGACGGTCACAGAGTTTGGAAACAATTTTTTAATTTTGTAAACACACTTCCTGCTTCAGATTTGTTTCCACTGTACTGCCTGGAGTTACGCACGTACAGTTTACACGATCATTTCTGACATTTCAAGGCTCATTTTCAGTGTGACCCCCAAATAAAGTCGGTTTGTTTCCAACCTGTTTGCTGTTAAAGTTATTATTACTGATAGAACGATGATGGATGCTCCAGGGAGAGGTGCTGCACATCCTGTGTGCTGGAGAGGACTGATTCAGGTACAGCACTGAGAAACGAGCACTAATGTCTGACCTGAGTTGAGAAACTTTGTCCAGTGTGAAGAGGATGGACTCTGTTTCCCCTGTTGGTATGGAGGTCCACATGAGGTTCAGTCTGACTCTGTCACTGTGTTTGAGAGTGAAGATCAGAGCAGCACAGTCCACCGAGTCCATCTCTCTGCAGGTCAGGCTGATCACATGATCCAGTGACCTCAGTAAACTGGGTACAATGAGACTGTCACGAGCTTTATAGATCTCTCTGATGGCAGTCAACACAAAGCTGGGACAGGGTCTGAAACATAAAGTGTATTCACCAGGACAATTAATGAAAGGCTGCAAAACATAAGTCACAATACAGATACAAATATGATAACTGGATGTGTGTATCTGTGAAAGGTCAAAATTAAACCTTTTAAATACAATCCTGTCCAGAAAGGGAAGCAGACGTGTGATGCTCTCCTGTAAGAAGCGGTTCTTCCTCAGGTTCACAGTGATGGTCTGAGCTGAAGAATGCTGCAGCAGATAGTGAAGAAGCTCCCAGTTCAGACAGCAGGAGCTCATGTCTCCACCAGCTTTACTCAAGAAGGACCGGGTCAAGACCTCGTCCTGGATTTCATAAAGGAGGGAGAGTAGCTCCTGGAAGATCTTCTCACTCAATCTGCAGATAAAAACATGGATATATCTTAGAAATGTAAATGATGAATACATTTTGGATTTTGTGTTTGTGAGGTTTAAAAAGAACTTTTACTTGATTGTTAGAGGACCGTCATGAAGCAGCAGTGGAATGAGACCCTGAGCAGGGACGCAGAAGTCAGTCAGGTCTAACTGTCTGACAGCCCAGCACCTCAGCAGGGATGCCAAACTACTGACGACTTTTGACAATCCTCTGTCTGATGGTCGGACTGTCTGAGGGCCAAGAGAAAGCTCTTCAACAGCCAACGAACAGGCCACCCTCCCTCGTCTTACCCATCGAAACAGCAGCAAGGCCATGCCATTGGACAGCCTGAAAATCAAAGAAACAGAGGAAGCAGTCGGGACATAAATGATGTTCACTTCAAACTGGACAAGATGGTGTGAGAACAGAAGTAATGACAGAATTGTGAACCTCAGACTGTGTAGTTGTGTTGTACGTCTTAACAGGAGGGAGGCTCCTCTGACAGACATCTTTCTGGGTGTCAGGGTGAGATCCACATCAGAGCCACAAAGTCTCAGAACTGCCCCCACAGACCTGCAGGTTTTCCTGCTTAACTGTCCTGTTAATGGCAGGTTGAACCCCAGGAGCTTCAGCAGAGAGGACAGCTGCTCGGCCTCCTCTCTGGATCTCACAGTGATGGATGTACACACAGTCTGGAAGAAGTCTGGATCACAGCTAAAACACAATATGATGGATGAAGAGTGAAAACAGGTACAAGACAAAATGCATTTCAGAGCATCTTATGTACAATGTCTATTATCAGTGAGGACATTAAGAGTAAAAACAGAGAGCAGGATGAAATATTCTATTTAGTTATCTGAGATAATAAAACTGTTTTGAAATACTGCTGAATAATCACTGAACTAACAAATAACATTCATCTTTTTATACATTTGGTTCATTTGCAATTAAAGTAAAACACTGACGATTATGAGGTGGATTTATTGACAGACGTCTTCTGAATATTGTACCTGAGCTGTGAGATATAAGGCAGACACTGTAGCAAACTCCTCACTTCACTCTCTTCATGTGAGCAGTCTGTCAGCTTCACTTGTTTCTTCTCTGATTGGAGTTTCAGCACTTCCAGGAGGATGGAGGTCTTTCTCTCTGAGAGGTTTATGAACCAGACTGCAGGAGCTGACTGGAAAACTGACTGTAATGATGGAAGGACACTCAAGCCTGTTTTGGTTTCATAGTCCTTCACATGGGAGAACAGATCCAGCAGGAAATCACACTGATATTTCTGATAATTTCCATTAAAAGGGAATGTTTGATATGTGCACACTGATGATAACAGCTTCAGTATCTTCTCTCCTGTCTGCTGTTCTCTCTCTGCTGCTGCACAGAACAGATTCCCAAAGAACTCGACTTGACCTTCAAACCTCCGAGAGAAACTGTAACGAGAATTGAACATGTTGTTATGATGTGATGTCAACAGCAGAAAAAGAGCCATGCATTACTGATATGGAGTTTATCTGCTGAAAGCCTCCAAATACCTGCTGATGAGCAGAATACAGTCAAATCAATCAACCTAAAATTCAAGTCACAATACTTTGAACAGGGTTATATGTGGATTTAAGAAGACTTTGACTGAATGAACTTCTTCAGAAAATGTTTAAGGAACCAGGAAAGTCAGTCTACAAAGGTGTATCCTCACCTCTGTATTCAAAGATTGTATGTTAGACTGGAATACCACTCCTGAACCAACAGGAGGGCTGAAAGGAATACTTTACCCAAAACATTTATTCATCAATGAAGTCCAAAGCCTGAAATACTGGACCACAAGTTTGAACATCCATCATTGTGTCAAACTCTATCAAACTTCATCCAGTACTAGTGGAACAGAATTAGGATTTCTACTGGTTTACTGATCACATCATGATGACGTGTACTTTCATTTCAATGGTGATAAAAAACACTTGTACTAGATCCTCTGCTGACTTTTGACTGAGTCCATAGATGACTGATGAAAACAGCCTCAAAGTACCAAACTCTGTGCTCGATGGAGTAAACACGTATCAGCTCATGAGACATGAGCAGGACTCTGTGGGAGCGTTGCTGGAGGTGTCTGATGTGCACAGAACTCTGGGTAATTTAGGAATAAATACATTGGGGTGTGTGGAATAAAACAGCATGTCATCTATAAACTACACACAGTGAAGTCACGTTTATGTGGACTGATCAACTCAACACGTTACCTTCACCTTCAAACTAACAGTGAGTGACTGTAGATGTTAGAACACAACTCCACAAATGTACACTGAAGTCATGTGAAGTACAATTCATTTACCTGAGCTGTGAGATATAAGGCAGACACTGTAGCAAACTCCTCACTTCACTCTCTTCATGTGAGCAGTCTGTCAGCTTCACTTGTTTCTTCTCTGATTGGAGTTTCAGCACTTCCAGGAGGATGGAGGTCTTTCTCTCTGAGAGGTTTATGGACCAGACTGCAGGAGCTGACTGGAAAACTGACTGTAATGATGGAGGGACACTCAAGCCTGTTTTGGTTTCATAGTCCTTCACATGGGCGAACAGATCCAGCAGGAAATCACACTGATATTCCTTACCATCATCATCATCATCATCATCATCCATGTATATGTCATTAAAAGGGAATGTTTGATATGTGCACACTGATGATAACAGCTTCAGTATCTTCTCTCCTGTCTGCTGTTCTCTCTCTGCTGCTGCACAGAACAGATTCCCAAAGAACTCGACTTGACCTTCAAACCTCCGAGAGAAACTGTAACGAGAATTGAACATGTTGTTATGATGTGATGTCAACAGCAGAAAAAAAGCCATGCATTACTGATATGGAGTTTATCTGCTGAAAGCCTACAAATACCTGCTGATGAGCAGAATACAGTCAAATCAATCAACCTAAAATTCAAGTCACAATACTTTGAACAGGGTTATATGTGGATTTAAGAAGACTTTGACTGAATGAACTTCTTCAGAAAATGTTTAAGGAACCAGGAAAGTCAGTCTACAAAGGTGTATCCTCACCTCTGTATTCAAAGATTGTATGTTAGACTGGAATACCACTCCTGAACCAACAGGAGGGCTGAAAGGAATACTTTACCCAAAACATTTATTCATCAATGAAGTCCAAAGCCTGAAATACTGGACCACAAGTTTGAACATCCATCATTGTGTCAAACTCTATCAAACTTCATCCAGTACTAGTGGAACAGAATTAGGATTTCTACTGGTTTACTGATCACATCATGATGACGTGTAGTTTCATTTCAATGGTGATAAAAAACACTTGTACTAAATCCTCTGCTGACTTTTGACTGAGTCCATAGATGACTGATGAAAACAGCCTCAAAGTACCAAACTCTGTGCTCGATGGAGTAAACACGTATCAGCTCATGAGACATGAGCAGGACTCTGTGGGAGCGTTGCTGGAGGTGTTTGATGTGCACAGAACTCTGGGTAATTTAGGAATAAATACATTGGGGTGTGTGGAATAAAACAGCATGTCATCTATAAACTACACACAGTGAAGTCACGTTTATGTGGACTGATCAACTCAACACGTCACCTTCACCTTCAAACTAACAGTGAGTGACTGTAGATGTTAGAACACAACTCCACAAATGTACACTGAAGTCATGTGAAGTACAATTCATTTACCTGAGCTGTGAGATATAAGGCAGACACTGTAGCAAACTCCTCACTTCACTCTCTTCATGTGAGCAGTCTGTCAGCTTCACTTGTTTCTTCTTTGATTGGAGTTTCAGCACTTCCAGGAGGATGGAGGTCTTTCTCTTTGAGAGGTTTATGAACCAGACTGCAGGAGCTGACTGGAAAACTGACTGTAATGATGGAAGGACACTCAAGCCTGTTTTGGTTTCATAGTCCTTCACATGGGAGAACAGATCCAGCAGGAAATCACTCTGATCTTTCTGATAATTTCCATTAAAAGGGAATGTTTGATATGTGCACACTGATGATAACAGCTTCAGTATCTTCTCTCCTGTCTGCTGTTCTCTCTCTGCTGCTGCACAGAACAGATTCCAAAAGAACTCGACTTGACCTTCAAACCTCCGAGAGAAACTGTAACGAGAATTGAACATGTTGTTATGATGTGATGTCAACAGCAGAAAAAGAGCCATGCATTACTGATATGGAGTTTATCTGCTGAAAGCCTACAAATACCTGCTGATGAGCAGAATACAGTCAAATCAATCAACCTAAAATTCAAGTCACAATACTTTGAACAGGGTTATATGTGGATTTAAGAAGACTTTGACTGAATGAACTTCTTCAGAAAATGTTTAAGGAACCAGGAAAGTCAGTCTACAAAGGTGTATCCTCACCTCTGTATTCAAAGATTGTATGTTAGACTGGAATACCACTCCTGAACCAACAGGAGGGCTGAAAGGAATACTTTACCCAAAACATTTATTCATCAATGAAGTCCAAAGCCTGAAATACTGGACCACAAGTTTGAACATCCATCATTGTGTCAAACTCTATCAAACTTCATCCAGTACTAGTGGAACAGAATTAGGATTTCTACTGGTTTACTGATCACATCATGATGACGTGTAGTTTCATTTCAATGGTGATAAAAAACACTTGTACTAGATCCTCTGCTGACTTTTGACTGAGTCCATAGATGACTGATGAAAACAGCCTCAAAGTACCAAACTCTGTGCTCGATGGAGTAAACACGTATCAGCTCATGAGACATGAGCAGGACTCTGTGGGAGCGTTGCTGGAGGTGTCTGATGTGCACAGAACTCTGGGTAATTTAGGAATAAATACATTGGGGTGTGTGGAATAAAACAGCATGTCATCTATAAACTACACACAGTGAAGTCACGTTTATGTGGACTGATCAACGCAACACGTCACCTTCACCTTCAAACTAACAGTGAGTGACTGTAGATGTTAGAACACAACTCCACAAATGTACACTGAAGTCATGTGAAGTACAATTCATTTACCTGAGCTGTGAGATATAAGGCAGACACTGTAGCAAACTCCTCACTTCACTCTCTTCATGTGAGCAGTCTGTCAGCTCCACTTGTTTCTTCTTTGATTGGAGTTTCAGCACTTCCAGGAAGATGGAGGTCTTTCTCTCTGAGAGGTTTATGGACCAGACTGCAGGAGCTGACTGGAAAACTGACTGTAATGATGGAAGGACACTCAAGCCTGTTTTGGTTTCATAGTCCTTCACATGGGAGAACAGATCCAGCAGGAAATCACTCTGATCTTTCTGATAATTTCCATTAAAAGGGAATGTTTGATATGTGCACACTGATGATAACAGCTTCAGTATCTTCTCTCCTGTCTGCTGTTCTCTCTCTGCTGCTGCACAGAACAGATTCCAAAAGAACTCGACTTTACCTTCAAACCTCCGAGAGAAACTGTAACGAGAATTGAACATGTTGTTATGATGTGATGTCAACAGCAGGAAAAGAGCCATGCATTACTGATATGGAGTTTATCTGCTGAAAGCCTACAAATACCTGCTGATGAGCAGAATACAGTCAAATCAATCAACCTAAAATTCAAGTCACAATACTTTGAACAGGGTTATATGTGGATTTAAGAAGACTTTGACTGAATGAACGTCTTCAGAAAATGTTTAAGGAACCAGGAAAGTCAGTCTACAAAGGTGTATCCTCACCTCTGTATTCAAAGATTGTATGTTAGACTGGAATACCACTCCTGAACCAACAGGAGGGCTGAAAGGAATACTTTACCCAAAACATTTATTCATCAATGAAGTCCAAAGCCTGAAATACTGGACCACAAGTTTGAACATCCATCATTGTGTCAAACTCTATCAAACTTCATCCAGTACTAGTGGAACAGAATTAGGATTTCTACTGGTTTACTGATCACATCATGATGACGTGTAGTTTCATTTCAAAGGTGATAAAAAACACTTGTACTAAATCCTCTGCTGACTTTTGACTGAGTCCATAGATGACTGATGAAAACAGCCTCAAAGTACCAAACTCTGTGCTCGATGGAGTAAACACGTATCAGCTCATGAGACATGAGCAGGACTCTGTGGGAGCGTTGCTGGAGGTGTCTGATGTGCACAGAACTCTGGGTAATTTAGGAATAAATACATTGGGGTGTGTGGAATAAAACAGCATGTCATCTATAAACTACACACAGTGAAGTCACGTTTATGTGGACTGATCAACTCAACACGTTACCTTCACCTTCAAACTAACAGTGAGTGACTGTAGATGTTAGAACACAACTCCACAAATGTACACTGAAGTCATGTGAAGTACAATTCATTTACCTGAGCTGTGAGATATAAGGCAGACACTGTAGCAAACTCCTCACTTCACTCTCTTCATGTGAGCAGTCTGTCAGCTCCACTTGTTTCTTCTCTGATTGGAGTTTCAGCACTTCCAGGAGGATGGAGGTCTTTCTCTCTGAGAGGTTTATGGACCAGACTGCAGGAGCTGACTGGAAAACTGACTGTAATGATGGAAGGACACTCAAGCCTGTTTTGGTTTCATAGTCCTTCACATGGGAGAACAGATCCAGCAGGAAATCACTCTGATCTTTCTGATAATTTCCATTAAAAGGGAATGTTTGATATGTGCACACTGATGATAACAGCTTCAGTATCTTCTCTCCTGTCTGCTGTTCTCTCTCTGCTGCTGCACAGAACAGATTCCCAAAGAACTCGACTTGACCTTCAAACCTCTGAGAGAAACTGTAACGAGAATTGAACATGTTGTTATGATGTGATGTCAACAGCAGAAAAAGAGCCATGCATTACTGATATGGAGTTTATCTGCTGAAAGCCTACAAATACCTGCTGATGAGCAGAATACAGTCAAATCAATCAACCTAAAATTCAAGTCACAATACTTTGAACAGGGTTATATGTGGATTTAAGAAGACTTTGACTGAATGAACTTCTTCAGAAAATGTTTAAGGAACCAGGAAAGTCAGTCTACAAAGGTGTATCCTCACCTCTGTATTCAAAGATTGTATGTTAGACTGGAATACCACTCCTGAACCAACAGGAGGGCTGAAAGGAATACTTTACCCAAAACATTTATTCATCAATGAAGTCCAAAGCCTGAAATACTGGACCACAAGTTTGAACATCCATCATTGTGTCAAACTCTATCAAACTTCATCCAGTACTAGTGGAACAGAATTAGGATTTCTACTGGTTTACTGATCACATCATGATGACGTGTAGTTTCATTTCAATGGTGATAAAAAACACTTGTACTAGATCCTCTGCTGACTTTTGACTGAGTCCATAGATGACTGATGAAAACAGCCTCAAAGTACCAAACTCTGTGCTCGATGGAGTAAACACGTATCAGCTCATGAGACATGAGCAGGACTCTGTGGGAGCGTTGCTGGAGGTGTCTGATGTGCACAGAACTCTGGGTAATTTAGGAATAAATACATTGGGGTGTGTGGAATAAAACAGCATGTCATCTATAAACTACACACAGTGAAGTCACGTTTATGTGGACTGATCAACTCAACACGTTACCTTCACCTTCAAACTAACAGTGAGTGACTGTAGATGTTAGAACACAACTCCACAAATGTACACTGAAGTCATGTGAAGTACAATTCATTTACCTGAGCTGTGAGATATAAGGCAGACACTGTAGCAAACTCCTCACTTCACTCTCTTCATGTGAGCAGCCTGTCAGCTTCACTTGTTTCTTCTCTGATTGGAGTTTCAGCACTTCCAGGAGGATGGAGGTCTTTCTCTCTGAGAGGTTTATGAACCAGACTGCAGGAGCTGACTGGAAAACTGACTGTAATGATGGAAGGACACTCAGGCCTGTTTTGGTTTTATAGTCCTTCACATGGGCGAACAGATCCAGCAGGAAATCACTCTGATCTTTCTCATAATCCTCATCATCATCCATGTATTCTTCATCAAAAGGGAATGTTTGATATGTGCACACTGATGATAACAGCCTCAGTATCTTCTCTCCTGTCTGCTGTTCTCTCTCTGCTGCTGCACAGAACAGATTCCCAAAGAACTCGACTTGACCTTCAAACCTCCGAGAGAAACTGTAACGAGAATTGAACATGTTGTTATGATGTGATGTCAACAGCAGAAAAAGAGCCATGCATTACTGATATGGAGTTTATCTGCTGAAAGCCTACAAATACCTGCTGATGAGCAGAATACAGTCAAATCAATCAACCTAAAATTCAAGTCACAATACTTTGAACAGGGTTATATGTGGATTTAAGAAGACTTTGACTGAATGAACTTCTTCAGAAAATGTTTAAGGAACCAGGAAAGTCAGTCTACAAAGGTGTATCCTCACCTCTGTATTCAAAGATTGTATGTTAGACTGGAATACCACTCCTGAACCAACAGGAGGGCTGAAAGGAATACTTTACCCAAAACATTTATTCATCAATGAAGTCCAAAGCCTGAAATACTGGACCACAAGTTTGAACATCCATCATTGTGTCAAACTCTATCAAACTTCATCCAGTACTAGTGGAACAGAATTAGGATTTCTACTGGTTTACTGATCACATCATGATGACGTGTAGTTTCATTTCAATGCTGATAAAAAACACTTGTACTAGATCCTCTGCTGACTTTTGACTGAGTCCATAGATGACTGATGAAAACAGCCTCAAAGTACCAAACTCTGTGCTCGATGGAGTAAACACGTATCAGCTCATGAGACATGAGCAGGACTCTGTGGGAGCGTTGCTGGAGGTGTCTGATGTGCACAGAACTCTGGGTAATTTAGGAATAAATACATTGGGGTGTGTGGAATAAAACAGCATGTCATCTATAAACTACACACAGTGAAGTCACGTTTATGTGGACTGATCAACGCAACACGTCACCTTCACCTTCAAACTAACAGTGAGTGACTGTAGATGTTAGAACACAACTCCACAAATGTACACTGAAGTCATGTGAAGTACAATTCATTTACCTGAGCTGTGAGATATAAGGCAGACACTGTAGCAAACTCCTCACTTCACTCTCTTCATGTGAGCAGCCTGTCAGCATCACTTGTTTCTTCTCTGATTGGAGTTTCAGCACTTCCAGGAGGATGGAGGTCTTTCTCTTTGAGAGGTTTATGGACCAGACTGCAGTAGCTGACTGGAAAACTGACTGTAATGATGGAAGGACACTCAAGCCTGTTTTGGTTTTATAGTCCTTCACATGGGAGAACAGATCCAGCAGGAAATCACTCTGACGTTTCTTCTCATCATCAAACATGTATATGTAATTAAAAGGGAATGTCTGATATGTGCACACTGATGATAACAGCTTCAGTATCTTCTCTCCTGTCTGCTGTTCTCTCTCTGCTGCTGCACAGAACAGATTCTTAAAGAACCGGATTTCTTCATCACGATCTGACGACTGACGCAGAAAACTGAAATAAAGAGAAGCAAACATTTTCTCATGATTTGATCTCAGCTGCATAAATACAACAACACAGTGCTGATGGACTCTGTATTGGACATGTCTGTCCTGTAAAAAATGAAAAACTATTTAAAAAGCTTCTTTCATCAGAGCAGACTGAACATCATTTCTGGACTTTTACTGACTCACGACACAAACACTAATCCTGTGTCTGAAATCACTGCATATTTGTTACTTCATGCTGATGTTCACTTTGTCTAATTTGACTGTGTATGAGTTCAAACTGTAACATATATTCACAATATATAAATACATACAACAACATCTAGAGCTCATATCATGAACAACAGTTAGAGACAATCCCATCATGCAATGCTTCACCTTGCTCCTGAGCTGACAGATGTGTAAGTTACAGTTCTGCTACACTACATGTGTGTGTGTTGACACTAAATGATGATGACTCACTGGTGTGTGAAATCTTAATCTGCTGCTCACTGTACAGCTGGTAGAGTTTTCATCACAGTCAGTAAAGTTCAGTCCAGACATCAGTTAAAAAGAAGATAAATGTATCATTCCTTGTTCTTCATTGACTTTTTAAATTACTGTGAAATTAAACTTTAGAGATGTCACCTATTTTATCTCATTAAAAACATTTAGTTTTAATGTTTCAGCTGTTTATTTCGTACTCCCACACTCTTCTCTCTGCTTTATTGGTTCACTCAGACAGTGACCTTCATTAACACAAACTAATTTAACGACCAGTTATGGTTCATATTGCACTGCAGTGGACTAAAAACATGAGTGAGTGGTTTGTTACATGATGGAGTGGAGGAAGAGCATGAAAATACTGAATGTGAGTCTCTGAATCATCACACCAAAAATCTAATTGGAGCATTTTAATGCTGTAGCTGGTCGTGGTGAAGCTAATATTAACTACTTTAGTTTATATACTGTTGGATTGTTTCATCTATAATAAGAGCTCATATTTTATGAACTCATCATACATGTATATAAAATCTTTTATTATATGCTTTTATTTGTGATTACCACTTCCTGTCCACAGTCTGCTCTGTAAGTCCTACGAGCACCACGACTAACCTCATAAAACTAAAAGACGTGGATAAAGTTACAAGTTGGAAACAGATTAATGATGAGATGACGTGAGTGACTGTAGATGTTAGAACACAACTCCACAAATGTACACTGAAGTCATGTGAAGTACAATTCATTTACCTGAGCTGTGAGATATAAGGCAGACACTGTAGGAAACTCCTCACTTCACTCTCTTCATGTGAGCAGTCTGTCAGATTCACTTGTTTCTTCTTTGATTGGAGTTTCAGCACTTCCAGGAGGATGGAGGTCTTTCTCTCTGAGAGGTTTATGAACCAGACTGCAGGAGCTGACTGGAAAACTGACTGTAATGATGGAAGGACACTCAAGCCTGTTTTGGTTTCATAGTCCTTCACATGGGAGAACAGATCCAGCAGGAAATCACTCTGACGTTTCTGATAATTTCCATTAAAAGGGAATGTTTGATATGTGCACACTGATGATAACAGCTTCAGTATCTTCTCTCCTGTCTGCTGTTCTCTCTCTGCTGCTGCACAGAACAGATTCCAAAAGAACTCGACTTGACCTTCAAACCTCCGAGAGAAACTGTAACGAGAATTGAACATGTTGTTATGATGTGATGTCAACAGCAGAAAAAGAGCCATGCATTACTGATATGGAGTTTATCTGCTGAAAGCCTCCAAATACCTGCTGATGAGCAGAATACAGTCAAATCAATCAACCTAAAATTCAAGTCACAATACTTTGAACAGGGTTATATGTGGATTTAAGAAGACTTTGACTGAATGAACTTCTTCAGAAAATGTTTAAGGAACCAGGAAAGTCAGTCTACAAAGGTGTATCCTCACCTCTGTATTCAAAGATTGTATGTTAGACTGGAATACCACTCCTGAACCAACAGGAGGGCTGAAAGGAATACTTTACCCAAAACATTTATTCATCAATGAAGTCCAAAGCCTGAAATACTGGACCACAAGTTTGAACATCCATCATTGTGTCAAACTCTATCAAACTTCATCCAGTACTAGTGGAACAGAATTAGGATTTCTACTGGTTTACTGATCACATCATGATGACGTGTAGTTTCATTTCAATGGTGATAAAAAACACTTGTACTAAATCCTCTGCTGACTTTTGACTGAGTCCATAGATGACTGATGAAAACAGCCTCAAAGTACCAAACTCTGTGCTCGATGGAGTAAACACGTATCAGCTCATGAGACATGAGCAGGACTCTGTGGGAGCGTTGCTGGAGGTGTCTGATGTGCACAGAACTCTGGGTAATTTAGGAATAAATACATTGGGGTGTGTGGAATAAAACAGCATGTCATCTATAAACTACACACAGTGAAGTCACGTTTATGTGGACTGATCAACTCAACACGTCACCTTCACCTTCAAACTAACAGTGAGTGACTGTAGATGTTAGAACACAACTCCACAAATGTACACTGAAGTCATGTGAAGTACAATTCATTTACCTGAGCTGTGAGATATAAGGCAGACACTGTAGGAAACTCCTCACTTCACTCTCTTCATGTGAGCAGACTGTCAGCATCACTTGTTTCTTCTCTGATTGGAGTTTCAGCACTTCCAGGAGGATGGAGGTCTTTCTCTCTGAGAGGTTTATGGACCAGACTGCAGGAGCTGACTGGAAAACTGACTGTAATGATGGAAGGACACTCAAGCCTGTTTTGGTTTCATAGTCCTTCACATGGGAGAACAGATCCAGCAGGAAATCACTCTGATGTTTCTTCTTATCATCATCATCCATGTATTCTTCATTAAAAGGGAATGTTTGATATGTGCACACTGATGATAACAGCTTCAGTATCTTCTCTCCTGTCTGCTGTTCTCTCTCTGCTGCTGCACAGAACAGATTCCAAAAGAACTCGACTTGACCTTCAAACCACCGAGAGAAACTGTAACGAGAATTGAACATGTTGTTATGATGTGATGTCAACAGCAGAAAAAGAGCCATGCATTACTGATATGGAGTTTATCTGCTGAAAGCCTACAAATACCTGCTGATGAGCAGAATACAGTCAAATCAATCAACCTAAAATTCAAGTCACAATACTTTGAACAGGGTTATATGTGGATTTAAGAAGACTTTGACTGAATGAACTTCTTCAGAAAATGTTTAAGGAACCAGGAAAGTCAGTCTACAAAGGTGTATCCTCACCTCTGTATTCAAAGATTGTATGTTAGACTGGAATACCACTCCTGAACCAACAGGAGGGCTGAAAGGAATACTTTACCCAAAACATTTATTCATCAATGAAGTCCAAAGCCTGAAATACTGGACCACAAGTTTGAACATCCATCATTGTGTCAAACTCTATCAAACTTCATCCAGTACTAGTGGAACAGAATTAGGATTTCTACTGGTTTACTGATCACATCATGATGACGTGTACTTTCATTTCAATGGTGATAAAAAACACTTGTACTAGATCCTCTGCTGACTTTTGACTGAGTCCATAGATGACTGATGAAAACAGCCTCAAAGTACCAAACTCTGTGCTCGATGGAGTAAACACGTATCAGCTCATGAGACATGAGCAGGACTCTGTGGGAGCGTTGCTGGAGGTGTCTGATGTGCACAGAACTCTGGGTAATTTAGGAATAAATACATTGGGGTGTGTGGAATAAAACAGCATGTCATCTATAAACTACACACAGTGAAGTCACGTTTATGTGGACTGATCAACTCAACACGTCACCTTCACCTTCAAACTAACAGTGAGTGACTGTAGATGTTAGAACACAACTCCACAAATGTACACTGAAGTCATGTGAAGTACAATTCATTTACCTGAGCTGTGAGATATAAGGCAGACACTGTAGCAAACTCCTCACTTCACTCTCTTCATGTGAGCAGTCTGTCAGCTCCACTTGTTTCTTCTCTGATTGGAGTTTCAGCACTTCCAGGAGGATGGAGGTCTTTCTCTCTGAGAGGTTTATGGACCAGACTGCAGGAGCTGACTGGAAAACTGACTGTAATGATGGAAGGACACTCAAGCCTGTTTTGGTTTTATAGTCCTTCACATGGGAGAACAGATCCAGCAGGAAATCACTCTGATCTTTCTTCTCATCATCAAACGTGTATAAGTCATTAAAAGGGAATGTTTGATATGTGCACACTGATGATAACAGCTTCAGTATCTTCTCTCCTGTCTGCTGTTCTCTCTCTGCTGCTGCACAGAACAGATTCTTAAAGAACCGGATTTCTTCAAAATGATCTGACGACTGAGGCAGAAAACTGAAATAAAGAGAAGCAAACATTTTCTCATGATTTGATCTCAGCTGCATAAATACAACAACACAGTGCTGATGGACTCTGTATTGGACATGTCTGTCCTGTAAAAAATGAAAAACTATTTAAAAAGCTTCTTTCATCAGAGCAGACTGAACATCATTTCTGGACTTTTACTGACTCACGACACAAACACTAATCCTGTGTCTGAAATCACTGCATATTTGTTACTTCATGCTGATGTTCACTTTGTCTAATTTGACTGTGTATGAGTTCAAACTGTAACATATATTCACAATATATAAATACATAGAACAACATCTAGAGCTCATATCATGAACAACAGTTAGAGACAATCCCATCATGCAATGCTTCACCTTGCTCCTGAGCTGACAGATGTGTAAGTTACAGTTCTGCTACACTACATGTGTGTGTGTTGACACTAAATGATGATGACTCACTGGTGTGTGAAATCTTAACCTGCTGCTCACTGTACAGCTGGTAGAGTTTTCATCACAGTCAGTAAAGTTCAGTCCAGACATCAGTTAAAAAGAAGATAAATGTATCATTCCTTGTTCTTCATTGACTTTTTAAATTACTGTGAAATTAAACTTTAGAGATGTCACCTATTTTATCTCATTAAAAACATTTAGTTTTAATGTTTCAGCTGTTTATTTCGTACTCCCACACTCTTCTCTCTGCTTTATTGGTTCACTCAGACAGTGACCTTCATTAACACAAACTAATTTAACGACCAGTTATGGTTCATATTGCACTGCAGTGGACTAAAAACATGAGTGAGTGGTTTGTTACATGATGGAGTGGAGGAAGAGCATGAAAATACTGAATGTGAATCTCTGAATCATCACACCAAAAATCTAATTGGAGCATTTTAATGCTGTAGCTGGTCGTGGTGAAGCTAATATTAACTACTTTAGTTTATATACTGTTGGATTGTTTCATCTATAATAAGAGCTCATATTTTATGAACTCATCATACATGGATATAAAATCTTTCATTATATGCTTTTATTTGTGATTACCACTTCCTGTCCACAGTCTGCTCTGTAAGTCCTACGAGCACCACGACTAACCTCATAAAACTAAAAGACGTGTGGATACAGTTACAAGGTGGAAACAGATTAATGATGAGATGACGTGAGTGACTGTAGATGTTAGAACACAACTCCACAAATGTACACTGAAGTCATGTGAAGTACAATTCATTTACCTGAGCTGTGAGATATAAGGCAGACACTGTAGCAAACTCCTCACTTCACTCTCTTCATGTGAGCAGTCTGTCAGCTCCACTTGTTTCTTCTCTGATTGGAGTTTCAGCACTTCCAGGAGGATGGAGGTCTTTCTCTCTGAGAGGTTTATGGACCAGACTGCAGGAGCTGACTGGAAAACTGACTGTAATGATGGAAGGACACTCAAGCCTGTTTTGGTTTTATAGTCCTTCACATGGGAGAACAGATCCAGCAGGAAATCACTCTGATCTTTCTCATAATCATCATCATCATCCATGTATTCTTCATTAAAAGGGAATGTTTGATATGTGCACACTGATGATAACAGCTTCAGTATCTTCTCTCCTGTCTGCTGTTCTCTCTCTGCTGCTGCACAGAACAGATTCCAAAAGAACTCGACTTTACCTTCAAACCTCCGAGAGAAACTGTAACGAGAATTGAACATGTTGTTATGATGTGATGTCAACAGCAGAAAAAGAGCCATGCATTACTGATATGGAGTTTATCTGCTGAAAGCCTACAAATACCTGCTGATGAGCAGAATACAGTCAAATCAATCAACCTAAAATTCAAGTCACAATACTTTGAACAGGGTTATATGTGGATTTAAGAAGACTTTGACTGAATGAACTTCTTCAGAAAATGTTTAAGGAACCAGGAAAGTCAGTCTACAAAGGTGTATCCTCACCTCTGTATTCAAAGATTGTATGTTAGACTGGAATACCACTCCTGAACCAACAGGAGGGCTGAAAGGAATACTTTACCCAAAACATTTATTCATCAATGAAGTCCAAAGCCTGAAATACTGGACCACAAGTTTGAACATCCATCATTGTGTCAAACTCTATCAAACTTCATCCAGTACTAGTGGAACAGAATTAGGATTTCTACTGGTTTACTGATCACATCATGATGACGTGTAGTTTCATTTCAATGGTGATAAAAAACACTTGTACTAGATCCTCTGCTGACTTTTGACTGAGTCCATAGATGACTGATGAAAACAGCCTCAAAGTACCAAACTCTGTGCTCGATGGAGTAAACACGTATCAGCTCATGAGACATGAGCAGGACTCTGTGGGAGCGTTGCTGGAGGTGTCTGATGTGCACAGAACTCTGGGTAATTTAGGAATAAATACATTGGGGCGTGTGGAATAAAACAGCACGTCATCTATAAACTACACACAGTGAAGTCACGTTTATGTGGACTGATCAACTCAACACGTCACCTTCACCTTCAAACTAACAGTGAGTGACTGTAGATGTTAGAACACAACTCCACAAATGTACACTGAAGTCATGTGAAGTACAATTCATTTACCTGAGCTGTGAGATATAAGGCAGACACTGTAGCAAACTCCTCACTTCACTCTCTTCATGTGAGCAGTCTGTCAGCTCCACTTGTTTCTTCTCTGATTGGAGTTTCAGCACTTCCAGGAGGATGGAGGTCTTTCTCTCTGAGAGGTTTATGGACCAGACTGCAGGAGCTGACTGGAAAACTGACTGTAATGATGGAAGGACACTCAAGCCTGTTTTGGTTTCATAGTCCTTCACATGGGAGAACAGATCCAGCAGGAAATCACTCTGATCTTTCTGATAATTTCCATTAAAAGGGAATGTTTGATATGTGCACACTGATGATAACAGCTTCAGTATCTTCTCTCCTGTCTGCTGTTCTCTCTCTGCTGCTGCACAGCACAGATTCCAAAAGAACTCGACTTGACCTTCAAACCTCCGAGAGAAACTGTAACGAGAATTGAACATGTTGTTATGATGTGATGTCAACAGCAGAAAAAGAGCCATGCATTACTGATATGGAGTTTATCTGCTGAAAGCCTAGAAATACCTGCTGATGAGCAGAATACAGTCAAATCAATCAACCTAAAATTCAAGTCACAATACTTTGAACAGGGTTATATGTGGATTTAAGAAGACTTTGACTGAATGAACTTCTTCAGAAAATGTTTAAGGAACCAGGAAAGTCAGTCTACAAAGGTGTATCCTCACCTCTGTATTCAAAGATTGTATGTTAGACTGGAATACCACTCCTGAACCAACAGGAGGGCTGAAAGGAATACTTTACCCAAAACATTTATTCATCAATGAAGTCCAAAGCCTGAAATACTGGACCACAAGTTTGAACATCCATCATTGTGTCAAACTCTATCAAACTTCATCCAGTACTAGTGGAACAGAATTAGGATTTCCACTGGTTTACTGATCACATCATGATGACGTGTAGTTTCATTTCAATGGTGATAAAAAACACTTGTACTAGATCCTCTGCTGACTTTTGACTGAGTCCATAGATGACTGATGAAAACAGCCTCAAAGTACCAAACTCTGTGCTCGATGGAGTAAACACGTATCAGCTCATGAGACATGAGCAGGACTCTGTGGGAGCGTTGCTGGAGGTGTCTGATGTGCACAGAACTCTGGGTAATTTAGGAATAAATACATTGGGGTGTGTGGAATAAAACAGCATGTCATCTATAAACTACACACAGTGAAGTCACGTTTATGTGGACTGATCAACTCAACACGTCACCTTCACCTTCAAACTAACAGTGAGTGACTGTAGATGTTAGAACACAACTCCACAAATGTACACTGAAGTCATGTGAAGTACAATTCATTTACCTGAGCTGTGAGATATAAGGCAGACACTGTAGCAAACTCCTCACTTCACTCTCTTCATGTGAGCAGTCTGTCAGCTTCACTTGTTTCTTCTTTGATTGGAGTTTCAGCACTTCCAGGAGGATGGAGGTCTTTCTCTCTGAGAGGTTTATGGACCAGACTGCAGGAGCTGACTGGAAAACTGACTGTAATGATGGAAGGACACTCAAGCCTGTTTTGGTTTTATAGTCCTTCACATGGGAGAACAGATCCAGCAGGAAATCACTCTGATGTTTCTTCTTATCATCATCATCCATGTATCTGTCATTAAAAGGGAATGTTTGATATGTGCACACTGATGATAACAGCTTCAGTATCTTCTCTCCTGTCTGCTGTTCTCTCTCTGCTGCTGCACAGCACAGATTCCAAAAGAACTCGACTTGACCTTCAAACCTCCGAGAGAAACTGTAACGAGAATTGAACATGTTGTTATGATGTGATGTCAACAGCAGAAAAAGAGCCATGCATTACTGATATGGAGTTTATCTGCTGAAAGCCTACAAATACCTGCTGATGAGCAGAATACAGTCAAATCAATCAACCTAAAATTCAAGTCACAATACTTTGAACAGGGTTATATGTGGATTTAAGAAGACTTTGACTGAATGAACTTCTTCAGAAAATGTTTAAGGAACCAGGAAAGTCAGTCTACAAAGGTGTATCCTCACCTCTGTATTCAAAGATTGTATGTTAGACTGGAATACCACTCCTGAACCAACAGGAGGGCTGAAAGGAATACTTTACCCAAAACATTTATTCATCAATGAAGTCCAAAGCCTGAAATACTGGACCACAAGTTTGAACATCCATCATTGTGTCAAACTCTATCAAACTTCATCCAGTACTAGTGGAACAGAATTAGGATTTCTACTGGTTTACTGATCACATCATGATGACGTGTACTTTCATTTCAATGGTGATAAAAAACACTTGTACTAGATCCTCTGCTGACTTTTGACTGAGTCCATAGATGACTGATGAAAACAGCCTCAAAGTACCAAACTCTGTGCTCGATGGAGTAAACACGTATCAGCTCATGAGACATGAGCAGGACTCTGTGGGAGCGTTGCTGGAGGTGTCTGATGTGCACAGAACTCTGGGTAATTTAGGAATAAATACATTGGGGTGTGTGGAATAAAACAGCATGTCATCTATAAACTACACACAGTGAAGTCACGTTTATGTGGACTGATCAACTCAACACGTTACCTTCACCTTCAAACTAACAGTGAGTGACTGTAGATGTTAGAACACAACTCCACAAATGTACACTGAAGTCATGTGAAGTACAATTCATTTACCTGAGCTGTGAGATATAAGGCAGACACTGTAGCAAACTCCTCACTTCACTCTCTTCATGTGAGCAGTCTGTCAGCTTCACTTGTTTCTTCTCTGATTGGAGTTTCAGCACTTCCAGGAGGATGGAGGTCTTTCTCTCTGAGAGGTTTATGGACCAGACTGCAGGAGCTGACTGGAAAACTGACTGTAATGATGGAAGGACACTCAAGCCTGTTTTGGTTTCATAGTCCTTCACATGGGAGAACAGATCCAGCAGGAAATCACTCTGATGTTTCTTCTTATCATCATCATCCATGTATCTGTCATTAAAAGGGAATGTTTGATATGTGCACACTGATGATAACAGCTTCAGTATCTTCTCTCCTGTCTGCTGTTCTCTCTCTGCTGCTGCACAGAACAGATTCCAAAAGAACTCGACTTGACCTTCAAACCTCTGAGAGAAACTGTAACGAGAATTGAACATGTTGTTATGATGTGATGTCAACAGCAGAAAAAGAGCCATGCATTACTGATATGGAGTTTATCTGCTGAAAGCCTACAAATACCTGCTGATGAGCAGAATACAGTCAAATCAATCAACCTAAAATTCAAGTCACAATACTTTGAACAGGGTTATATGTGGATTTAAGAAGACTTTGACTGAATGAACTTCTTCAGAAAATGTTTAAGGAACCAGGAAAGTCAGTCTACAAAGGTGTATCCTCACCTCTGTATTCAAAGATTGTATGTTAGACTGGAATACCACTCCTGAACCAACAGGAGGGCTGAAAGGAATACTTTACCCAAAACATTTATTCATCAATGAAGTCCAAAGCCTGAAATACTGGACCACAAGTTTGAACATCCATCATTGTGTCAAACTCTATCAAACTTCATCCAGTACTAGTGGAACAGAATTAGGATTTCTACTGGTTTACTGATCACATCATGATGACGTGTAGTTTCATTTCAATGGTGATAAAAAACACTTGTACTAGATCCTCTGCTGACTTTTGACTGAGTCCATAGATGACTGATGAAAACAGCCTCAAAGTACCAAACTCTGTGCTCGATGGAGTAAACACGTATCAGCTCATGAGACATGAGCAGGACTCTGTGGGAGCGTTGCTGGAGGTGTCTGATGTGCACAGAACTCTGGGTAATTTAGGAATAAATACATTGGGGTGTGTGGAATAAAACAGCATGTCATCTATAAACTACACACAGTGAAGTCACGTTTATGTGGACTGATCAACTCAACACGTTACCTTCACCTTCAAACTAACAGTGAGTGACTGTAGATGTTAGAACACAACTCCACAAATGTACACTGAAGTCATGTGAAGTACAATTCATTTACCTGAGCTGTGAGATATAAGGCAGACACTGTAGCAAACTCCTCACTTCACTCTCTTCATGTGAGCAGTCTGTCAGCATAACTTGTTTCTTCTCTGATTGGAGTTTCAGCACTTCCAGGAGGATGGAGGTCTTTCTCTCTGAGAGGTTTATGGACCAGACTGCAGGAGCTGACTGGAAAACTGACTGTAATGATGGAAGGACACTCAAGCCTGTTTCAGGATCATGAGAGTACAGGTCCATTTGGAAATCATACCATTTGTCTTTCAGAGGAAGTGTTTTGTATGTGCACACTGAAGATAACAGCTTCAGTATCTTCTCTCCTGTCTGCTGTTCTCTCTCTGCTGCTGCACAGAACAGATTCTTAAAGAACCGGATTTCTTCATCACGATCTGACGACTGAGGCAGAAAACTGAAATAAAGAGAAGCAAACATTTTCTCATGATTTGATCTCAGCTACATAAATACAACAACACAGTGCTGATGGACTCTGTATTGGACATGTCTGTCCTGTAAAAAATGAAAAACTATTTAAAAAGCTTCTTTCATCAGAGCAGACTGAACATCATTTCTGGACTTTTACTGACTCACGACACAAACACTAATCCTGTGTCTGAAATCACTGCATATTTGTTACTTCATGCTGATGTTCACTTTGTCTAATTTGACTGTGTATGAGTTCAAACTGTAACATATATTCACAATATATAAATACATAGAACAACATCTAGAGCTCATATCATGAACAACAGTTAGAGACAATCCCATCATGCAATGCTTCACATTGCTCCTGAGCTGACAGATGTGTAAGTTACAGTTCTGCTACACTACATGTGTGTGTGTTGACACTAAATGATGATGATTCACTGGTGTGTGAAATCTTAATCTGCTGCTCACTGTACAGCTGGTAGAGTTTTCATCACAGTCAGTAAAGTTCAGTCCAGACATCAGTTAAAAGGAAGATAAATGTATCATTCCTTGTTCTTCATTGACTTTTTAAATTACTGTGAAATTAAACTTTAGAGATGTCACCTATTTTATCTCATTAAAAACATTTAGTTTTAATGTTTCAGCTGTTTATTTCGTACTCCCACACTCTTCTCTCTGCTTTATTGGTTCACTCAGACAGTGACCTTCATTAACACAAACTAATTTAACGACCAGTTATGGTTCATAGTGCACTGCAGTGGACTAAAAACATGAGTGAGTGGTTTGTTACATGATGGAGTGGAGGAAGAGCATGAAAATACTGAATGTGAATCTCTGAATCATCACACCAAAAATCTAATTGGAGCATTTTAATGCTGTAGCTGGTCGTGGTGAAGCTAATATTAACTACTTTAGTTTATATACTGTTGGATTGTTTCATCTATAATAAGAGCTCATATTTTATGAACTCATCATACATGTATATAAAATCTTTTATTATATGCTTTTATTTGTGATTACCACTTCCTGTCCACAGTCTGCTCTGTAAGTCCTACGAGCACCACGACTAACTTCATAAAACTAAAAGACGTGGATACAGTTACAAGGTGGAAACAGATTAATGATGAGATGACGTGAGTGACTGTAGATGTTAGAACACAACTCCACAAATGTACACTGAAGTCATGTGAAGTACAATTCATTTACCTGAGCTGTGAGATATAAGGCAGACACTGTAGGAAACTCCTCACTTCACTCTCTTCATGTGAGCAGTCTGTCAGCTCCACTTGTTTCTTCTCTGATTGGAGTTTCAGCACTTCCAGGAGGATGGAGGTCTTTCTCTCTGAGAGGTTTATGAACCAGACTGCAGGAGCTGACTGGAAAACTGACTGTAATGATGGAAGGACACTCAAGCCTGTTTTGGTTTCATAGTCCTTCACATGGGAGAACAGATCCAGCAGGAAATCACTCTGATCTTTCTCATAATCATCATCATCATCCATGTATTCTTCATTAAAAGGGAATGTTTGATATGTGCACACTGATGATAACAGCTTCAGTATCTTCTCTCCTGTCTGCTGTTCTCTCTCTGCTGCTGCACAGAACAGATTCCAAAAGAACTCGACTTGACCTTCAAAACTCCAAGAGAAACTGTAACGAGAATTGAACATGTTGTTATGATGTGATGTCAACAGCAGAAAAAGAGCCATGCATTACTGATATGGAGTTTATCTGCTGAAAGCCTACAAATACCTGCTGATGAGCAGAATACAGTCAAATCAATCAACCTAAAATTCAAGTAACAATACTTTGAACAGGGTTATATGTGGATTTAAGAAGACTTTGACTGAATGAACTTCTTCAGAAAATGTTTAAGGAACCAGGAAAGTCAGTCTACAAAGGTGTATCCTCACCTCTGTATTCAAAGATTGTATGTTAGACTGGAATACCACTCCTGAACCAACAGGAGGGCTGAAAGGAATACTTTACCCAAAACATTTATTCATCAATGAAGTCCAAAGCCTGAAATACTGGACCACAAGTTTGAACATCCATCATTGTGTCAAACTCTATCAAACTTCATCCAGTACTAGTGGAACAGAATTAGGATTTCTACTGGTTTACTGATCACATCATGATGACGTGTAGTTTCATTTCAATGGTGATAAAAAACACTTGTACTAGATCCTCTGCTGACTTTTGACTGAGTCCATAGATGACTGATGAAAACAGCCTCAAAGTACCAAACTCTGTGCTCGATGGAGTAAACACGTATCAGCTCATGAGACATGAGCAGGACTCTGTGGGAGCGTTGCTGGAGGTGTCTGATGTGCACAGAACTCTGGGTAATTTAGGAATAAATACATTGGGGTGTGTGGAATAAAACAGCATGTCATCTATAAACTACACACAGTGAAGTCACGTTTATGTGGACTGATCAACTCAACACGTCACCTTCACCTTCAAACTAACAGTGAGTGACTGTAGATGTTAGAACACAACTCCACAAATGTACACTGAAGTCATGTGAAGTACAATTCATTTACCTGAGCTGTGAGATATAAGGCAGACACTGTAGCAAACTCCTCACTTCACTCTCTTCATGTGAGCAGTCTGTCAGCTCCACTTGTTTCTTCTCTGATTGGAGTTTCAGCACTTCCAGGAGGATGGAGGTCTTTCTCTCTGAGAGGTTTATGGACCAGACTGCAGGAGCTGACTGGAAAACTGACTGTAATGATGGAAGGACACTCAAGCCTGTTTTGGTTTCATAGTCCTTCACATGGGAGAACAGATCCAGCAGGAAATCACACTGATGTTTCTTCTTATCATCATCATCCATGTATTCTTCATTAAAAGGGAATGTTTGATATGTGCACACTGATGATAACAGCTTCAGTATCTTCTCTCCTGTCTGCTGTTCTCTCTCTGCTGCTGCACAGAACAGATTCCCAAAGAACTCGACTTGACCTTCAAACCTCCGAGAGAAACTGTAACGAGAATTGAACATGTTGTTATGATGTGATGTCAACAGCAGAAAAAGAGCCATGCATTACTGATATGGAGTTTATCTGCTGAAAGCCTACAAATACCTGCTGATGAGCAGAATACAGTCAAATCAATCAACCTAAAATTCAAGTCACAATACTTTGAACAGGGTTATATGTGGATTTAAGAAGACTTTGACTGAATGAACTTCTTCAGAAAATGTTTAAGGAACCAGGAAAGTCAGTCTACAAAGGTGTATCCTCACCTCTGTATTCAAAGATTGTATGTTAGACTGGAATACCACTCCTGAACCAACAGGAGGGCTGAAAGGAATACTTTACCCAAAACATTTATTCATCAATGAAGTCCAAAGCCTGAAATACTGGACCACAAGTTTGAACATCCATCATTGTGTCAAACTCTATCAAACTTCATCCAGTACTAGTGGAACAGAATTAGGATTTCTACTGGTTTACTGATCACATCATGATGACGTGTACTTTCATTTCAATGGTGATAAAAAACACTTGTACTAAATCCTCTGCTGACTTTTGACTGAGTCCATAGATGACTGATGAAAACAGCCTCAAAGTACCAAACTCTGTGCTCGATGGAGTAAACACGTATCAGCTCATGAGACATGAGCAGGACTCTGTGGGAGCGTTGCTGGAGGTGTCTGATGTGCACAGAACTCTGGGTAATTTAGGAATAAATACATTGGGGTGTGTGGAATAAAACAGCATGTCATCTATAAACTACACACAGTGAAGTCACGTTTATGTGGACTGATCAACTCAACACGTCACCTTCACCTTCAAACTAACAGTGAGTGACTGTAGATGTTAGAACACAACTCCACAAATGTACACTGAAGTCATGTGAAGTACAATTCATTTACCTGAGCTGTGAGATATAAGGCAGACACTGTAGGAAACTCCTCACTTCACTCTCTTCATGTGAGCAGCCTGTCAGCTCCACTTGTTTCTTCTCTGATTGGAGTTTCAGCACTTCCAGGAGGATGGAGGTCTTTCTCTCTGAGAGGTTTATGGACCAGACTGCAGGAGCTGACTGGAAAACTGACTGTAATGATGGAAGGACACTCAAGCCTGTTTCAGGATCATGAGAGTACAGGTCCATTTGGAAATCATACCATTTGTCTTTCAGAGGAAGTGTTTGATATGTGCACACTGAAGATAACAGCTTCAGTATCTTCTCTCCTGTCTGCTGTTCTCTCTCTGCTGCTGCACAGAACAGATTCTTAAAGAACCGGATTTCTTCATCACGATCTGACGACTGAGGCAGAAAACTGAAATAAAGAGAAGCAAACATTTTCTCATGATTTGATCTCAGCTGCATAAATACAACAACACAGTGCTGATGGACTCTGTATTGGACATGTCTGTCCTGTAAAAAATGAAAAACTATTTAAAAAGCTTCTTTCATCAGAGCAGACTGAACATCATTTCTGGACTTTTACTGACTCACGACACAAACACTAATCCTGTGTCTGAAATCACTGCATATTTGTTACTTCATGCTGATGTTCACTTTGTCTAATTTGACTGTGTATGAGTTCAAACTGTAACATATATTCACAATATATAAATACATAGAACAACATCTAGAGCTCATATCATGAACAACAGTTAGAGACAATCCCATCATGCAATGCTTCACCTTGCTCCTGAGCTGACAGATGTGTAAGTTACAGTTCTGCTACACTACATGTGTGTGTGTTGACACTAAATGATGATGATTCACTGGTGTGTGAAATCTTAATCTGCTGCTCACTGTACAGCTGGTAGAGTTTTCATCACAGTCAGTAAAGTTCAGTCCAGACATCAGTTAAAAAGAAGATAAATGTATCATTCCTTGTTCTTCATTGACTTTTTAAATTACTGTGAAATTAAACTTTAGAGATGTCACCTATTTTATCTCATTAAAAACATTTAGTTTTAATGTTTCAGCTGTTTATTTCGTACTCCCACACTCTTCTCTCTGCTTTATTGGTTCACTCAGACAGTGACCTTCATTAACACAAACTAATTTAACGACCAGTTATGGTTCATAGTGCACTGCAGTGGACTAAAAACATGAGTGAGTGGTTTGTTACATGATGGAGTGGAGGAAGAGCATGAAAATACTGAATGTGAATCTCTGAATCATCACACCAAAAATCTAATTGGAGCATTTTAATGCTGTAGCTGGTCGTGGTGAAGCTAATATTAACTACTTTAGTTTATATACTGTTGGATTGTTTCATCTATAATAAGAGCTCATATTTTATGAACTCATCATACATGTATATAAAATCTTTTATTATATGCTTTTATTTGTGATTACCACTTCCTGTCCACAGTCTGCTCTGTAAGTCCTACGAGCACCACGACTAACCTCATAAAACTAAAAGACGTGGATACAGTTACAAGTTGGAAACAGATTAATGATGAGATGACGTGAGTGACTGTAGATGTTAGAACACAACTCCACAAATGTACACTGAAGTCATGTGAAGTACAATTCATTTACCTGAGCTGTGAGATATAAGGCAGACACTGTAGCAAACTCCTCACTTCACTCTCTTCATGTGAGCAGTCTGTCAGCTTCACTTGTTTCTTCTCTGATTGGAGTTTCAGCACTTCCAGGAGGATGGAGGTCTTTCTCTCTGAGAGGTTTATGAACCAGACTGCAGGAGCTGACTGGAAAACTGACTGTAATGATGGAAGGACACTCAAGCCTGTTTCAGGATCATGAGAGTACAGGTCCATTTGGAAATCATACCATTTGTCTTTCAGAGGAAGTGTTTTGTATGTGCACACTGAAGATAACAGCTTCAGTATCTTCTCTCCTGTCTGCTGTTCTCTCTCTGCTGCTGCACAGAACAGATTCTTAAAGAACCGGATTTCTTCATCACGATCTGACGACTGAGGCAGAAAACTGAAATAAAGAGAAGCAAACATTTTCTCATGATTTGATCTCAGCTGCATAAATACAACAACACAGTGCTGATGGACTCTGTATTGGACATGTCTGTCCTGTAAAAAATGAAAAACTATTTAAAAAGCTTCTTTCATCAGAGCAGACTGAACATCATTTCTGGACTTTTACTGACTCACGACACAAACACTAATCCTGTGTCTGAAATCACTGCATATTTGTTACTTCATGCTGATGTTCACTTTGTCTAATTTGACTGTGTATGAGTTCAAACTGTAACATATATTCACAATATATAAACACATACAACAACATCTAGAGCTCATATCATGAACAACAGTTAGAGACAATCCCATCATGCAATGCTTCACCTTGCTCCTGAGCTGACAGATGTGTAAGTTACAGTTCTGCTACACTACATGTGTGTGTGTTGACACTAAATGATGATGATTCACTGGTGTGTGAAATCTTAATCTGCTGCTCACTGTACAGCTGGTAGAGTTTTCATCACAGTCAGTAAAGTTCAGTCCAGACATCAGTTAAAAAGAAGATAAATGTATCATTCCTTTCTCTTCATTGACTTTTTAAATTACTGTGAAATTAAACTTTAGAGATGTCACCTATTTTATCTCATTAAAAACATTTAGTTTTAATGTTTCAGCTGTTTATTTCGTACTCCCACACTCTTCTCTCTGCTTTATTGGTTCACTCAGACAGTGACCTTCATTAACACAAACTAATTTAACGACCAGTTATGGTTCATAGTGCACTGCAGTGGACTAAAAACATGAGTGAGTGGTTTGTTACATGATGGAGTGGAGGAAGAGCATGAAAATACTGAATGTGAATCTCTGAATCATCACACCAAAAATCTAATTGGAGCATTTTAATGCTGTAGCTGGTCGTGGTGAAGCTAATATTAACTACTTTAGTTTATATACTGTTGGATTGTTTCATCTATAATAAGAGCTCATATTTTATGCACTCATCATACATGGATATAAAATCTTTTATTATATGCTTTTATTTGTGATTACCACTTCCTGTCCACAGTCTGCTCTGTAAGTCCTACGAGCACCACGACTAACCTCATAAAACTAAAAGACGTGGATAAAGTTACAAGTTGGAAACAGATTAATGATGAGATGACGTGAGTGACTGTAGATGTTAGAACACAACTCCACAAATGTACACTGAAGTCATGTGAAGTACAATTCATTTACCTGAGCTGTGAGATATAAGGCAGACACTGTAGCAAACTCCTCACTTCACTCTCTTCATGTGAGCAGTCTGTCAGCTCCACTTGTTTCTTCTCTGATTGGAGTTTCAGCACTTCCAGGAGGATGGAGGTCTTTCTCTCTGAGAGGTTTATGAACCAGACTGCAGGAGCTGACTGGAAAACTGACTGTAATGATGGAAGGACACTCAAGCCTGTTTCAGGATCATGAGAGTACAGGTCCATTTGGAAATCATACCATTTGTCTTTCAGAGGAAGTGTTTTGTATGTGCACACTGATGATAACAGCTTCAGTATCTTCTCTCCTGTCTGCTGTTCTCTCTCTGCTGCTGCACAGAACAGATTCTTAAAGAACCGGATTTCTTCATCACGATCTGACGACTGAGGCAGAAAACTGAAATAAAGAGAAGCAAACATTTTCTCATGATTTTATCTCAGCTGCATAAATACAACAACACAGTGCTGATGGACTCTGTATTGGACATGTCTGTCCTGTAAAAAATGAAAAACTATTTAAAAAGCTTCTTTCATCAGAGCAGACTGAACATCATTTCTGGACTTTTACTGACTCACGACACAAACACTAATCCTGTGTCTGAAATCACTGCATATTTGTTACTTCATGCTGATGTTCACTTTGTCTAATTTGACTGTGTATGAGTTCAAACTGTAACATATATTCACAATATATAAACACATACAACAACATCTAGAGCTCATATCATGAACAACAGTTAGAGACAATCCCATCATGCAATGCTTCACCTTGCTCCTGAGCTGACAGATGTGTAAGTTACAGTTCTGCTACACTACATGTGTGTGTGTTGACACTAAATGATGATGATTCACTGGTGTGTGAAATCTTAATCTGCTGCTCACTGTACAGCTGGTAGAGTTTTCATCACAGTCAGTAAAGTTCAGTCCAGACATCAGTTAAAAAGAAGATAAATGTATCATTCCTTTCTCTTCATTGACTTTTTAAATTACTGTGAAATTAAACTTTAGAGATGTCACCTATTTTATCTCATTAAAAACATTTAGTTTTAATGTTTCAGCTGTTTATTTCATACTCCCACACTCTTCTCTCTGCTTTATTGGTTCACTCAGACAGTGACCTTCATTAACACAAACTAATTTAACGACCAGTTATGGTTCATAGTGCACTGCAGTGGACTAAAAACATGAGTGAGTGGTTTGTTACATGATGGAGTGGAGGAAGAGCATGAAAATACTGAATGTGAATCTCTGAATCATCACACCAAAAATCTAATTGGAGCATTTTAATGCTGTAGCTGGTCGTGGTGAAGCTAATATTAACTGCTTTAGTTTATATACTGTTGGATTGTTTCATCTATAATAAGAGCTCATATTTTATGCACTCATCATACACGTACATAAAATCTTTTATTATATGCTTTTATTTGTGATTACCACTTCCTGTCCACAGTCTGCTCTGTAAGTCCTACGAGCACCACGACTAACTTCATAAAACTAAAAGACGTGTGGATACAGTTACAAGGTGGAAACAGATTAATGATGAGATGACGTGAGTGACTGTAGATGTTAGAACACAACTCCACAAATGTACACTGAAGTCATGTGAAGTACAATTCATTTACCTGAGCTGTGAGATATAAGGCAGACACTGTAGCAAACTCCTCACTTCACTCTCTTCATGTGAGCAGTCTGTCAGCTCCACTTGTTTCTTCTCTGATTGGAGTTTCAGCACTTCCAGGAGGATGGAGGTCTTTCTCTCTGAGAGGTTTATGAACCAGACTGCAGGAGCTGACTGGAAAACTGACTGTAATGATGGAAGGACACTCAAGCCTGTTTCAGGATCATGAGAGTACAGGTCCATTTGGAAATCATACCATTTGTCTTTCAGAGGAAGTGTTTTGTATGTGCACACTGAAGATAACAGCTTCAGTATCTTCTCTCCTGTCTGCTGTTCTCTCTCTGCTGCTGCACAGAACAGATTCTTAAAGAACCGGATTTCTTCATCACGATCTGACGACTGAGGCAGAAAACTGAAATTATAAGGACAAAAAAACAAACGTCAGGCACATTTTTTGTTTTCTGTGTGTATTGTAGTATGAAGTCTGTTATGATAATTTAATTTCTTTTCTCCTTTGTCAGCCACAAAAATGACATTTCTTAACAGAATGAACCTCCATTTTTGTGATGACGGGATGAAATTAGTTGGTGAGTTAAAGTTAAGTCGAAGTCTCATGATAGAACTGGAAGGTCTGATCTGACCATAGAATGAGCTCCAATGAAGGATTTTCATTTCAACATGGAGTTTTACAAAACGATAAAAGTTTCATCACACAAAAACAAAATCTGCATACCTGAGTGAGCTGATGGATGGCAAAGCCTCTAAGAGGCAATTACACAGCCTTTGGCAGACAGGAGTTTCCCTCTTCCAGTGGAGGTAGACATTAACCTTCGTAGGGACCTTCTGCATGAAGTTTACCGCTCTTTCAAACAGTCGTCTTTTACCCTCAACTGGAAGGTGCATCTGATTTCCATCGAGGCCGAGTAACCCGATGTCGTCCATCTGCCCTTCACTGAGAAGGAAAATCTCCCACAGCTGCCGTGGCAGAGGGTCACACCTACAATGTAAAGAATAACCATAATAATCATGATAAGTCAGAGAGTAACAGTATCATAAGAAATGTCACATTTCATCCATCTACTCAAACCACTCATCCTGTTTGGGGTCGTTGGCTTCATTCTATTTTGTCATCCTCATTATCTCCTGGATTCATTCATTAAATTAGTGATTGCACTTAATTACTTAATTAATAGTAATTAGCAGTAATATGACACATGCTCACACATACCATTGGACATTCTGTAGACATCCAAATAGCCGTCTCATTCCTTGCTCTGACACCATGACGTCCTCAAGGTTCAGTGATATTTTCCTCTCCTTTGACTGAGTGACCACGTAGGCAACAGCACAGCAAAGGTTCGGATCAAGACTCTCTCTACTGAGGTCAAGACGGTAGTCCAGTTTGTCCAGGAGGTAGACGCATGCTTCAGGACACTGGGACTCATACAAGCACTGGCATAAGAACAGTATGTCCACATCAAGCACACTGTCCTCAGCATCTGGGAAAAATGTGTTTATCATTTCCTCGAAGAACCACCTGGATGTATTCTTGAGCTCCTGAGCTGGAGTCAGACACTTCATCAAACAAGGGCTCTTCTCACTCAACAATCTGCACATGAAAGGGATCACATGTTTCATGTGCTTCTTCTCCTCAGTGAGGCACTGCTGCAAAACATCCTTGACTTTATCTGGATTCTTCAGGAGCCACAGTGCTGCAAAAAACTCCTGCATTGTGTAATGGAGGAAGGCATACGTGGTTATTGTCTCAGTGAGGGCGGCTTTGATAAAAAGTGGTTTCAGGAAGTGAAGGACGCAGCTGTCTTCACAGGGCAGTTCTGTCAAGATCACAGTTTTTCCTTCAGTTGCATGAAAAGCAACCTCAGCCAAAGACAGTATTTCCTTACACTTGTTTGTGATGAAGGAATTCAGACGTGTGTTTCGTGTTTTGTTCTTGTTCATTTGAAGGCACGAACGAACAATATTGATGTAGATTTCAGTTATGGTGCACGGCTGTGGAGAGTCTACTGAAAAGCAGGCAGCCACCATCAGTGCATACATCGGGACATGGCAAAGAGTTAACAACTCCAAGTTGCTCAAAACTTTCTTCTGTTCATCGCCGAGCATTGCAGATAAAAATGTTTTTATGGTCTGCTCACTGAAGCCTTTCACTTCCACTCTGAGAAAGTTCACAGACAGGAAGTCTTCTTCATCATCTGGTCTGCAAGTCACGATGATCTTGGCATAAGGTAGTAGATCCTTCTCTACAAGCCTCCTCACCACTGAAGAAGAGAGATCATTGAGTCCATCAAAAATGACTGTGACATTGTCAGAGTTCTCCTTTATGTCCTGTAAGACCTCTTCTTTGCCTTTATCTGGTTCACTGAACACAGCGAAAAGAAGATCCTCTAAGCTCATGGTCGACGTGATGAGTGTTTCTCTCATGTCAAAGTAAAACATGTAATCTAGCTCCTTGTTGTCTCTTTCTGCCCAGAGTTTCAACATTTCATGAGCGAGTGCTGTCTTTCCAATTCCAGGCTGACCAACCAAGAGTATGTTTTTATCTGTGTATGTTTTCAGCAGGTCACTGGGGGAAATCTCTGGTCTGTCCACAGGCAAGTACTTCTTCATCTTTTTAGGACGACTCATTCTGCTTTTCTTGTTCTTGATTTTCTTTATTTTAGATGGAGAAAAACTTTCTTGTGTGTTTAATACAAGTGAAGTGTACGACAGATCAGGCTTGCTGTTTCCTCCAAAATAACGTTTGTTGGCCGTCCAAAAGTCACTTGAGATTTTTCGTGTTTTCGTCTTCAGCTTTCTCTGATATTCATGACACGGCCTCGAGCCTAAAATAGAAACAACAGTGGTAAATAAACATATTATGAACAGCTGTTTCCTTTCACCAAATAATTCATACATATTCATATACATCACACATTAAAGAACACTATGAAATCAGCATATCAAAGATAAATAACTTCAGCTTCAAAATACCTTGTAGGAACTTTACATCCGTCTGTGGGTCGTCCTTGAAAGAAAAGCAGCTGATCCAGTAATGCAGGTCAAACTTCTTGGTCTCAGTGGAAGCTTCAGTATTTCTCTCAGGCAGAGGGGTCGGCCTCCCTAAGGTCCTCTTTCTCGTCACGTCAATAATCTTGAGGAACTTGTAGCAGGCTTCTTCCCCTTTCTTTGTGACGGAGCTCAGTATGTGTCTGCTTTTATCATAGTCATCTTTCTCCGCCTGTATTTTACTGACCTCTTCATCCGTGAAAACTCCTTGCTGATACAAGTTTTCCACGATCACTGACAGATTATTTAACTCTCGAACCAGGTGGGCTCGGGCGCTCTCGACGTAAGCTAACGCAGACTGTGCTGTACAAGCCATGTGTCCTTACTGCTGTCTGTTCTGCATACAGACCCAACGTGACTGATCTGCAGAACAAAATACCAGTTTAAATAAAATGTTCATTACAACAATTATTTTATCTGTGAGGTCTTCACTGTTGTATAAAATGTCTCAAATGTGCAGCTGATGAAATATTTAACAATTTAACATCAAATCTAATGTTCATCAATGATGGATACCTGTGTCCCTCTGAACAATGTGCTCCAGAAACAAAACATATCTGGTCCTAGTCTCATATTTCCAGATCTCTCTCCACACTACATTTACACTGTGTGCAGAACAGGACAAAGACTGAACTCAGTCCTGTGACATACTTTAAATGCTCTGAGATGTTCCAGAGTCTTAAACCAATCAGAATGGTCAGAGGGTTCGTTAGTGTTCAGGATTAACTCTTCAGTACAGTAAAGCATCGAACAGCTGAAGACTTTGGTATTTTTCTTCAGAGTTGGTGAAGATGAACACCAACACGACTTCAATGGAGTCCAGCCGATATATTCTCTTCCCAACTTCTCTGAAGCTCGCTCTTGGATCTTCACCAACGACTAAAATGTCTTTTTTGTGTATTGTGAGGCAAATCATATCCCAACGTTTTGAATGATTTCTTATTTTTTAACTAAAAAGCAAAACAGGTGAACGTTACAGACCACATCGTACAGACACATCAGACTGTATGTCAAAAAGAGAAACTTACACAGAGGCCTCAAAGTCTCCACTGAGCAGACTCCATCAGCTGTTCATTGTCCTGATCATGAGACAAAACCAAACCATCACAAAACATCATCAGATCAATAGTAGAAGAGACCAGGCCGTGTTTCCTGTTGGCTGACAGGCCGTGTGGAAGCTGACACTGAGACTTACAGACACTACAGGCTGAACAACCTTCACCTCCTGTTAACACCACATTTAGCAGCAACCCGACACGAGACAGGACAGTGTTCTTTTTTAGTAAAGCTGGAAAGAGAAAACATTATTTAGAATATATGACCTCAAACTTCACTGTGTACTTGCCACCTCTGAAACAAAGTCAGGTACTGACTGACACACCTGTTTGTCTGCTAATGAGCAGGCTACAATGCTAAGCTAAGCTGCAACTAAAAACTACATTTATTTTATTTAGCTCTACAACAGAACACAGTGTGACTTTTAAATTGTATTGTTTTGCTCCTGAAACGTCTTTAAAGTCACAGTTTGATAAAATGTCATGAAAACAGACAGAGGTTCAAAATTTAACAGAATTCACACCGGAAGTTTAGTTTCGGTTAGCTCATTTATAAATATAAGTTTATAATACTAATATAAATATGAGTGACTGAAAGGAACTTTGCTTTCTCTTCCACGGAACAAAATTCTCCATTCGCCTCTCCCATACCGTCCGAACTGAACACAAACACCGGGAGCTCCGTCCGTTAACGTTTTACCGTTACTGTCAAATTCACTTCAGCACATCCGACTATTCCTTTCAAAATAAAACACACCAGCGCTTACAGGAAGTAACACCCAATAACGCAAACTTTGCACAAAACAAATTATTATTATTTTATATTTATTTCTGTTCATTTAACACGTTTGAGTCGCGAACTAAAGCTCTGTTATGATGTGGAGAAATTAATACTTTTTCATATAGTGACAGACTACCTCAGCTGACTTAAACAGCACTGAATCTCATACAGTGAATTAATTGAACTTACAACATAACACTGTGACTGTCTGGACTCTCTGGTGACAGAGACAGAGAGAAGGACTGTGGACAAACTGCTGTCCATACTGGACAACGTCCACCACCCTCTGCACAACAGCTTCATCAGGCAGAGGAGCGTGTTCAGTGGCAGACTGCTGTCTCAATCCTGCTCCACCAACAGACGTCCCCCTGAACATCAGACTGTACAGCAGCTCTCAGTGATGGCAGGAGACACAACAGACTAATCTGCCCCTCTCTGAACTACTTCCTGGACCCTCCGCTGCATGCTGTGACTGTGAGTTCATTCATCTGTTTACAGCCTAATTTAACTGCACACAGTCCTTTATCCCCATTTGTAGTTCTATCTCATATTTTAATATTTGTATTTCTACAGTCACTTTCTATTTTTTATATAGCTTTCTATTTGTACACATGTTAGCACATTTATTTTCTCTGCAAATGTTTAACTCCTCTGCACTTTTTTAATCTCTCTGTACATATTTAAATTTAGTTTAGGAGCTCGACACTAATGTTGTCTGGACTGACAATGATGATTTCAGGACCATTTCTGTCAGTTCACTTCGAATTGCTTTAGTATTTACCGGAATGTTTTATTTTGAAAGTGTTGACCGGAAGTAGTAATATTTTGTCACATCTGCATTGATGCCAGTTTTACACTCAGGTTGCAGTTCCCGCCTGTCACCACTAGAGGGCAAGATATACAGTACGGCGGAGCGTATTGAGAATCACAAGTACACTACTGCCCTCCTGTGGTCACAGTGTTGAACTGCAACACATTAAATTAGTAAAAACAGCGTCACTAACTTTTAATACTTCCGGTGAACACTTTCACAATAAAGTGACGGCGTGAAGCGACATGAAAATAATCTCACATAATTTATTATTCTCTCGTGGTTATTGTCATTTTAAACGAGTGTCAAACGGTAGATTATCAAGGGGCGACTACGACGCGCGAGCTCAGGTGACATATGGAGGAATATGTACCGTACTCGTCGGTTAGCATGTTAGCAAGGCTAACATTTTAGTCAGGCTACTTGTCGTCTATCTATCACCTACCAAAGACAGGCCGGTGCGTGGCAGTGGAGGAGCTCGCAACGAATGTTTTCTGGACTGAAATGACCATTTTTTTACACTTAATTTCGAATGGCTTTAGTTTTTGTCACTAAATTTCGAAAGGATCTACCGGAAGTAACAGTATGCACGCATGTGTGCGTGACGCTTGCTTTACTAATTTAATATGTTGCAGTATCACTCTCTGGCCACTGGAGGGCGACAAATACTCTAGTCTGTATATATAAACTCTCTCAGGTGAATTTAAAATGCAAAGTAAACATTTAATCAGTCTGAGAGGAATTAAATATTAAAACAAGACATCCATTTTAATTGTTTTATGGTGGTCACGTTTCTACATTATTCAGTGGGAATAATACAGATATTAATACTGATCATCCTCCAGTGGTCACAGTCAGGAACTACAACTGTGCTCCACTATAATATATATATCAGGTGGGCAGTTTTAAAATGGTACATCATTGCAATACTAAATATAAATAAAATATAGATAAAATATTTTAAATACAATTTTAACAACCATCTCAGGCATCAACTCCAGGAACTGTCAAAGTAAAGTAAATAAAGTGATCTACAGATGAACACTGTTAAAACGGAACATGAATCAATCATGTGCTATGTATCATCTAGTTTACATACCTTTAATATTTTTAATCATTTAATCACATTATCATAAACTAAGACAGGGAGCCACAGCACATTTCTGTCACTTAAAGCATTGGATGAGTTGAACTGTGAGAAAAAGCTTCCTGGTTCCCTCTGATCAAAGTAAAGAAATGTAATAAAACACACCTGCACCTCCAGGAAGTAACAAACTGGAGACATGAAATACACCCAACACCGGAAACTTTGCACAGCTCGTTCACAAAACAAACCGTGTTTGTCCATTCAACACTGATGCTCGGTCACCACGCGGACAGATGAGTTCTTTTCATGTAGTGACAGTCAGACCGTCTCAGCTGACTTAAACAGGACTGAATCTGACACATTGAATTAGTTGAAGTTCACTTCAGGTCCTGCTCTCCTTCCTCACTCTTACCTGTATATCAGTGTTCACTGTGCAGACGCATCATAGAGTTTCTGTCTGTGTTCTGAGCTCCAAGTCTTTAGAAATCCAACCGTACAGAACAATGAACGACGACTAATCTGTTTTACTTTCACTTCTGCTGCTTGAATCACGCCCTGTATGGACGTAATGTGCACTGACAGCCACAAGATGGCGCTGATGGAGAACAGACAAACTCCTGTTGTGTTAGCTTCACTGTTGATTACTGTGACAGCTGAGAGTTCCCTTCTCAGTTTGATTACATACAGACATACAGGCTGTGAAACATGACAACACAGAGAACTCTGACGACCAATTCATTTATAGATAATCAGAATTTATATCAAAATCATTAGTTGCAGTTGCAGCCTCACACCAGGCACCAGTTATGTAGAAGTCACCACTGCCTTTGTCTACATTTGAATAAACACGTGAAGTCAGTTATACCAATGAATCAATCTGATATCAGAAACTGTGACTTGTCACTTAAACTGATCTCCATCTCTTCTTCAGAAGGACAACATGAAAACATTTATTCAATTATGGGTGATCACCTGCATTGATTACATACCCGTGTATATATACATATATGTTTGACACGTTATAAATGTGATGTAAGCACGGCAGAACACTTCGTCTGCGTTGTGCAGTTATGTATAAATCAAAAGTAGAACATGGTATAACAGTATATAGCTCAGTCATACACATGAGATCATCATTTCAACAAATTCACATCATATACAGTCCTGCTCGCCATTATTGGCACCCATGAAGTTTAAGTACATAATGTGGAATATCTTCTGAAAAAAATGAATCATTTGAAACATTTCTTTTCTATAGAGAACTCGTGTTTAATACAAAAGAGCAAATGATAAACAACAATTTAAAACAATAAACAATGGGAGAAAAAAATAGAAAAACTTAAAGCTTGCTGTGTCACTGGTTTTGGCACCCTTTACTGTAAATCAGTATGGAAACACATTGTGACTCACCTGTGATAAATCACAAATGAGAATCACCTGTGATAAATTGTCTGTGCCCATGTGACATGGATTAGCCAATGAATGATGACTTCCGTGTTTTAAAAAGCCATCTGTTATCCCGTTCCTTTGTCACAATGGTGAAGACAGACTTCCGGTGGAGTGACTGAGGTGGATGGCCGCATAAATATTCCCTCCCGGTCGGTCGGAGTTTTTCCCCAATTGAAATACAAATACTCTCTAAGTTTTGTTCATTTTATCGATGGAGGGGATGAAACACAGGAAGGGCAAGGGTAAACAACCTGGGAAAGTGGAAAATGATGACAAACTTTCGTCTGAAGAAGAGGCCATGGACGACGAGGAACAGACCAATGGCGGACAACGTACTGAGCTGGCAGCAGTGGATATGGAAGCTAACATCGCTGTTATCCGTGCAGATTTAAGGTCTATGGTCTCTGAGATGAAGTCTGAACTGAGCCATTTCCGAGACAATATCAGAGAAGATCTGAAAAGGGAGCTAACTGATATAAGGGAGGAATTTCAACACAAGCTAGGTGAAGTAGCGACCGACCTTAAGGCTACAACGGACAGACTGTGCGAAGCAGAAACCCGCATAGCTGACATTGAGGAGTGCTCTATGGACTTTAAAGAGGCGCTAAGTCAGTCGCTGTAAGCCCAGGAAAAATTACAATGGAAGCTAACCGACTTAGAAGCACGATCGAGGCGTAATAATATACGCATTTATGGCATCTCAGAGGGAGCTGAGGAAAACGATATCCAGCAGTTTATTGCTTAACTCATCAAAAAAGAGCTACAGCCCCTCGCAGGAGTTGAACTTGGTATACAGCGGTGTCACAGAGCGCTCGGTCCTCAACCCCCAAAAGAGGCACAACCCAGGTCGGTGATCGTTTACTTCCAAGAGTTTAAAACCAAAGAGCTGGTGCTGCACTCGGCATGGAAGAAGAAGGAGGTTTACTGCGGCGACAGGAGGATTTACTTCGACCATGACTACCCCGCAGAAACGCTGGGGAAAAGAAAGGCGTACGCACAGATTTGGAGACTTCTACGAGAGAAAGGGATAAGGTTCCAGACACCACCGCCAGCCAAGCTACGAGTTTTCTTTGACAGTGGACCGGTCATGTACGAGAGTGCGGCGGCAGCGGCGGAGGATTCGAAAAAGAGGGGCTTCTCGCTCCCGCGCGGAGGCACAGCTGAGCCGCCCCGGCACACGGAGAAAACACGGAGAAATACCGGTGCTTGGCAGCGCGCTGGGAAGACAGACAGCACCCAGTCCCACCAGGAGAGGATTAAGGACAGGCTTCGAAGTTTCCAACGGCAGTGACATACCCGGCGATAATGGAAACGGGAGGTAATAGACTGAGTAATACATAAGCAGGCTCGATCGTTTAAAAAAAACAAAACACTAGGGGTTGCGGAACGGGGGAGTAGTGTTTCCGTTAAATCACCTGTTGTTTTGTAGTTGATTTCCCCTCTGCCCCATTAAGATTGAACCTGGCCTGCCTGTTTATAATTCCCATTCACAGCTTCCAGCTCTTATTTTCAGTTTTTGATTTATTGATGTGAGCTATAGGAGCGATTACCTTTGACCCATAGATTGAACTAGATGGACTGACATATACGGGAAAGAGATCGGATTTTGACGAGTTAAGTGCACATATACAACCCTGGAGTAGGGACTTTACAAGTTGCACCGAAGAGGGGCTCTGGTGGTTTACTACTAGACTATTCCCCCACTTGAAGAAGTACTGTTCTACTTCAAAATGGAGGTCTCCCTGAGTTTTTTCTTTTTCATTGTTCGGAGTTCGCTTCACAAATCAGAGACAGTTCAAGTTTGGTCACCAAAAGCATGTCATTCACTTACCTGTGTGGACTGTGGGATTAAATGCAATGTCAGGAATATAGGGTAGTCACCCTTAATGTAAATGGTTTACACAATCCGATCAAGAGGGGCAAGGTACTTGCAAAGATGAAGAGGGAGAAACTGCATGTGATATTCTGGCAGGAAACCCACCTCAACCAGATCGAACATGAAAAGCTAAAAAAATATGGTTTTAAAAATACATTTTATTCATGCTATAAGAACGGGGAAAAAAGAGGGGTAGCAATCCTGATTCATAATAGAGTCAACTTCCAAGTGGTTTCTGTACTCTGTGACAAAGAGGGTCGGTATGTATTTGTTAAAGGTTTCCTTGAACAGAAAGAAGTTACTCTAGTAAACGTGTATATTCCACCTGGCCAGGAAACTTCCTGTATTAGAGAAATTTTCGATTTGATTGCTACTGAAGCCAGTGGAGTTCTTATATGTGGAGGAGACTGGAATACCCAGTTACAATGTAAACTAGACTCCTCTAACACGTCAAAGAGACATGCTCCCAATGCTAGAGTAATCAAGAGTCTGCTGACAGAGCTTGGGATGATCGATGCATGCAGGGAGCTCCACCCATCAGCTAGACAATACACATTTTACTCAGCAAGTCATAGAGTGCACTCAAGAATTGACTATTTTTTTACTTATAATTCGGACAGGCATAGACTCAGGGAATGTAGTATAGGGATTCGTGATGTTTCTGACCATTCACCTGTTTACCTAACCCTGCACCTAGACAACAAAAAGAAAAACACACTCTGGCGACTCAACACAAGTATCTTAAATGATGTCACGTGCAAGAGTTATGTACAGAAGGAATTCAAAGACTACATGGATAACAATGACAATGGGGAGGTATCGCCAAGTGTTTTGTGGGACGCAGCTAAGTCAGTAATCAAAGGAAAGCTTATCGCCTACACGTCACATAAGAAAAAGGAAAGAGGTAAAAAGCTGTCTGATTTACAAGAAAAACTTAAAGGGTTAGAAAGTGAACACGCAGAACGGAAAGATCCTCACACACTAAATAAAATTAATACCATTAAAAAGGAATTAAATGGACTCTATGAGGAGGAATTAGAGAAAAAAAACAAGTTTGTGAAGCAGAGATATTACGAGAATGGTCCTAGAGCCTTAAAACTCTTGTCATGGAGGCTAAGGAAACAACAGGCAGAGAGCTCCATATGTGAAATTAGAGACCCCAGAACTAAAAAAACATGCCATAAGTTAGAGGACATACAACACATTTTTGAAAATTACTATAGAGAACTATATAGGGAACCAAATACAACTAGCACTCAGGAAATGACTACATTTCTGGATTCACTAGATTTACCCTCCATAGGTGAAGAACAGAATAAAGCCCTATTGGCAGATATCACAAAAGAAGAAATAGAAAAGGCAATCTCCAAGCTGAAGGTTAACAAAGCACCGGGAACAGACGGCTTTCCGGCCGAATGGTACAAGACCTTTAAAGAACAAATTGTACCTATACTCTTGAATTGCTTCAACCACACACTCAAGGAAGGTGAACCACCAAGAACTTGGAGTGAAGCAACCATTTCAGTTATTCATAAGGAGGGTAAGGATAAAAAAGAGTGTAGTACATATAGACCAATCTCTGTACTGAATATTGACTACAAGCTGTACGCGTCAATAATATCTAAAAGATTGGAAAACATCATTCCAGAACTAGTGGACCCAGATCAAACTGGTTTCGTGCGTGAGAGACAGACACAAGACAATATTAGGCGGGTGCTGCACATACTTGATCATGTGACTAAAGGGAAGAAACCAGCTGTAGCACTCAGCCTAGATGCCGAAAAGGCATTTGATTCGGTCCGTTGGGAGTATCTATATCTGACACTGAGAAGATTTGGATTTAAAGATGACTCTATTAGATGCTTTAAAACCCTATATTCCTCCCCAAATGCCAGGATAAAAATTAACGGACATCTCTCACAGCCTATTGAACTGGAGCGAGGCTGCCGTCAAGGTTGTCCACTCAGCCCTGCTGTTTTCTCCCTGTTTATCGAACCCTTAGCTCAGTCAATTAGGGATGACCCGGTAATAAAAGGAATAATGGTCAGAGGCTTGGAACAAAAGATTTTTTTATACGCGGACGACGTTTTATTGCTTATAACAGCCCCAGAAACTAGTATCCCTAGGCTGATGTCCACACTAAAAGAATTTGGCACCTATTCTGGTTATAAATTAAATGTGCAAAAAACTCAAATTTTAGGTTATAACTACTCCCCTCAAAAAGACATGCTGGATAGATTCAATTTTAAATGGAATTCAAAGGAGATTAAATATCTGGGGATTCGAATACCTAAAGATCTATCTAAAATATACGACAGTAATTTTGGTCCCATAAGTAAAAATATCAAATCAGATATCGACAGATGGTCTCAATTGCCCTTAGACATGTATAATAGGTTAGAAACAATAAAGATGAACCTACTGCCCAGATTCTTATATCTCTTTCAAGCCTTGCCAGTAATGATTACTCAAATGCAATTTAACGAATGGGATAAGTGGATCTCAAGATTCATTTGGGCAGGTAGAAGGCCAAGGATCCAATTCAAAACACTGCAACTGGCCAAAGAGAAAGGGGGCAGATCACTACCATGCCTGGCAGACTACTATAAAGCAGCGCAATTAAGACCACTGGCATGCTGTTGCAACCCAAATTATACAGCAAAATGGAAAGATTTGGAAACTTCTCAGTTAGAAATACCGTTACAATCTATATTGGGCAGTAAAACACTGTATGGGCAACATTCTAGTGACCTAAACCAATGGACCAAAGTCTGCCTTCGTATCTGGTTCAAGGAATGTAAGTCACCATCACTTGAAAGACAGTCAAAGTTACTGAGATGGGTTGCCTTTGACCCTGATTTTGAGCCTGCAAGGCTTGACGGGAGGTTTAAACAGAAGGGGAATTACATCTTACTGCTCAATTATATCAAAAGGAGAATTTAATAGTTTTCAGAAAATTTCAGATACATATGGGCTTGGAAAAATTGATCTCTTTAGGTATCTTCAAACCAGGTCTTATTATAATGATCAGATAAAATTGCTAGGGGAAAGTGAGTCCAATTTAATTGATATATTTATTGACATGTACAAAAATAAGGATAACAGGAAACTTGTCTCAAAACAACAAAATAAGAAACACTCAACAGATAAGGTTAGATTGAAATGGGAGAAAGAATCTCATACTGTTATAACAGAAGAAGAGTGGTTGAATATATGCTCTGTGCAGTCAACTTCCACCAGCTCTGGTCTCTGGAGAGATTTCTGCTGGCGGAATCTGATCAGATACTTCATAACCCCTAAGATAAAAAGTGTGCAAACGGGGGAAACGGCCAGGGGACTGTGTTGGAGGAATTGTGGTCAACAGGTAGCAGGCCATTTTCATATATTCTGGAGCTGCCCAGTTATTAAGTCATTTTGGCAAAAGATTACACAAGTAATACAAAGCATTTTCGGTGATGAAATTAACAGTTCCTTTTCTACAATCTACCTCAGTAGTATTCCACCCCATATTTCGGGGCGAGACAAATATCTTTTAAAAATATTATTTGCAGCCAGTAAGAAAACTATAACTCGAAGATGGCTACAGACCACACCTCCGGCGGAGTCAGACTGGATCGATATTGTAACAGATATCCAAAACATGGAAAGGATGACCTTTTCGTTAAACTTAGACTGATAAATACCTGCACTATTGGGAAAAATGGATTGTGTACATGTCGACAAGAGATGCTTGTTGAGCCATCACTGTATTTGTAACTCCATCAGTGTAACGACTGAATGTATGTATAGGTGACCATCTGTTTGTTCCATGTTTCTCTGTATGTTGTCTATGTTCAAATTCAAAAGAAAAAAACTTCAATAAAAATAAAGTACAAAAAACAAACAAAAAAAAACAATGGTGAAGACAAAGGAGCTGTCTGAGGACATCAGAAGTGCGATAATTAGCAAACACAAGACCTCCAAAGGGTATAAGGCCATCTCTAAAGACCTTGGTATCCCTGTTTCAACAGTGCGTAATGTTATTAAGAAGTTTGCCAAGCACGGAACTGTCAAGAACCTCCCTGGACATGGGGGGAAGAGAAAAATTGATGAGAGAAGTCTTCGAAGGTTGGTGCGAATGGTGGAAAAAACACCACATCAAACATCCACAGACCTGAAGGCCAACCTGGAACAGTCTGGGGTCATGGTTTCAACAAGTACCATACGCCGCACACTAAACCAAACAGGGCTTCATAGCCGAAGGCCAAGGAAGACACCATTGCTGAGGAAAAGACATAAAAAGGAACAACTAATCTTTGCCAAAGAGTACCTGGACAAACCACAATCCTTCTGGGAAAATGTTCTGTGGACAGATGAAACAAAAATAGAGCTTTTTGGCAATGCACACCAACAGACGGCGCAATGAAGCCTACAAGGAAAAGAACTTGAACAATTTGCAAAGAAAGAGTGGGAGAAAATACTAGCTTAGAAGTGCAAGAAGCTTATAGATGGCTACAAGAAACGTTTGGAGGCTGTCATCACTGCCAAAGGGTGTGCAACCAAATATTAAAGAGGGGTGCCATTATTGCTGCACATGCTGTTTTTTCTGTTTCTTCTTTGAAATAATATTTAAGTTGAAAAAACAATTTTCTTTGTTAAATTACTTTAGACCTCCAATTAAAAGATCCTGATGATATAAATTTGGTACATTTCCATTTTATTTAGTACTAATTCATCATACAGTCTTACACACAACACGTATGAGAGTGAATGATGCACAGTCTGAGGCGTTGTCCTCACATGTAGTAATGAACGTCACATTACAGGCGCACACCGACTCGTGTTGCTGTTCACTAATCAGTCTGAGCTGCTCTCACCTGAGTCTGTTTGGAAATGTTTTGCTTGTTCACGTACAGGACGTGTTCATGAAGAATGTCATTTATGTCCCATCAGCTGTGTGATCCTGGACACACTCTGTTCAGCAGAGACAGTGTTTCTCTAACAGGAGACGCTCCGTCCTACAGAAGACACAGAGACACTGAGGAACCAATCCTGGACCAGAAGCCAAACCCAAACCCAGGATAAAGAGGTTCAGTGAATGTGGTGTTGAAGGTGTGGAGGTGGATCAGTGTGTCAGAGGAGACTCTGTAGAAGGACAGAGTGCCAGCAGGACAGTCCACATACACTGCTACTCTGTTAGAGACCGAGGAGGAGGTGGAGGAGGAGGAGGAGGAGGAGGAGGAGGAGATGGATGTTCTTCTGTTATTGTGACAGACAGTGTAAGAACCATCAGAGCAGATCAGACTCCAGGACTGATCATTCTCTCCAAACCTGCAGTCACCACTGTTTCCTCTCCTTCTGATTCTTCTGTAAGACACTGATATAAAAGCTCCTCCTCTCCACTCGACCTCCCAGTAACAGCGACCAGTCAGACCAGTTCTACACAGCAGCTGCCTCCAGGAGTCAAATCTGTCTGGATGATCAGGATATGACTGAACCTCGTCCACATACGTCATCTTCCTGTTGTTGTCAGACAGTTTGATGTGTCTGTTTACTGTGTTTGTGTCGACTGTGAGTTCACAGGAATCTGATGGAGAGAACAAGACAGTTATTAATCTATCATCTGTTCATTTATTGATGATGACATCAGAGATTTGAAGGAGTGATGTCACAGTTTGAAGATGGTTTGTTTTCATGAATCAAATTAAAAACACACTTACACTTCCTCAGACCTGGTCTCAACCATCGGACTCCAGCAGGCTCCACCCTGAAAGGAGGAGGGGGGTCAGACCAGCACATCCTCTTTCAGCATGCAAACATGGACATTACACATTTCTGAATCCAGCATCCAGATCCTCACGAATCCCTTATTGAATCTAATAATCAAGTTTAACTTTCTAAAACTTGCATGTAACTGAAATGATAAAAAACAAAACTGAAAGATTGAGTTGAGATCTGTCACCAGCTTTGACAGAGAAAATGTTTCCAGCTCTTCCTCCTCTATCACACTGATTGTCTGTGGCTGCAGCAGGCCTCTTCATACCTGAGAGTGTCCAGTCTCCAGTGTGGATCCTCCACTCCAGCAGACAGCAGCTTCACTCCTGAGTCTCCTGGATGATTGTAGCTCAGGTCCAGCTCTCTCAGATGGGGGGGGTTGGAGCTCAGAGCTGAGGCCAGAGAAGTACAGCCTTCCTCTGTGATCAGACAGCCTGACAGCCTGAAAACACACAAAACAACACACATGGAAGATCATCTGAGGTCCTGCTGCGTCAGTCAAATACAAGAAGAAACTGTCTACAAATAAATAAATATATAATACAATGACTGAATCAGAGAGTTATTAGAATAAATCTCTGAAATCAGCTTAAAGCTCCTTTGACAAATCTTATTAGCAGACACAATCCTACACAGGTCAGCTGTTTATCAACTCATGTAAATCAGATTTAAATGGTCATCAGCTGAATGGGTTAATGGATCCTGACCTGAGACTTTCCAGTGGACATTGTGGACTCTGTAGTCCGGCAGACAGCAGATCCACTCCTGAATCCTGCAGGTTGTTGTTACTCAGGTCCAGATCTTTCAGACTAGAGGACTGGGAGCTGAGAACTGAGGACAGAGCTTCACAGCTTCTCTCTGAGAGGTTACAGCCACTCAGTCTGGAGAGGAAATAACAAATAACAAAAATGTTGAGTCTAGACTTTTGGTGATAAAGCATATCTCCTCTGGACACATGTTGAAATCTTTGCTGTTTTTCTTGAAAAAAAAGTTAAACAACAAAATACTCCTGTGAGAAGAGATTCAGAAATCTTGAGGCTGTTTAAATGGAGTCTAAAATGTCGAGAAACAACTGATAATTCAAGATAAACTGTGACTTCATCTGACCTGAGAGTTTCCAGTTTACAGTGTGGACTCTCCAGTCCAGCCAACAGCAGCTCCACTCCTGAATCCTGCAGGTTGTTGTTACTCAGGTCCAGATCTTTCAGACTAGAGGACCGAGATCTGAGAACTGAGGACAGAGCTTCACAGCTTCTCTCCGAGAGGTTACAGCCACTCAGCCTGGAGAGGCAACAGTAAGGAAATAAGTTATATATGATATAATACAATATAATAATTGATATGTAATTGGTCAGCTGAAAGATATCAGAGTAAGTCACACTCACAGAGCTTTCTTGGAGGCTTTGACCACTGGCAGCAGCCTCAGAAGAGCCTCCTCTGAACCAGAGAATTTCTTCAGGTCAAACATGTCCAGATCTTCTTCTGATGACAGTAAGATGAAGACCAGAGCTGACCACTGAGCAGGAGAGAGATAATATTTGGAGAGACTTCCTGAACTCAGGTACTGTTGGATCTGCTCCACTAGAGAACGATCATTCAGTTCATTCAGACAGTGGAACAGATTGATGCGTCTCTCTGCAGAGGGAGTCTCTTCGATCTTCTTCTTGATGTACTCGACTGTTTCCTGATTGGTTTTTGAGTCACTTCCTGTCTGTGTCAGCAGACCTCGTAGGAGAGTCTGATTGGTCTGCAGTGAAAGTCCCAGGAGGAAGCGGAGGAACAAGTCCAGGTGTCCATTTGGACTCTGTAAGGCCTTGTCCACAGCACTCTGGTAGAAGTGTGTCTCTGCAGATTCATGGCAGGTTGATTGTTCTTCTGACAGCAGATTGACTCCAGAGTTGGTGAATGTCAGATGGACATGAAGAGCAGCCAGAAACTCTTGAAAACTCACATGGACGAAGCAGAACACCGTGTCCTGGTACAGTCCTCTCTCCTCTTTAAAGATCTGTGTGAACACTCCTGAGTACACCGAGGCTGCTCTGTTATTGATGCCACACTCTGTCAGGTCTGATTCATAGAAGATCAGGTTTCCTTTCTGCAGCTGCTCAAAAGCCAGTTTTCCCAAAGACACAATCATCTTCTTGTTATCTGGACTCCAGTGTGGATCTGTCTCAGATCTTCCATCATACTTGATGTTCTTCACTTTGCACTGAACCACCAGGAAGTGGATGTACATCTCAGTCAGGGTCTTGGGCAGCTCTCCTCCCTCTCTGGTCTTCAACAGATCCTCCAGAACTGTAGCAGAGATCCAGCAGAAGACTGGGATGTGGCACATGATGTGGAGGCTTCGTGATGTCTTGATGTGGGAGATGATTCTGCTGGCCTGCTTCTTCTTTATGAATCTCTTCCTGAAGTACTCGTCCTTCTGTGGGTCAGTGAACCCTCTGACCTCTGTCACCATGTCAACACAGTCAGGAGGGATCTGATTGGCTGCTGCAGGTCTTGTGGTTATCCAGAGGCGAGCAGAGGGAAGCAGTTTCCCCCTGATGAGGTTTGTCAGCAGCACATCCACTGAGGTGGACTCTGTAACATCAGTCAGGATCTCATTGTTGTGGAAGTCCAGAGGAAGTCGACACTCATCCAGACCGTGAAAGATGAACACAACCTGGAAGTCTTCAAACCTGCAGATTCCTGCTTCTTTGGTTTCAGTAAAGAAGTGATGAACAAGTTCCACCAAGCTGTACTTTTTCTCTTTCAGCACATTCAGCTCTCTGAAAGTGAATGGAAATATGAACTGTATGTCCTGGTTGGCTTTGCCTTCTGCCCAGTCTACAGTAAACTTATGCATTAAAACTGTTTTCCCAATGCCAGCCACTCCCTTTGTCATCACTGTTCTGATTGGTTCATCTCTTCCAGGTGAGGCTTTAAAGATGTCTTCTTGTCTGATTGTTGTTTCTGGTCTGTCTGCTTTCCTGGATGCTGTTTCAATCTGTCTGACCTCATGTTCATCATTGACCTCTGCAGTCCCTCCCTCTGTGATGTAGAGCTCTGTGTAGATCTGGTTCAGAAGGGTTCGATTTTTTGCTTTAGCAATCCCCTCAAACACACACTGGAACTTCTTCTTCAGGTTAGATTTAAGTTTACGCTGACAAACTCCAGAATGACTTCCTGAATGAAGACACAACAAATAAAATCATCATCATCAGATAAGTGACTGACAATTAGTTTCTCTAAACAATGCATATATAAACACATCTTCCTCCATCTCTTGAGACATTAATAATTGCCCCATTAATTCATTAATCCTCTTACTGCTCTGCAGACAGTCAGCCAGCTCCTCCTGCTTCATTCTCCTCAGGAAGTGCAGTGTGATCTTCAGAAATGACTCTCTGCTGCTCCTCCTCTGCTCTTCATCCTCACCGTCCAACACCTCCTCATCCTCCCTCTGACTCTCTAAGCATTCTGGCTCATCTGGACTCAGACCCTTCTGGATCCTCTTCAGCTCGTTCTTCACAAAAGTGACAATGTTCTCCTCCAGCAGCTGGAACAGAATATTATATGAATGACACAATCAAAGTCAAATCATGGAACCAAACATCAGATCCATGTTGGACAGACTGACAATCCACTGGTCTAAAAAGTGCAGCATGGAGATGATTGTGAACAGAATAGATGTAAAAGTAGTTGTTGTCCATGTACAGACCATAAATATGGAGTCCAGGTGTGTTTGATGCTGCTGGGCAGACTGACCACTGGGAACCTCTGAGCTCTCCTGGTCCACTCTGTGGAGGAATCATGAAGAATGAGGCAGAGTGCCGCCTAAAAAGAATATTGGTGCTCTCCATATAAATTCGTAAAAGTTTAAAAACTGGAGATCTCACAACTGAGATTCTGATGCAAACACACTGTTTTGTTTTTCTTGTTTAAATCCTTACCTTTGATCAACACGGTGACGTCCACCTTTGGAGGATATAAGATGTTTCCTAGATGTATCACTCTTCACAAACACACCCCTGGGTTCTGGTTTTTCCAGCTTCCTCCTGATAGAAACATAAAAATAATCTTCAATGCACCCCGAACACAGTGGTTATAATGGGCAGGTTTCAGATGTGAGAATAAAAATATATGTGCAGAAGAACAAGGCTGAAAATAAACATTCAGGTTCACCTCTTTACAGGAGAGGACTGCTGTCCTTTAAAATCAATAATGAGATCATTTGACCGGTGACTCTTCAAGGACAGACAGCTGGGTTCAGGTTCAGGTTTAGCAAAGCTTAGTGCCTCATGGATCCTGTTAGAGAGGAAGACCATCAGGGATGTTAGCTTACTTTTTAGGCTCTAGACTAAAACTAGAAAGATGGAGAAGAAGCTAGAAGCTGGAGAGCAGACCAAATCAGGTCCAATGTTAAATTAATGTGAATACTTGAAGACTGGTTCTACTAGGGAGCTACAGAAGAGCAATGCTGAAAATAAACATTCAGGTTTACCTCTTTACAGGAGAGGACTGCTGTCCTTTAAAATCCATAATGAGATCATTTGACCGGTGGCTCTTCAAGGACAGACAGCTGGGTTCAGCTTCAGGTTCAGCAGAGTCTGGTGTTTGCTGCTGCTCTGGGCTACAACACAACACAACACAAACACACACACACAGAGCTTTGAGTGCTGAGCTGTGACATGGAGAAGAGTCGTGGACAGTTAGAGATCCTCATCTCACCTCTGAGCTTTGGTCTGGCTGTCATGTTCCCCACACAGAGTGGTTTTAGAGGGAGGGACTCCCTCCTCTCTGTCCTCACACTGATCCATGCTGCTCAACTCACATCCACATCAGCTCACACACACTTTGATCTGGAGAGGAAACACAAATCATTCATGTGCACATGGACTCAAATCATCCTGTCATCATGTGTCCACTGATTGGCTCTTATTTTCAGTCAGACAGCAGTGCGAGGCAGAGAAGGCTGTGATCATCACTTCTACTATCAGTCCACTAAATGGCATCATGGAGCTGCAGATGGACCTTTTCCATTCACTGACACACACTGATTGAATTTCACAGGAAGCTCCACTTTCATTATTACTCAGTAAATATAACCTCACTAATAATGATCCTTAAATATGAATAAAATCTTCTGAGTGTGCATGACCTAAAAGTAATGCCTAAATTATTCTAATTAACTTTTTTAAGAGTAAATACAAACATAAACAATCATACCACATGCTGTCAAAATATTACAAGTCCTGCATTGAAAAATTTTATAGAAAGACACTGCTGAATAAGTTAAATAAGTAAAAGTTTGATTTCATACATGTTCTGTGTGTCATGTGGAGGAGCTTCAACTGCATTTGATTGTGCAATCCTGTGTTGTATCAAGACAATAAAGCTGAACCTTGAACCTTGATAAGGAGCCCACAGAGGCAGCATGATCATTAAACTGCACAATAAAAAATGAACTTTACTTTCAGACAAACTAATGTGACAGCAGTATCATGTGTGAGAACAAAGTTCACTGAATATCTCTATTGTATGATTAATATGTAACCTGTGGTTGTTTGAGGTGGAGCCACTTTGAACTGATTTAAAGACTATTATGTGGCTTAATGTCTAACAGTGAATCATATTAACTGATCCTTTGTGTTTTATTTCAAATATTAACATGAAAAGTCACACAGAGAAGTAGAAAGTAAAATATCGAAATAAATACAAGTACTTCTAGATTGTACTTACAATACTTGTAAGTAGATGTACTTAAGTTACACAGGAATGTAGATCCTTCCAAAATAAAAGACTGCCTCAATAAAGCCCTTTCAGAATGTTAAAGATTCATTTAAATCTCTTTGATTTGATTATTGATCATTTAACATCAACTTTGTCACCGACACTCCCAAACATGGCGAGAAACGCGCTGTAGGCCGTTGTTTCTCATTTGACTTTTATATTTTTATTAAGTTGTGAACGAACCGAGCGGCGGATTTCTGCAACAAGCAAACAGCATTTAACGGTAACAAGATGAGCAAAGAGACATTGATGAGCAGAAACAGTAGAAAATGTCGATTACATTACCTTAACGCGGAGAAAAGGCGCTGCGCCACACGCTGCAGACAGAAAGTGAAAGTAAACTTTAGACAGGATGGAGTGATGAATGGGAGGAAGGAAAGGGCTGGACACGGACGGGACATTTTGGAGTTCATTTCAACTGTCTGACATCATTTGATATTGTAGCCTGCACTATACATAATACGTTCACAATAATGTTTGTTTGTTCACATGTACACAAAGAATGAGTTGCAGTGGAAGAAGTCTGTTTTGTTTTTTCACCACTCGTTTGACACATTTCCACCTTTCGTCTGGATAAATAAGTTAAAACACGAATCATATTTTGAAGTTATGACAAGAGGCAGGACTGTCACCATGGCGGCAGACAGAGCCACCACACTGAGATGGAGATGATGATTGATGCAACAAGCTGCAGCTGATTATTTCACACCAACAAGCTAGCTTTGATCTCTAATACATATTCAACTATTTTCCTGCAATTATAATTAAAAAGAAAATAAAAAAACATTCTTTAAATATACAGTATCGTTGATATTTATTGGTCTACAAAAGAAAGATCAAAATCAAAGTGTCATAAGGACTGAAGAATGTGCAGAGCTTATGTTAGTGGAAGAACCTCTAACTGTATCGTGAACTTGCCGCCTCTGAAACCTGTTTGTGTTGTACCAGAGACGGTTCAGAAAGTTTTAGTTCATTTATCGATCATCTCTGGTGAAAACACACCGACGATTCAACAAGGTGCAGTGCTGTCAGATCTCGCGAGAGATGTGTTGTTGCGGGGACAGACAGGTCTCAAACAAAGTTAATTTTCTCCTGATCTGTCTGTCTAAAAAAATTCATTTTGGTGTCACAACGTCCAGAGAATATGTGGCTTATAAAAAAATGAGTCCAATATTTACTTCAGTGACTCTGAGGCGAAAGAATCGTTCATAACCTGCGTTCACGTTCACTCACCTGCTGGACCCGCAGGTGCTCTCCTAACACCCACGTGACACAGATACAGGAAGTGACTCTTCAGTGGAGCGCGTCTCTTTTATTGGCTGTGACTCAGGCCGAACAAAACGGACCAATCAGCATGAAGGTTTCTATCACTTAGCAACGGCGTCCTCTGGAGAGCAAAAAGTCACCGGCAGCAGTCTTGTTACCATGGCTACGGCGTTCCGACACCTTGCTCTGGTGTCACTGTTGCTGACGGCCTTCAGGACCTCCCAAAGTAAGTGTGTTTATAGTGTATTTATTAGCTATAGCTAGGTGTTCACTTAACCGTATCCTGGTTTCTGTGAAAAGATGATACAGCTTCACATGTCCAGAGCTGACGAAGGTCAGGCAGTGGTAAAAATACGTAGATCCTTTACGTAAGTCATACGATGCTCTAAAAACACTCCATTACAATGTTAAGTCCTGAATACAAAATGACACTTATAAGTACAGACGTATCAGAAAAATGTAAAATATAGTTATAGTGCTCATGATGCAGAATGGCTCCTTTCACAGTTTTATGATTATATAATCTTCTGATTTTATCACGAACAAGTTCATTTCAGAGCATTTTAATGTTATAGTTCATCAACATGGGGCCAATTTTAGATAACTGTGTGTACTACTGGGTAGATTAGTAGTATAGTAGTACATAATATATAAAACCATCTGAAACATAACAAAGTAGCCTAAAGTAGCATGGCATTTGAAAATGTTAAAGTAATAAGTTACATTCCACCACTGCTGGATGAATTAAAAGAAACACATTAGACATTATAAGATGAAACCTTTAACCTCCTGACAGTTTTACACACCCTGTATCCTCACTTTCATTATTATGGAGTCGATGATTAATAAATATCTTTATTTTGCAGTGACAGGATGTTCAGGAAAACTGCCTGGAGGAACACAGCCAGCGATGCAGTGAGTTTCCACCAAGACCAAGCCCTCAACACAACTATATTGCTCCTGAAATCCTTCGGTCCAACAGGCTTTCTACTCAGAGAGGACAGAGAGGCCAGGGATCTAAAGGTAAATCATTCTGTGTACTATTCAGGATGCATGTTGCTCAAACTCCCCCCAAAATGTTTTATATCCTCAAACCAGCACATTTTCTTGTTTGTGTTGTTCAGGTGTGCTTGGGCGACCCACATACGTGCACTTGCCCTGTGTTCACTAGGGAGCAGGAGCCATGCAAACACATCTGCTGGTAACAACAACACCCAGAAAGAGATTAACCCACAAGCTTATAATATTTCCCAACGTCCTTTTTTATTTCTGTCTTTATGTATGTGCAATGTTATTTACTTTGTGGATCAGATATTGCCTGATATAAATTCCCATGGGTCCTTAAATGTTTTTGAAAATAGACACTACAACTGTCTCTAGAAATGAACCTCTAATTTTTATCTTTACAGGGTTTTACTGCGGAAATTTAGACTACCCAGAGAACATGAATGTAAGTTGTTTTGATATTTTTTTTATTCTTCAACACTGTCCAAACTCCAAACCTCACTGTGTGGGTGAGGCGGTTTCTTCACGTGTTTTCCATAAAAACAAGAATCAGAGTTTCAGATGGCTTCCTTTGGATGATATTCCCATTTTTTGAAAAGTTGCATGAATGCTGTTACTTACATATCTTGTGTTGAATCGTGTGATCCCTTCACCTAAAAACCCAGAAATAACCTTAAATGCTCTACTTGAACACCCGGTGCTCTGTCATCAGTGACACAAGAAACAAGACTCCTCCTTGTGGTTAAATCAAAACATACACACAAGTGGCTCCTACAAATGTCACAGTGTACCTTTCAGTTCAGTGAAACTGTTAAAATGTTGAGTTTTCTTTTGGTTCTTTGTGACCTGATTTCATCGGTTCATGACACATTGAAAAAAATGAAAGGTCATCAAGACCTTTATTACATTAAACATTTATGATGATGATGATTCAAAGACTAGATTTCAGGTTTAATACTGAGACATTTGTTGTGTAAATTTCACAGGCAATTTGAAAGAACTGACCCACCGGTGTACATGTGTTCCTGTTGACATACAATGTTAAAAATAACTCTGCTCTAGATTCATTCCAGAATGGACTTGTGGAGAGACAGATCTTGGAGGTGCTCCAAGGTTTACACCAAATGGAAGCCCACAGGACAGAAAATGATCCGTCAACTCCTTCCAGGACCGCGAGCCAACCAATCACCGGCCAGAAGGCTGGAAGTGTCTGCCGGAAAGTGATCCAAGCTCAGGATGTTTGTCCTATTTGTCAAGAAGAGCTGCTGGAGAAAAAACAGCCTGTGTCTTACTGCAGGTGTGTAACCGGCTGTGGTCGGGGTTACACACAGTTATTGTTTCAGTCATATTTTACACACCATCCTGAAGTCATATTTCAGGATGTTCTAGTCATCTTTTATTGCACTACTAGCCAGAACCTGACCACATACAGCATTAGAGGTCCCAATGCAGCATATCCAGCTGTTGACAACATGTTTGGCGAAACCACCAGCACAAAATTACACATGTCCTGATATTCACAGAAGAAGACATTTCTTGTAGTGTACAGGCTGATTTTCTATATCATGTGCTGTCCTCTGGAACTCTCTCAGGTTCGGTTGCGGCAATAACGTCCACATCTCTTGCATGAAGGTGTGGGCGGATCACCAGAGACTCTCAGACAGGGAAGAAACAGTGAAGTGCCCTCTGTGCAGGGAGGACTTCAGCTCTTTGAAGTCGCTCCAGGAGCAGGTGAAAAACGCAGCAAAGCTCTTCACTGCTGCTGAAAGAGAGAAGCCAGACAGACACCTGGGAGTTATCTGTCATATCTGCCGGGTGTGCCCTGTCACTGGGAAGTGTTTCAAGTAAGCAGGTGGCAGCCATAACTATATTGGGAGTAAAAAGTGTAAAAAAAAAAAAAAAAAAAAAGAAGAATTCAGTAAACTGTGTTTACATTCACACTTGGCTCCCATGATTTCCTTAATCCCTGTTGTCATGTTTTCAGATGCACAGTCTGCAGTTACTTCTATCTATGTGAGGATTGCTCAAAGAAGGGCTGCCACCCACAGCATCTGTTTGCTTCACGAACAGTAAGCTATTTGGATTGATTTAAAATATGATTGAATCACCCACCTCAGGCTTCCAGCACTACGAACCACCAAGTCTTTATTAAATAATGATAAGAGTAAACTTTGCAGTGGCCTTAATGCCACACAAGTGTTAACTGCCACGGTAAGGTGCTAAATAAATACTCATCTGAAGAGAATAAATACTGTGACTGAACTTAAACAGACAAGGAGAGAAAGATGGCACCTTGTGGCAGACGACCTGAGTGATGAACCGACAGGAGCAACCTCTCAGCCAGCAAGTGACAGGTGAGTTATTGAACACATCCAGAGAAATATGGCTCACACTGTACAAAAAAGGTCACTATTTACTGGTAATATGCTAAATTTTGATTATTATTCCCCATCTCTCTGCTCAGCACCATCCCTGTAGCTGCAGACCATCTACCAGAAAGTGTGTTGGAGTGTCTACCTGTGATCAGGGTGAGACCGGGGTCTCGGCTATTGGATGAGGGGCAGCAGTGTCGTATCTGTCTGCAGGATTTTAGCCTGGGCCAGTGTGTCCGAACTCTGCCCTGCCATCACAAGGTGAAAGTTTTCACTGTGTGCTTGCATTATCATGCATGAAGCATAACAGGAAGTATTCAAAATGACATGATTTAGAAAACAGAGTTCATGTGAGACTGTTTTAGTAAAACTGAAATCTAAATGTGGGTAAAGCTGAACTCTAAATCACAGGATTTTGAAATATAGTTATTTCTCACTGACTATCTTCACTTAATTCAACTCATTACTCAAGGACATCATGTTGCTGTGAGCATATCAGATTGCTGAGTCTGTAAATTTCAACCATAAAACTATAAAATCCTCTCTCACCCTCCCCCCACATGTCATCACACACTTCAGTTCCACACAGTCTGTGTGGACAGGATCCTGCGGAAGTCCAACTCCTGCCCCGTGGAAGGATATGTCATTTATAACCCTTTGACTAGGAGAGCCAATGAAAGGAAGACCGCCCCTCAGTTGGCCTCCCACCTGCTCAGTGACTTCGCCAAACCAACAGAAAATCACTTAAAGGATCTGTTCATTCCAGGAGTGGCACTGCGGGACAGGAACACAAAAGTCACCCCCCCACATGGTTCTCTTAACTTAGAGGTGCTAACAGCTCCTTTAAACACCCCACAAAAGTTAATAACTGACAGGTTTCAAGACTTGCACATAGCTACAACAGACACTGTGACAGAGGAAGAAAAAAGAGAGTCACTGAGAAAACAAACTCTGACAGACCCACGAGCACGTTCCTCAAAAAAGAGAGCGACAGCACACAGCCATGCTTCACCTAATAGGTGGGCTGCAGGGACAAAAATGAGCGATCAACCTCAGCTGAACCTTTTCGTGGGTTTGTGGAGACCAGAGTCAGATCACACAGCTACAACGGCCTCTGCTGCCAGGCCAACTAGACTGCAACCAAAAAAGACAGGCGTGGTAACCAACAAAGACACAAACAAGCAACTGAGTTCAGAGCTAAGAATGACTGGAGTCCTGATATACACACAGCATCAGACGGAGACAAAGACTTAAATTTGTTTTTTAATGTTTCATCTTAGATTAGGTAATGTTTCTGTTGTGTGTCTGCACTTTTTTCATCCACTGTTTTCATGGATGAAAGTATAACTGTGTGACCCTTTATTCAAAAGGTGTGAATCTGAAATATTGTTATGTCATTTTACTAAAATTAAAGGTCATCAAATATGTACTTCAAAGCTGAAGAAAGAAAAAAAAACAGCTTTCAAACAATAACTGGTATCAAGTAAGTTTATTTAATGCACAAAAAGGCAAGACTAATAACACTACCATCATTACAGAGGTAAACACAAGAGGTGGCCATTTTGGAAGAAACAAAAGCCCATGAGGTTCAATGGCTAGACACAAGAGGAGCACACTATAGAACACATTAAAATCAATACAAATACATTCAGCGAGATCACCTTAAAACGGGAGTGGCAGTAGGTTTGATTTGCTTGTCAACGATGTCGCTGTGTAAGCTGGGATATATTTTCAAGCTGATGCCTAGCAGGAGAAAGTATTTTCATTTGTAAGCATACTGAATGATTAAGTGCTCAACTTGTTGCTACATTTAAAATGACAAAGCTCAGGCTTGTTGTACACTCCCTTGAGAACACACTCTTTATGCTAGCCTTAAAAAGAATATCGATAACATATCTCATGACGCTGTCATTCAACCATTCACTGGAACACACGGATGCACCTCAGACCTTTGCTCTTAGATGGAAGAAAAACAGCACAAAATAATTGAAATCACAGCCACATAATACATAAAATGTTGCTTTGCTATATACATACAAAAGAACACATGAATGTAGCTACAGAATCGAGTCGTATACATACAGAGTGGACTCATTAGTGATAAATTTTACAGTAGTACCATGACGGAAGACTAAATATGGCAAAACTGTGGCTGTAAAGTTCCATTTTAAATTTTAATTGACGGTAAATATTGCTAGTAAAACCACTCTCTGGTATTTATGGTGTTTTGCCAAACTTTATCATGGATGGTCGATGATCAGTACTGTGTTGTTGCCATTCTTATTGTTGTATTTACACACTGAAAATTCAATAGGTTTCTCAGAATGATGTGCACCAGTTTAATAAGTGGGCTCATATTAAAGTGTGCTGTGCTTTATTTGACTCAAAGCTGACAAAGCTGTCAGTCAGTAGAGGACGCAGAACAAACAAAGTCACATGTATGCACATGTAGCACTAATCACAGCCGAGGCTGTTGGGATTTATCAGAAGAAGTATTGGATGGAAAGTTTAGAGATCCACAAAGTTACAAGAAATCATCATGAGGCAATCCATCCAATGCCGGTGAAATATTTCACAAAGGCCTCACTAAAGTGGGTCAGGTTCATCCTCTGGGGATCCTGAATGTTTGTACAAAATTTCAGTTCACCAATAGTTGTTGAGATTTGAGTCATGTTCAGCATCGTTATTTTTAAACTTTCAATATTTCTCACCTCAGTCTCCAAATTAAAAAGTGATCATGGTCATGTTGATCACCAAGTAAATATATTTTTGTCAAAAGTTTTAAGAGGTTTGGAAACACAGCGTGTGACAGCAAAACTCCAAAGGCAACAAATTCATGTTATCATAGTCATGTGGGATAATACTGTATGTTATTTAACAAGAAAACAATAATAATGCATAACTTGTGGGGCTGAGAGGAAGCGTTTGTCCTCCTTAACACTGCAAACTGTTTATATTGCCAAAGCTACTGGAAGCTATTACCCTTTCAACCAATCAACAACTACTCCATTCTCAGGCTGTTGTCCCATAAAACAAAACTTTCACATGTTTTAGTGCCAAGTCTTAGCCAACTCTTCCCATGGATGTGGTTTAAAGTCATTTTTACTCATAATCATCGTGTAGAAGTCCTGTGGTACTCTTTATATTTCTTTACAGTAGTCACAGTTGGCAGCACAACACAGTCTCCTTTTAAGACTAGAAAATGAAATGAATCATTCAGTCACTGAGTAATCTAACAGCTACGGTAATGTAATGTTAGCGCTACAGGAAAACACAAAATATTTTCATACACACGAGGAAACATTCACTTTCATGCATTCTAAAATAACCATAAGCCTCAAACCTCGAATATCAGGTGTGATAAGTTCAAAATGGCAGCTTCGCTTTACAATGTACAGTACTTCAGTATTTTGTGTCATGAGTTATAAATTTAAATTTTCCATTGATGACATAACTGAGTCTTTTCGTGAACCCCAGAGTCTCTTTACGTAAAATGAGGCTGTATGATGAAAACCGGGAAAGCTTCTTATGTCTTATTTAATTTACAGCAGGCATTTATGGTGAGGATAAGTGCACTACACATAGACCTGTATCTGTGTCTGTCCTGCAAACTCACCGGATTTTACTAAATATAGACAAATACCGTGCCTCTTGTAATCATTTAATGATTACAGGCAGTAAGAAGGCACCCTCTATAATGCCGTACTGGGAATTGTGGGATATCGTGTTCACACGGACATTCTGCTGTGAAGAATCTCGCTGGTGATCTTCAGATTCGGGAAGATGAGAGAACGTGGTGCACAGAATTGTCTAACAGCAGCTACATAATGCTTCAATGTGACATATATGCTGCTTTATTTCTTGAGCTAGCTTATGCATTCTTTGGCAAAGTTGTACAATCACATAACTCAACAACAACGATGCCTGTGTGAGCACAAGTGGTAAAAACTAATTTAGATCATTCAGCACTGATGTGACACCATGTGATGAAAACAGCTCAATGTGGACTCAATGGTTCATGGGACATTTAAATTAAGCACTGATGAAAAGGATGCTCGATGTTTGCAATGAGCCATGCTCTAGCTTCGCTTGGTCAGAGGTCTCCCTTCGCGGACATGCTTGGCACTCCTCTTTTCCGTCTTCCCCTTCTCTCTCACCTTCCTCAGGCGACGTGGAGGCGGTGTACCTCTTGACTCGCTGTCTTCCTGAGCACTCGAAGTATCCATCCCGTCTCGCTCTTCAGGAATGTTGGGAATAGCCCCACTGCTCCCATCTAAAATGTTCCTCAGGGAAGGGTCCTCTGGTGTACAGGTGGCTGTCGTGCCACTCTCACTACTGCTCAGGTCCTGCTCTTCACCATAACGCCCCCCTCGGCTGTGGTGCGGCAAGGAAGAGGCCCTGATCGAAGGCCTGTCACGCTCTGTCTCGCGGATATTTTGCAGAGGCTCGTTCATGTCCACCCCTGAGTCCAGGCTGGTATCGTTGCTGCTTGGCGGGCGGTGGCGGCTCTGGAGCTCAATAATGGAGTGACGAACCTGAGCAGCCGGCTTCCCATCTAAGGAGACAAACCAGGCCCTAGGGTGAGACGACAAGGGCTTGCCTCGGGTCAGCTCCAGTAAGGTGCGCTCTGAAATCCCTTGCAATTCGCTGGGTACGCCATGCCCACCGCTGAAGGCCTCCATACCAGCTGCCTCATTAAGAGTCCCAGGCACAGAGACAGAGGATTCAAGGAGGTTACTGTAGCGCCCCCACACCCCGGCGTTAGGGCCTTGGCCTTGGGGAGGAGTCTCCAGAGGCTGTGGCTCATCTTGACTGCTCTGCTGTGGGCTGCTTCCACTTTGAATGTGGTGGTGAGGGACTTTGGGTAGTGTCTGGGTGTAGCTGTCTTTACTTGCAGGCTCAGAGTGAGCATCATACTCCACTCCATTGCGGGGGAAAGTAGCAGACTTGCAGCCTGACAGCTGCTGCTCCTGAGCACTGAAAAGTTCTGGTGCTTGAATGATAGCCACTGGCTGGTTGTAGATATGAACCAACTTATCCTGAAAGAAGTTGTCAGAGTTCATGTTGGCCCGGTTCTGCTCTGACTTCTCCCGTAGCCGAGCCACCTCTTCACTGTTGATGTAGTGAGATGGAGGCTGGGAACCTTTGATCCGATCCGGAGCAATGTTCTCATAGAAAGGAGCCGCCGGGCGACTCCCTGGATCCTCCACATAGATGTTGTAGTTGGCCTTATGTCTCGGCGTAGACGAGGGTTCACACTGGACACTGCAGGAAGCGAGGCTGTTGTCGCCTGAACGGAACAATAGACCCTCTTCCATGTGGGTGGAGGTGGTTTGGTCTTTTTTCACCACGGTGAGTTTGGAAAAGCGTGCCCTCCTCCTCCTGGGCTGTCGATGAGAACTTCTGTATGTGGAAAAAAAGGAATTTGATCAGGACAAGAGGACACGTTTTACCTACCAGTCCCTTCTTTAGGAGAAGTACTTTGATATTGTACCATAGTCAGTGGAATTGCATTCATCTTGTTTAAAGCCCTTGAAAACTTAGGTCATGCCTAACTCTAACCCGTGTTCAGGGGGTTGTTTTTGTATAGAAAAGTAATTCTGACTATAGAAGAGTAGAAAAATGTGTTCTATATACTGTCAATTCAACCTGATGGATTCATTTCTGAGCAGGATTCTTACCCGCAGTGACACAGCAGCAAGGAAAGAAATCCAACCACAATAGCCAGCATTCCTCCCAGTATTCCCATCAACAGGTATGTGTGGTATGATAGGAAATCCAAAGAGCTTTCATGTCCCAGGTAATCTAAAAGGTGACATGTATATATAGACATAAAGCACTGACTGACAGCAAACCAGAAGCTGAACTCATGAAGACAGATGAGTTATGTACCGTTTGATGAGGGTAGGGGGGCAGCGATCCAGTGGCCCAGGTGGGAAGCGGTGTAGGTCCAAACCAGCTCATTGCCAACAGATTTCACTATTCCCAGACCCTGATTCTCCCAGGCACCTTCAAATAGCATAAAAACTAACTTTACCTCTTGTTATTATACACTACAGCAGGTGTTGCAAGTAGAGTGCAAGTATGTAGAACTACTGAGCTGAATGAGAGTCTGGTCCAAAGTCTGGACTTATCATTTATGTTGTTTTTCTAAATGCTAAACTTCTCATTATATTAATCTTTTTATTTTTCTTGTCTTATTTTCTCGTGTAATTCAGTTGCTCTTCCTCTCACCTGTCTTCAGGTTAAAGGCCCAGGCTGGCACTGTGTCAGCAGCCCTGAGGCGCGTGTTGTGTCCCAGGGGCAGGCTGAATTGAATGGGCCCTCGAACCTGGAGCTCCTCGCCACCAGAGTACAGCAGGACGTTGATGGCTGCCACCGCCTTCAGCTCGATGCTTCTGAACACTGCAGACACGAGGAAGAGTTTGTAAAGTGTAGTTCTGTGAAATATGTCTTGTCTGGACTAAAACTAATGGCCAAACCTTAAACACTCCAGACTAAGAATAAACTGCTTTAAACATTAACGAGGCCTTCCTGTGTTTAACACTCACCTGATTTGTTGCTGATGATGCCTGGAGTGCAGTTGGCGCAGTCTTTAGCTAGGTGGTGCTGTGGTACAGTCATGTATGCTGTCACCGACGTGATGTTGATCTTATCCGACATCGTGAGGAGGTTCTTGGGGAACTTAACTTTGGGCTGGGAGGAGCTGTCTGTAAAAACAAGATGCCATACGATTTATCGAAACCTGAACACACAATGCAGCACGTTTAAATATAAAATGTAGCTTCAGATCAGCGTGCATTAATGTTAATAAAGATGGATTCTGGCCACGTGCCTTGGATTTGACACAGGATGTTGGAGACGTACAACAAAAATAGTTGTCCAATTCACATTTTAATATTGCTATACAGTGGATTTTCTACCTTAATAAAGAGCAAATTGAAGATTTAACTCAGGAAAAATATTTTTTTTCAAATGAGAGAATGGTCTGTTCTGATCTACTAATTGTGATGAAGGTGACTCCACCTCTAAAGTGTGCAAACTTACCAGGTAACTTCCCAGTGATGAGTACTGAGTCTTCAAACAGCCAGATGTTTCCCTGACTGTGAGGGAGCAGCAGCAACGTCACCGCAGAGAAAACTGCAGGGAGGCAAACAAACGGTGAGAAATAAAACACTGAAACATTTCAAACAGCTCAAAGAGAAAAAGTCAATTATAGACGGATAGGTGAATTTCTCCATCCACGTATCTATAAATAATCCTTCTGTCATAAAGCTGTTTATGGTGACTTATAGAGCTGTCCACCAGCAGGTGGCAGTAATACCTCAAGCCTCTCTTTAGGGTTCAGCTGTCTGGCTCAGCAGCACAAAGGGAGGCGCCTCTGATGATGCAGAGCATAGCAGGTCTCGACAGATGACACTCTTTTATCATCCCTCTGATTTTTATCCCCCGTAACACCTGCTCCACGCTTTAAAACGCCACATCCCTGCCTCTGATTCAGAACAGTAAGATGAAGGGGGACCACAGACAATAGAGTTTTTTTTTATACACCAACATGAGATCGGCGTGGCTAAAAAGCCCCCACCCCCCTCTGCGTTAGATTCGGCGCAGGACAAAGACAGTTTGCTGAGGCAGTGACTCTACGTGCTGCTGTAGAGACAATCAATAACACGGCGTTCAGTTACACTTGACTGTACACTGGGAACATAAATTGCTTCATCATGAACGAACCTCAGTGACAAGTTGTATGTTGTTGCAGACACTTCATTAATCTATAATGACCATGAATAATGCAGATGTGGGAATATCTTGGCTGGTGTTACTGAAAATAAATACTTACAAATGGTTAATGAAGCACCAGCCTGCTTGATTTCCCCTCAGCTGAAGCCTCCTGCAGCATCATTTTCATTTTTATGTGTACACGATAAAATATCTATGAAGAGCAATGTTTTTTCTGCTCATCAGCTAAACACTCAAAATGTTTGTTCTTCATGCTGCGATCGATCCTTGTTAGAAAATCTGCTTTCCTTCCTTCCCCTCGAGGAAGCTGGTCAGTTTGCACCCTGATGTCCACACATATTAATCTGAACACTTGCTAGCACTTAAATGTCACTTTGTGTTGTGCAGAGGTGAGAAAAGAGCCAGTGTTTGAACTTCATCATCACCTTTCACGTCAACAACTGAGGGCAACACTTTGAATGCCTTCCAGGAGAGACCATCTGACCTTTACAGCTTTGCTTCCAAAATTGTTCAATTTTTCAATCATCTGTGGCCGTGCAATTTTGGCATTTTGAGTAATTAAATCATTGCTGCATGGTTGTCCTTCTGTCAGAGAAGCTACTCTTGTGACTGAAAGGTTTAATTCTAATTTTCTGAACATTTGGGCTCCTCTGAAAACTCCTGAGTAAATAATAATGCATGAATACTCAGAGAAAGACGAGAAGATGTTGTGCTTGGATAGCCAAAGCTTTAAAAAGTTGTTGTGGGCTGTTACTCACTCGGTCTCTTGGTGGTGCTCCAGGGCAGGGGGCTGGGGACGTAGCCTTCCATGTGTCCCAGCAGAGTCAGACTGAGGCCTGGACTGTACGTTACCCAGAGCAGCACCTCGCCTCTCTCGCCTGTTTGGGTAGAGCTCCTCAGGGTGTGGTTGATGTAAACGTCCACTGAAGCACCCGGCAGCGGCTGACGGGTCACCATGTCCCTCACCAGGACCTTCAGAGCAAACTGGGACTCTGGAGAGAAAACCTGATTTAGACTTTCAAAATGGACCCACATTTTGTTACATTTTAAACACAGTTGTATTTATCCCCTTCTATTATCCCCTAAATGAATAAAAGAGTAAATCGAGTCACTATCCAATAAATCCAAGTATTCCTTTGTGGTAACACGTGTCTCTGCATGAGTCCAATCTGTATGCAGACCAGCCTCCAGCACTTCCTCTCAGCAGTACTCAGTAACCTTTCCCTCGCCATGAAAAAGTGATGAGGCAGGCACAGCTGAATCGGTGGGAGAATGAAAAATACATCAAAATCGAGTGACGGAGAAGAAAAGTTACACTGCAAGTCCACGTCCAACTCGGTCACTGCATTTTGCAGGTTTTACATCTCTAGTCTGCAGCTTTTTAAAAGTCGTTTCATCCTCATCAGAATGTATTTCTGCATATAACGGTGTGTTCAAGTGTTAAATGGACTGAAAAGTGGATGTAAACTGCTCATATATATTATGTCACTGTCTGTAAATGGTTGCTGGAGTTCTTAGAAAGCATTAGCGTGTGTTCTTGGTGGTTTCTAATCTGTAAAGTCACCATCCATGCCCACACCAAATGTAAACAGAGGCCATCAATGACTGAGGCTCCCCTCCTGTATCAGCAGAGCAGCACAGGATTACCCTGCTCCCCATTAATACATCACCTGCGCAGGCCAGAAAGATAAAAACCCTAATCCCTCAAACCTCCACATTACACATCTTAATCCTATTAGTCTGCTGGCCAGACTGCTGTGAATTATATCCAATAGCTTATCAATAGAAATAGCCCATCATACAGACAAATAGCTTAGTGTTTAGGTAGGTATAGGTTAGAGTCCACACACTAAGACTCCACTTCCACTTCCTGGCAGGCTGCATGATGTTTCTGCACAAACTGATCATGTTTCAGATGCTTCAGTTGGTTTTGCTGCTCAAAGAAACAGATACAACAGAGACATTTTCACCCAGCTTCAGCTGAACAAAAACAAAAACATCAGATGCTACCTGACTCAGTTATGAGTCACAGTTTCCATTTTCTCTAACAATGACTGACTCCAGCACAGCTCGTCTGTGTTTCTGTTTACCTGCTGTGAGAGCGGAGGGCCCCAGAAATCGCCCCGGGGCGGTCGGATCGGCGGTGAACGGGTCTCCGACCGCGACGGTGAGGCCATTGTCCCCGGGCGAGGAGGAGGGCAGGCCGCCGCCCTCCTCCGCTGCTCTCACCGCCCCATCCAGGCAGGAAATCAAAAGCAGCGACGGCAGAAAGAGCAGCGGCAGCAGCGGCAGCAGCGGCGGCAGGTAGCGTTCAGCAGCGGGCATGGCGTGAGGGGGAGCAGGCTCAAAGACATACCGAACCGCGAGAGACGAGCTCGGGAGGAGGAGAACGAGGTCCAGCGGTGTTTGTCCGGATCACGAAGGCCTCATCCCTCTCATGGTTTCTTCTTATGTCGGTGCGCACATACGGAGGGGGGGTGAGGTGCACCCCGCGGAGAAAGGATGAGCTGGTGCTGAGGCTGGGCGTGTGTGGCCGGAGATCCTTCATGATGCAGAGATGTGTCACTCTGCGAGAAACAAAAACAACAATAAAACAATTCCAGTTTATCCCCACGAGCACAGCTTTACGTGTTAATAATCTAATGATGAACCGCGTGTGTGTTCTGCTCCCTAAAACACACTAAACAATAATGGTGAGCTGCGGCACTCAATATGTACCAAGAAAAAGCCACAGAGTGAGAGGTCTCTCTGTCTCCATCATCTCCGGTAAGACTGGAGATGCTGTTACATCACTGGGGTCTGCGTGGCCCTCTGTCGGTAAGCTCAGAGCCCTGGATGCCTGTTTTTATTTTGATCTCCACTGCTTTGTCAAAAATGTGGAAACCACCACTCAAGTCACGTGAACACACGATGGTGATTCAACTCATTCACATCTGTCCAACCAAAGTATCTAAACCCTCTGATGAGATGAACGTACACCTGAAGTCTTAAAATGAACTGTGCATCAGTCCAACCAGCCACCTTCTACACACATACTGCTCGTTAACATATTTTGAGAGATGAATTAAGAATATTCTCCATACAGGCACCGCTGCCTGTGCCCATAAAGAGATGTCTGATTAAAAATATATGTTTGAAATCCAGTTAAAGGAACAGAAATCAGAACACTTTCAACAAACGGAGATCTTTGGTTTCAGTGGATCTGTGGAAATGATCTACACACACATCAGAAAATGACACAGTGTTGTTGGGCACCTAGCTGAGGAGCTTCTACCCTCTTAATCTTCCTTTATGAATCCATATACATTTCCACACAACAATAACAACATTTAAACATTCTTTCTGCTGTCCTAACATTAACATTTATTCACAGTATCTGCTCTTTCGGGCGTCTTAAACCAACTAAACTCACCCCTCAGCTCAATCTTCTTTCTAAATGTTTTCTGTGTTTTTGTGACTTTGGTGATCCGACCCTGTAAATGACCCTGTTCTGGATGTAGTGTGGAATGAAAGGAACCTCAGCAGCTCTTTGAATACTGAGAAAATTTGAATAATAGACGGGAAACCCAGATTGTACCAATTGGGGTAGAGTAGAAGGAGTTGTTTGGTTGATGTCAGTGATTAAAGTACCTTAAACAGCAGCTGGTTTAATGTTAATACAGTGGTAAGAATTGTTTTTAATATTTATTATGTCAAAATTCATTAAAATCTTTAACAGAATAATCATTTATTCATTTTTCTGTATGAAACATTTGTATATTTGCTGAAATAAATACCTTCTTGTCATTTGCACTGAAGCCACCAGGTGGCAACATTAAAATGTCAACAGCCTCCCTCTCATGCTTGTTGCAGACTCCACAGGATTTCAAATAGAGTAACTCACAGCATGCTTATGTTCAACATTTCATACTCAGGACAATTCATTTAATTCGCTGCGTTTTATTAAAATGTTTCACTCATTCAGTAACAGTAACAAAAGTGTCAGGAGTTTGTGAAATGTGGTAACGCTCATTTAAAAACACAAGTCAAATATTACAAACAAAAGGGTGCTACATTACGCCGTGTAGAACTGTGAAATCTTCCCAAAATATTTAAGTAACAATTTTTCCCCTAAATGCAGAAGATCCAATGTAAAAGAAGTGCAAACATTAGTAAACAGAACATAAAAATATCAATAACTTAAGAATTTTATACAAAGTGCAACAAGAAGTGCTCCCTTATAGGTCGTTAAACAATTTTAAAGTGTTAATATGCAGAAAGTTTTGTGACGTCATGGTGAGACAATTTTGTAAACACAGTCAGACATTTTCCTTTTGGTCAAGATTCACATTTAAAATTCAATAATATTGCATCAATATATATATATGTATGCACACTTAATAGTTAGCTTTGTACACAATTACATACTTTAATATCTTGCTTGTAAAAATTAGACCAAATGTGCCCAAACGAACAGGGACTGATTAAATTTCAGCAGCATCATTGGCGCTTGTTGCCAGAGGGAAAACACCTGATTAGTCAAAAATTTTTTATTCAAAATAAATATATAAATAAATACAGTATCGTGAGACTCATTTCATAAAAACTGCAGCCCTCTTTAGCAGGTGAGTATTACTGGTGCCCTACAGACAGTGGTTTATTGCACAAGAGCAACAGGGAACAACTCCCCCTTGGCACGGACCAAACTCAGTGTCAACGAGTGTCAAGCTGTCAGTAAAATGAAACCTGACATGCATTCACTCAAATCCAGAAGAAACAACCCGCCTTCCCCGAAGAAATTCTGCATAGAATTGAATGGATGATAAGAGAGTGGTCCTTTTGTATAACTTTGAACTATTCTATGCAGGATCTCGGATTTAAGGTCAACTTAACAGTTACTTTTTGGTCAAACCCATTCAAATGTCCCCTTTTTTTTTTCTTGACGTTGAGGTGTAGTGAGTTACCCCAGCCAGCGGGGTGCCACTGCACGACTGCACCAGTTCATCCGTTCATCAGTAGCAGCCGTCTCTCCAGGTGCTGTCACGAAGGGCACTGAGGGTGGACAAGCTCTTTGGAGGAGTCAGTAAACTGAGGAAAATAACAGACATGGGTCGACAATCAGCTCATTAGACAGACAGACAGTTTTATCCGATTTGCAGATAAACAGGCTGCTAAAACGACCTGATGTCGCTGCTTAAGTTGAAGAGCGCAAAACAAAATCAGTTTGGAACATTAGGTGGCAGTTTGTTGAACTCCTTTTGAGAGCCGACAGCCATGCTAGCAGCTCTGCAGTATGGTATAATGTTAACATGGTCAGAATCTTAGATTAGCATGCTAGCATGCTTTGTTAATTAGCACCAAACACAAAGTACATCTGAGGCTGACGTCATTAGGTTTGCAGGTATTTAGTCATAAACCAAAAATGTTGGACAGAAGATTGAAAAGTTTGACCTGGTGATGGTGCTGGACGAAAAAATTAAAAGGATCATCAAAATTATTTAAATTCATCCTGATGACAGTGTGTACAAAATTTCATAACAATCCATCCAATAGTTGAGACATTTTACTAAATGTAAACCTCATGGTGGAGCTAAAGAAAGGTCAAAGTTAGTCGGATTCATTGTCAATGAAACAGTGTATGAACAAAATTCTGTCCATCTAGAAAACATTGAGATATTTCACAGGATCGTCAGTAGATTTCATCCTCACAGCACCGTGGACCTCCATCTTAAATTTGACAGAAATCCATGTGATAATTCCACAAAGCCACACACTAGCATGGCTAACAATCTAGACCTACTGAGTAAGTGCTCTGTCTAAACGTGGTAGAATTTCAGATGAACTTTACTCTGCCTCCACTCTAGAGAATAAAACAGGGTTACCTTCGTGCTGGTTGGGCCACCTTGCTGCGCGGGGTGGAGCTTGTGGTCCCAACAAAGGAGGCGGGGCGGGGCAGGCTGCTGCGGGGAGTAGTTGGGGTGGAAGTGGGTGTCCCCCCTCCACTGGCTGGTTTACTGAGCAGAGGGATCCCACTTCCCACCCCGCCGCTCCCCCCGCTGCTGCTGCTGCTGCTGCTGCTCAGAGACTGGAGGCTGGTGGAGGTCGGCATTGAGGCTGAGCCCTTGATGGTGGGACTGACGTAGGCGGTGGCTTTCAGCGGCTGCCGTGACAACGAGGTGAAGTTCCCGACGCTCTGGACCCTGTTCTGCAGCTGGCCTGGGGAGGGGACTGGGTTAACAGAGCAGAGAAGAAAACTAAAATTAGTGATCCTTCTGGAAAATCATGAACTTTGTCCAAAAACTGAAAGAACAAGAGAACCGGTGTCTTACTGGAGGACTGCAGTCGAGTCAGCCCACTGGACGAATCAAAACTCTGGCTGTTACGAAGCAAACAAGGGGAAGCACTAGGATTGGTTGGAATGGGCACACTAGGCATGCTGGGAGCTCTGACAAGGTTAGGCATGCTCCTCCGCAGCTTATCTAACAAAGAGACAGATGAACAAATGTAAATAAAAGATACACTAGGACTTATTTTAATGTGAAAATATACCTGTCTTACAAATAAATGCAGCATACCATGATATATAGTTCACATTATTCTGTATATACTTTCATTATAACTACATCCCATAAAGCTGGCCATGATCTATACTGTAACAACAGCCCCTCAGTCAGATATACACTCCTAACTCTTAATCCCATCAAACTCTCTCTCGTCTCAGGATGGAAACACGCCAGTCTGAGAGCTTTAAGAGCCGTTGTACAAGAGGCTTAGACGGAGTTATTATTAAGCAGTGGAGAACATCGGTGTGGGTCAGTTTGGGGCGTCGATGGATGATTCGAGAGCGAAGGCGGGATCGTTACAAAATGATGAAAAAACACATTTATAAGTAGTGAATGAATGAGTTTAACGTTGGTGGTTTCATGTCGTGTTTAGTCACAGAAACGTTGGATTAATGTTCACAACACAAATTTTCACTGTTCATGAGGTTAGCAGACTTCAATTTCATTTCGAAACGTCGACTTACTCTCAAATTCGGCTGGACGCCATGACGAAGTTTCCCCAAAACAATTCGGCCAACAGCGTACAAATATATACAAATACACACAGAAATATTTCACGTACAAAACATGTAAACAAAGAGATAACTGATTAGTACTATTGACAACAATCACACTGATAGACTTCAAAGTTAGCTTGGTCCAAGCTGGCATGTTTCTACCTCACTTCTTTTACACTAAAAACGCAGAGGGCAGATTTGGGGAGATGAATTATGGGAAATGTAGGATGTCTGACTTAACAACATCATTTCAAAAATTGTTTCTGGCCATTTTAGGGCAGAACAAGCTGTAAACACGACAAACATATATAATTAAGAGTCATTTCTGTGGTGGTGCCATACCCCCTTTAACCTATGAGCAACCATAACTTCCTCTGCCTGATAAAGTTTGATATTTTGTATTTTATACTACTCTTTGACTCTTTGGAGTTTCCCACCAACTGATAAATATAAGTTCCATATTCAGTCTCAGTCTCTCATCTCATTCAGTGAAATATCTGGTTCTTCCAGTGCTAAATGCTACACTAGTTGCTATCATTGGTTGTCTGCCATTTTGTGCTCTGCAGGTGTCGTACGGTGCGTGTAAACAGCTGTCAGTGGCGTCTAAATTTGAGCGGTGAGAGTGGAAAAAAAAAATTGAAAATTGTGGGCTTCAAAATAAAAACAATGAGCTTAAAGACTCTAAAATGTCTGTAGAGCTGAGAGATCATGCAGTGACCTCTTTTCATGTTTCAAATTTGATGTAAACACATTTCAAAGAACTTCTTTCAGGCTTCTTTTAACTTTTACACACAAACACAAAAACATGTCTTTGCTTTTTTTTTTTTAAACCATCTTTTCGCCTCGACTCCTGTAAGAATCTACACAGACTTGTAAGAGACAAAGTGTTTTCTCACCTGATCCTGGTCTGAATCCCTGCGGCTCGGCTGTACAGAGGCTGCCCAGTCCCAGACCCAGCCCCTGGGGCTGAGGTTGAAAGGCGAACCCAGCGGAAGGGTAAGGAGGGGTGGAGGGGGTGGAAGGAGGGGTGGACAGGGAACTTGTGCTTCTTCGCCAGTCTCGAACGCTGGAGAAGGTGTGGGAGTGCGGAAGGCGGGTGAGGCGTGGCTGCGGTGGGGGCAGGAGGCCGTAGTCTTCGTCGTCCTCCTCGTCTTCCTCCTCCAGGCCGGGGCCGGCGCTGAGCTGGCTGAGCTGGAAGGTGAAGCTCTGGCTGCGGCGATTGGCCAGGATCGACGATGTGCTGGCGTAGTCCTGTCTTAGACCTGGGGAAGCGAGATATGAGGACGAGCACAACACACACACACACACACACACACACACACACACAGCCAGGACAAACACACACAGACACAGTCATCACCTCCTGGGGTTAATGAAGCTGAAGTAGCGATGAGCTCTGAGATCTGGTGTCCATATGTTAAAATATTAGAAAGGAGGGAACAATAGAGACAGCAGAAGAAGTGAGACACACGATGACAGAGGAACAACTACAAAAAAACAAGCAGCCAAAATACAATAATATAAATCACACGTATATTTTGGACCCTAATAATGATATGTGCCATCTCACACACACACACACACAAAATACTTCCGATGTACTTTTCTACATTCAAAGTATATTTTACATGAATTAAAGCTCAAACAGTTCCTCTTCTTGTGGCAGGTTAAACTAACTGTGGTTCGTTCACTCTATATTTTCATGCCTCCTCTGTGAATGTCTCTGCCCCCCCGATTTTGGAACCACTGACCTAAAATAAGCAGCAATACACTCAGCGTTCAGTGAGCCAAATGCCCTACAATTTGGAGTTTTAATTATACATTATTTCTGTTCTGGTGACACAGATACACTCATTAGGCAGAGCTAAATGTTTGCCCGCTGACGCTGTTTGAATCCAAGTGGAGTCGATAACTTACTCTCCTCCTGCAGTCGAGCCATAACCTGGACATCCGTGAGGTCTTGCAGTTTGTATCCCAGAGCGATGGAGTCGTCCTCCACCTCTGCAGCACCGAGGTCACTGTCCATGGATGACTGGGGACTGAGAGTTAAGCGCCGGAGGCTGCGGCCTTCAAACAAAAAAAATAAAACCAGTTGAAAAACTGTTTTTCTAACCAACAACTCCCGCTTGATCTCATCTTACCTTTCCATCTCATTCCTGAACACAACCACCAGAGTTAAACTAATGAGACAGGCAGAGCTTTGGCAGCTCGGCGATGAGGGAAGCACCCTCGAGTCTTCTGAGTGTCCTCTACATTTAGATGAAGGATCCAAACTAATGGAGGCTGATACTTGGCTCTGAGAAGTAGAGCCTATTAAGCACCAGTGAGGAAGAAATATTATCACAGAGGTTATACCAACCTCTCCCTAGTCAATGATACTCCTCACATCTGCACACTTTGACTGCTCTGAAATCATCATATCCATCATTGGCATCATTCTCATGGAGTCACTCTGCTACTTCTAACAGTAGTTCTTGAACTTTTTAACTTTTAGAATTTTTGGATTATTCTTTTATTTACCTTCATCAGATAAATGAATTTAACTTAAAGGTCTGAATAGCAAAACTTTGTGAGTTCTAGTCTTGTTATTGTTCTTTTAAAGTTAGATTTTGTATTCCCGGACATCACACCAGGCTATAAGACTTTCTGCCGTGCAAGAACTTCGCAGCACATCTTAAAATACTCAAAAATCTTCATGGAGTTTGGTTGGTGGAATTTGGACTCAGTATTTCTAAAATCCTGGCGTTGGCTCTGAATAACACAACGTCTAATTGGTGACACACAAATGAGGAAGGGAGATGATTTGGAACAACACTGAGAATATCGCTTTTTAATGCCACATTGCTGTTTGGACTAGAACCTCCATGGAATTGAGCCTGAGGCTAAAAAAGCCACCAGTGTGGCAGTTCGTTTCTGCTGAACAGTCCTCCTCTCTCGTTCCCTGCAGCTTTGCCCTCTGCTGTGTCTGGAACGTTACATTTTTTCCATCACGAATAATGCACACTGTTTTTGTGTTATAGCTCGGAGCTGAAACGAAAATATCTTCTCTCCATGAGAACGCAGTTGAAATAATATCTAAAAAGCTTGTGGCTGACCCAGTTCTATAGCAAGCGTCTTCACCTACACAATCTCATCACAGGAAGCATATTCACTTTCATGTGCTCATCCATATGCGGCAAGAAAAGCAGGAAGTAAGACGTGTTTCTATGAAAAGCGTTGAAAGATGCAGCACTGAGGCTTACTGCGGTTGTGAGGGACGAACGTTGGAGTCCTCTCAGCTACAGGGGAGAGATCCTTCCCTACAGGACTCAGCGTCCGATGGAGGACCGGGTGGAGCGGGGAGGAGAGGGATGGAGCTGAGGGAGGGCATGGAGAGGTTTATTCTTTTTGTCAGAGCTGCTCAACAGGTTAAACACCATCTACTTAAAAAAAAAACACGTATGTTGTGTGGTTACCATGTCTTTCAGACGAATGGGGGGTGGAGCAGGGTTTGGCTGAAGGGGAAGCACTGACGGGTGACACTCCGGCCACTCGACTCAGAGGAGGGCCGGGGGAGGAGGAGGGGGAAGGGCTGGACAGGGAGCTACGCCACCTGGAGACTGAGGAGGGAAGACAGGAAACAAGAAGAGGGGCAGAGGTATTAGTACCCAATAAATGAGACAAACAGTACTTTTACTGCAGTAAAGGGTCTGAATACTTTTGTCACAGAGAAAAATGTTGTCTCCCACTGTGCTGATATTTCTAGTAGACTGTGTTTATAGGAGGAGGCTGCTGCTTAGTTAAACCAAAGCAGCAGCCTCCATGACTGAAGTGAAGACAATGTCAAAGTGCCACAAACTGCAGTTCCTCTTGTCGTCCACTCAAGGCTGGCTCCAGAAGTGAGTCAGTCTCCATAAGTCCCCATGTTAAAAACTTCACAGCAGAAATAAACATGTTTACAGCCTGGTACAAAAAACTGCTTCTGCTGACTACATTCATCCTTTCCATCCTTTCACGTCCTGAAATAAAACTCAAAAAACAGAAATACTCAGTTAGAGAGAGGGCAGCACTGAGCAGCGGTTACCTCACCGGCACTGAGACTGTCACCGACTGCTCGATTCAACAGCTCCACAACAAAGCTGCATTCAACACAACAGAGCTGCTCACACACTGCAGCTGTCTCACACACACACACACACACCTCAGTTACTATTCATAGATGTAGAGAAGAAACTTGGACTGGTTTGAAGAACCTGTGACACGAATACTGAAGCAATACAAGAACAAAGATGAATCAAAATGTGCTGCATTGTGCATGTCTTATTAAAGATTGTGTGTGTGTGTGTGTGTGCACGTGTGTGTGTGTGTGATTAAAGCCTACATCCTCCCAAGGAAGAGGATTTCTCTCCGTCACCTGTCAATGCGAATATAAGCCACTTATGAAAGGGGAGGGGTGGAAGGAGTGGAGAGGGGGGTGCATTCCTTTCATGTAAACCGTTGCCACGGCAACAGCTCTCCATTTCACTGTACTCAACCTCCGACGGAGCAATAGAGAGAGCGATAGCAGCGAGGCCGAGCTGGTGGGAGGATTCCTCTGCCGGCTCCAGCAGAGGACCATTAGCATTGTGGTGGTAGTGTGGGGGGGTGTTTGCCGCCTCTGATGCAACAAGCTCCAGAGCTGGTGCAACCTCACAGGACTGAGCCAAGCCAGGGGTCGACTCCTGTGGCCCAGATACTGCCAGAGACCGATATGTCAATACTAGCCAAAAGTATGTGGACGCTTGTTATTTGGTATCAACAAATATGGGGAAATAAATTTACTGGCTTTCTTGTCCAGAGTTAGATGAGAAGACTGACTCGTGTCTGTCTTGGTGTAACTGTCGCTGCCACCAGCTCAGTTAGCTTAATTAGCCATGTAGCTCCTCTTACCTGACTGATTGGACTGGAGCTCAGAGTGTGGAGTGTCTAACACAATTTTTTGCCAGTGGCCTCTTTCAGCAGGACAATGCGCCCTGTCACAAAGGAAACACGGTTCAGGAATAGTTCGAGGAACACAACAACCAGTTCAAGGTGTTGACTTGGCCTCTAAATTCCCAGTTCTCAATGCAATCGAGCATCTGTGGGATGTGCTGGACAAACATGTCCGATCCATGGAGGCCCCACCTTGTAACCTACAGGACTTAAAGGATCTGCTGCTAACATCTTGGACCCAGATACCACAGCACACCTTCAGAGGTCTAGTGGAGTCTCGTTGTATAGGGGGACCTACACAATATTAGACAGGTGGTCAGAATGTTTTGGCTGATCAGCGGATTTAATTACAACAAATGTGGAAGCTTTTCTTGAGCTGGCCGCTGACTGAGGCAAAAGAGCAGTCCGACACAAACACATTTCTTTGAAAATCCTGCAGATAGCAACTTCGTTTTGAACGTGTGGGAAGGCAGAGCGGCCTGGCGCTCAGACACAAACGCGCCCACGCAGGTGAGTCGAGCGCCATCTCCTCTCATTAAAAGGCTTCAGGGTGTTAAGCTGCCTGTTCAGCTGAGGCCGTGGGAGCTGTCGCCTCCATTCACACTTCACACGCAGCTCTCTGCTCTGCCTCCACACACACACTCATACTGCAGCCTTCAAAGAGGCGAGGGCTTCTCTAACATCTGGATCAATAGTCCTCATCTGCTTTTCCAGGTCGACTGTCCATGAGCTCAAGATATGAAATCTGTTTCTAAAAAGTAGTTTCAGGCTCATCGGGGAACCATGACAACACTGAACACAAACCAAGACTCACACGTCCACTTGGTTGATTTTTTCAGATGTTGTCAGTTGATGTAACCATGACAGCTGATTTTTTTTCTTTTCTTTTTTTTTTTAAAGGAAGCTCAGTATCTGCTCTTCCTACTTTACTTTCTCAAATGTGTTTCCTTGTTCTTCAGTCTTACTTCCCCTTCCTCAGTGTTGCATAATATAATTAAGTGACATGCAGGTCAGGTGACCCAGGCCTGATCTGCTTAATGCTATGAGGCATGGACGGATTATGGTCTGTAAGGTCCACTGTCCCTGCTGAGCCCCATTAGTCACTGCAAAGCGATGAAGGTGAGCCAGCTTCAACCTGCTTATTGTGGTCACAAAGTAAAGTGTCTCTGCAAAGTCACTTTTTACAATCACTTAGCTCCCTTTGAACTATCTAGAAAAAAAACAGCATGTCATCTGCATAGAGTTACACAATCATGTTCTTCGTTAAACACACAGAAAGAATTACAAGGACTGGAAAGTAAATTTGTTAAGTTATTAATTACAGTGGTACAGGGGTGTACTCGACTTCATATCAATACCACAATGTAAATGTAATGTACCAATTATAAATGCAGGTTCTGCAGGTATAGAAGTACTGGATTATTTGTGTGGTTAATGGACTGTATTAACATAATGTTTTTAATCCAAAGATGTGCTGACCTGCTGACACAGTAACCTCTAAAAGTGCTGAGGTACTGATTGTCTTTTAGAAATATGATTTTAATAACATCCATTATAATAAGACCTACACAAACAGAGGGAGCTCTTCTGGAAGTGTGATTTGTTCTCTTGTTTAAGATAGCTGATATAACATGCTATATGATCAGTACAGACTATAACAGATGTCCCACAAGCAATCCGTCTGAAAAATAACATGAATTTGGGTCCAGACAGCTTCCTACACAAGACAACAAGATCATTTAGCTATAAAGTCTAGACAAGAAACTATTTAGCACTTCTTCTTTGCCAAGATTTGTGTTGTGTGAGTCAGTGAGCTCCTGTGTTTCTGGCAAGACACCTAAAAGCTGTGCACATCGGTTTAAAATAGCCTGGAGGAGAACAGCAACCTGCACACTAATCTGCTTCCTCAGCCTTTGGTTTGGTCTGTACTGACCAAAGAAACAAAACTCTGCGTGAGTCAAAGACATCTCATGAAAACCCAAAGGAAGACAAATGAACACAGAAAAGAAAGAAGCAACGAGAGAATGAAATAACCCATAAACACCGACATCTCTGAACCACAAAATAATCTAATGCACATCTTAAAAGTGACAAATCTGAAATGAGTAACACCCTGAGACTGAACTCCAAAGAGGAGAAACTCCTACAAACCTCAAACATCCACGCACAGAAACTCAAATTCAGATTTCTGTTTCAGACAGAAACAGAAATGACAAAGACGCCATTCACCTGATTACAAGTCAGTGTATCATCAACATGATTTAACATCTCTTAGTTTATGAGAGAGAAGTTACAATGTTGCACACAGACACAATCTTGGACGGTACTCTGATCAGTTTCTGTTTGGTGTGAAATCTCAGACTGAGCTCGTCTCAGACACACAGCCACTTTTAATTGAACCCCCTTATGACAACAGAGTGGTTTGTCTCGATGTCTCGTTGTGCGCCGTCTGCTCTTTTGCGGTACAACACAACCCCCCCTCGGGGCCAATCAATGGCATTTTCTTTCCACACACACACAAACAATCTGTCGTCTCGTACCTTGTTCCAGTCGAAGGGACAGCGATCGCCTGGCGGCCTCCACCTCAGATTTGGAGTCCAGACCCTGCCGGCACCACTGCAGAGGTGTGAGGGAGTCGTCTGTGGACTCTCGAGCTTTTGATGACACATACAACCTAGAAATAGACACAGATCCAAATGCTGAGAGACAAACAATTGTCTTAACTACTGCTGGAGAGTCTTCAGTCAAGCTAGCAGCTCTGACAACAACGCTACTGTGGATGCTTAGCAAGTATAATGTTTATACTAATTGGCCCTGAACACAGGTACAGATGAGGCTAATGGGAATATTTAAAATAGATTAAAAAGTGAAGGGATGACAACCAAAGTGATCAGAATTCATCCTAAGGGAGGCACGGATATCTAGAATAATGTTGACTGCAATCCATCCAACAGTTCATTAAAAAGAGTCATAGCTAGTCTCCAAGGGTTCAGCATGATGTTTTCAAGGGTCTTCTTTTACCCAGCTGACAGTCCAAAACTCAAAAATATTTGGTTTGCATGATTTAAAACAGAAAACCAGGAAACATTCAAATCAAGGACAAGAAGCTACTTTTAGAAAATGGCTAAAAACAACAAACCAACTATCAAAATAGCTGCTGATTTTAACCTGATGGTGGCGGCAGATGTAAAGTCAGGGGGATCAACAGAGTCTTTAGGCTTCATCCTCTGGAGAACATGAACGTCTGCAGCAAATTTCATGGCTATCCATCCAAAAGTGTTTGAAATATTTCAATCTGGGCCAAAGTGGTGGGTTGACTGAATCTCTGCTGTTAGCATGGCGACAATGTAAGAGCTTTGCAATATCCAATGATTCCTCAACTACGATTGATTTTTAGGATTGACGATAAGAAATATGATGCAACGTTGATGCAATCTGGAAAAATACTGACAGGTCCATTAGTTGGGCTCTTGCTGCATGGTGGCAGGTCTCCAGTACCTGAAATTCACACCTCGCAGATATATAATAACATTGTTTTGTTGCAGAGTCAGACTTTTGAATTCTTCCCACTGAAACAGTCATCAGAGATGACTAATTAAAACTGGAGCAGGCGCCATTGTTCTCTTTTTTTTACATTTCGGACGTGTTTGCAGGAGTTGCTCTGTTGGGACTATTCCTCCATGTGGTCGCTGACAGATCACAATTCAGACTCCATCTTTTTCTTTGTGCCACCAACTCATCTCCAGTGTGTGTGAGAAATCTCTAAAATGTGATGCTAAGCTTTTCAGATGTGAGGAAGAGGAGCTGGATCAGATTATTCTGACAGCTGCTGAACTCCATCTCTGAGATTTCTTTTTTTGCTCTGCGGGCGAACATGGAGGGAGCTGAATTATAGATTAAACCTTCACTGGGATCAGGTGAGAGTGTGACCTGAAGGAGAGGAAGAGGGGCGCACAAACACACCTCAGCTACTATTCCTACACACACAGAGGAGACATGGCCTCACTGATTTCTATCATGGGGTGGACAAAATATTAGAAACAGCCTCCAAAATGACCAAAACGTTGAACCATCACCTCACTGAACATTACAGAATCTACTGCTGGGTTTCACATTCATGTTATTTAGTGTGTTTTCATAGCAATGTTTCCAGTGATTTGTTGATTGATCAGTTAGTATATCCCAGAAAAATAACTAGTGGTCATTAAGTTTAAATACATGCTGATGCTCATCATTTCTAATCATTACTGATTGTTGCTATTTGAAGACATCACGACCGATTCTGACACCAAACTTACTGATGAACTTAAAAAGCTGAATCAGTGAGTCGCTCATGAAAACAACCTGTTAGTTGCAGATATGCAAACTATGTGGCTTCCTGTTAGTTCACCCTGAAAGTTGGCAACAAAATCAGCAAAATTTCAGTTCCTTTTTCCCCTATCTGGTTTCTTTAAAGCTCCAATGTGTTTTTCTGTAGAAGACAAGAAAGTCAGGATGATTCACAGCAGGATTTGCTTTGTGTTTGTGTTTTCTGATGCTCTATGGTTTGATTCCTTCCTGTGTGGCACTCTGTTTAGAGCTATGTAAACGCAGCATTTGGATATGATTCTGTCTCCAGCACAGGGGAGGAATGGCAGCTTGGTGCAGCCCTGATAACAAGTGGCCTCCTCTCTCAGCTGCTCAATTCACTCCCCAAGGTGTGTTGCTTTGTCTCGGTATTGCATGAGCTCTGGACAGGCCGGTTCTAAAGCCTCCATCCAGAAACAATGAGGAAAATAACAGGACCATGTAAATCACACATGTGCATGCAGGAGTCATGACTGCAAAAAAATTAAGCAACAAATGGTTGAATGATTAAAACAAACACTGGGTTGTTACCATGTTTCATCAGACTCATCTGAGCAGGACAGAGAATTCAAGTCCAAAAGTTCCAGCTCATCCAGAACCGACGGCTCGGATCTGTCCTCCACCTCCCCCGCAGCAGACGCTCCATCCCCGTCTGTGTGCGGGAGGAAATAATCGAAAGGCTCCTCCGGGGGCGTGAATGACCCCAAGGACGACTGACACAGCAGGCTGGGCAGCGGGCTGGGGAGGCAGAATCCCCCGTAAGCCGGAGACTGAGGCAGCACATGCGGGCCGCCTGAGCAGCCGCTCGCCCGGGTCCGCAGCTGCTCATTCTGCCGCTCCAGTTTCCGGACCAGCTCCTGCAGCTTCTTCACCTCCAGCTCGGCGTTCAGGGTGTTGCTGTTGCAGTCCACCTCAGTCATCATAGCGGGGTTCAGTACCGCTGCCTCCATTGAACCAGAACACGCACAAAAAAACGCAATTTTAGCCGCTTCCCCACCTCCAGACTGGATGAGAAATGGAGGACAGGTGGGGCCAAACTGCTGCGGCTCACCCGTCGCCCTCAGACGGATTTCTGGATGCTGGTAGCGGTAGTAATCTGTCTAGTACGCCTGTCTGGACGGTCACCCAATAGGAGACTATATGACTCCACCCCTCCAGCACACACACCCACACACCCCAGCCTCCTCCTCCCGAACTCACAAGCCTGATTCCAGGTAGATAAACACCTGCCAGGCTAAACTGTGGGCATAAACCAATTCAGAACCTGTTTAAATTTTACTGTAAACTTTATCATTTTAAAACCTGATTTGACTCTTTTTAAACACGTGTCAGAACATACTCTGCTCCAATAATCTTTTTAACCAAATCAATATCCATTCAATCAATGACCTAATTGATCAGAGCTGATAAAGGTGCATTAGTTTGCAGAGGAAACACCTGGTCAACATTTATGTGAAATTGGCGACATCTTGTGGCCAAAGCTGATAATGACATGAAAAGGAAAATTTGTCTGAGCAGATTTGAGAAGTTTAGTATTTACAAAGAGTGGACGATCAGTTGAATAAATGGTGAAGAGAAAATATATTTATTTTTAAAGTGTAAAATCAAAATAAAGTCAATTTATGAAATCAGAACATTTTCAGAAAACATGTAAAAAGGTTAGACTTCTTAAAAACACTTAAGAAATACAAACAAACATGTATTTTTATGTGAAAAATCTTATTTATTGATCAATACTCTGATAAATATTCAACTTTCATTCATTCCTGGACACACACTTCCATCTGGTGGCTGAAGAGGCTCACTGCAGCTTGTTGAGTCCAGGCTGGAAACATGGCCGCCTGTGGGTTTGTTCTTCTGTCGGTTTAAATAAAGAAGTGACCCGGCCTCTGGGGCAAACGGACGAGGAGTCAGTCCAAACATTAATACCACGAGTCAGTGTGAATGTTTCATGTTCGAGTGCAGGTGAGGGGATTTCTCCTCCTCAGCGTTTCTTCCAGGTGAATTTCTTTCGGGCTCCCTCCTGGCCCGGCTTCTTCCTCTCCTTCACTCTCGGGTCAGGAGTCAGCAGACCAGCTGGAGGTAAAAGACACAAAAGAGACAAATGATGGACGGAATGAGAAAGAAATCACCACACAGAGAGATTATTTTTATTTTACAGACACACTCCACAGTCAGACCTGATACAATATGCAAAGAAGCCAGTGAATCAGTACCAAGTCTCTGACAGCGTAAACCGTCTGAACTGAGTACCAAGTCAGTAACGGACCGGGCTGAGAGTCATCACTACATTTAATAACACATAAATCATCGGTCAAGTTCCCCTTCATCAGATTTTCACAAGACTGAATGAAGTGTAAGATACACTCGGACGACTACGTGGCCAAGGAACATCTGAGCCGCATTCAGCCCTGAACATTCACAAAAACAAAAATACATCCAAGCAGAAACATTTTCATGTTTTTGCACATTAAACTACAAATACAGAACTCTGCATCGCTGCTGCCCATTTTTAAAAATCATGCGGTCACTCCAGTCAGTGATTTCTTTTTTAAATACAGTTCAGAGAAGGATCGAGATCATGTGGAGACCTGAGAGTGAAACCGCTGCATCATTTCCTGTTCACAAACAGTCCCTGCTCGCTTCACCTTCACCTTGTAATGATGAAACCTCTACAAAAACAAACCAAAGATAACTAAAGGTTCATTCAAGTTTTGACTCAGAAGCTAATGGCAGCTTGAAATGTAGTTAAATGGATATAAATATCTCATCAATATCAATAAGAAACTTTATTTGCAGACTACGTTTCAAACAAAGTTACAAAAAAGAAAAATTAAAAAATCAAGTTAAAAAGAGACAAAAACAGAAAAGCAGAGACACCCACCTTGTCTCATGGTCTCCACCTCGCCCTCAGACAGGAAGCTGAGCAGAGCCCGAGAGACGGCGAGCCGCAGCGCCCCCGCCTGGCTGGACCGCCCGCCGCCGCTCACGGTGCACTCCAGGTCGAAGCGTCCCAGCATGCCCATGAACTGCAGCGGGAACATCAGCTGCTCTCTGAGAGGTGAAGAGAGAAGAAGACAGAGAGATAATAAAAAGAGAAGAAGAAGAATGAAACGTGGTTGAATAGGCAGAGCCGGAGCGTGTGCGCTATTTAACAGATAGCAGTATCAACGGCAGAGGCTTAGCTAATTTAATGTCTGGTTGGGTGACTTTTCAGACAAGCATAGAGGATCCCGGCACTGTGAAAAGCTTTCTTTTACAATCTCACCACCACATATTACAGAATAACTTCTGACTCAGCAGGAAAAGGATAAGATGGTGTGTGAGTGTGAGTGTGTGTGAGAGAAAAGAAAGTGTGTTCTGGATGGCGTCTCAGGCTGAATGGCCTATGGCTGCTGACAAAGTCAATTGTCACCTCTCTGCTCCAATTACAGCCCGTCCTCACACTGCGTGACAACACCAGCTCTGGACATTCACACACACACTCACACACACACACACGCACACACACACACGCACACACACACACACACACAATCACTCAACTGTGTAATTAACTTACTACAAGGAGATAAATAAAAAACGAGGCGATGCTGTGAAGAGTGAAAAAGCTGCTTTTTAATTTTTTTTTGGAGCGGGGGAGTAAAACACATCACGTCTTGCATTTTTAAAAGGAAACGGTATCTATGAATGAAGCAGCCTGCCATGTGGAAAAAAGGTTGATTTGTCTCGCACAGCTCGCCTACCTGTCTTGTAGGACGGGGAAGTAGTGTGTGTAGTCCTGCCCGTTGATGGTGATGCGTCCAGAGCCGCAGTCTCGAAGAACCACAGAGGACGTGGACGTCTTCCTCCGACCTGACAGAAAAAAAACACCTTTATCTCCATTTTCTTATCTTTAATGTAACTGATGGAGATGTTCGGATGTTTTACAATAAAGCTGAACTCTGTTTAACCTCATGTTAGAAAACAAAACTCAGCTTGTGGATTAGACTCAAAGTATATCTGAGAACTGCTGCTGTGCGTATCTACCGTCTGAGGTGCTGAAGGCCACGCCCCTGTCGTCTCTCTCCAGCGGCGGCACCATTTGCTTCCTGGACTGGGCCTCCAGTTGCCGGCGGTAACGCAGGACAAACTCCTCCTCTATGGCGCAGTAGGGCATGGACAGCAGGCGCTCCATCAGCTGGATGAAGTGATCGTACTGAAGAAAACAACACGCAACTGTCACGTGTTTCATTCAAGGACACCAACAACGTCCATGAAGTAATGCGTGTGTGTGTGTGTGTGTGTGTGAGTTTACAAGCAGGACCTAACAAGTCACTCGAGAAGGACTCAAAGTTTGTTTTCACTGACACATTAAAGCTATTAATGCTGCGTTCAGAGAACTTAAGTTCCATCTATCAATGATTTTAATGACTGAATACTGATTGGCAAACTTGGACTTGGTCTGTGGACGGAGGAGGAGAGGAAGAAGAGGATGAGAGAAAAGAAGTAGTCCTTACATCATGAGTGGAGATGGTCTCCACCAGCAACGCTTCCAGTTCTTCCTTTGTGAGCCACCTGCTCGTGCCTAGAGAGCTGATGGAGACAGACACGATTCCAAAATCAGTAAGACAAGTACTGAGGATGACTGGTCTGTTTCTGAGGTGTCAGACTGCCTCCATCTCAAGTTTCAAAGCTTTTGGACGACTGTTACTGGAATGATGTGACAATGACCTTGAAACCTTACAAACCTTCTGCACATATCTGAAGTGTAAGAAGCATGCTCGTCTACTTACATCTGCTTGACGTCCTGGGTGAGCAGTCCCTTGGCTCTCAGACGATCTTGGTACTTCTCTATGTTCAGGATCTTGCTGTACATTTCCTGCAACACACCACAATTGAAGGTTTGGGTTAAGTTTTTGTCAAAGCCGCTCTCCTCCCGCTCCCCACAGCAGGGGCTGCCGTGCAGAGCGATCTAGCCAAACCATGGGCCGGGCCATGGCCTCGTCTGAAGTGGCATCCTGCCTCCTCATACCTCCTTTCTGCTGGGTCATATTTAGAACTACAGTATGCGAACTTGAAGCGACAGCAGTGTGACTCAGACTGGACTGAGTCTTGGATTTAAGAATCAGACCGATATGATTCAAGTAGGAAAATGTGCCGGTCAATGTGCTTCCAACTTTGTGGCAACAGTTTGTGTCCCTCTCTGTCCTGCCAGCTCCATTTGGTGTAGAAGAACTTGACTGGTCTGCACAGACGCCTGATTGTAACCCCATCCAACGGGCCTCAGCACCCAGCACCAGTGTTGAACCTCACTGATGATCTTGTGATTAAATTAGAACAAATCCTGCAGTCAGAAGTGTGAAAGAAGCTCTCACATATGGAATGTTTGAGTGTCCACATACTAAAATGCTTCATCCTCAATCATCTGTATTATTGAATCAGCCCTTTTGTAGTGTACAAATGATTTATGAGACTTCAACAAAACGCTGAAATATTCTGGTAGTTTTGCAGTGAGTCACGGGCTGAAGGTTAAAGACGTTTTTTATTTTTAGAGTTCTCTTGTCACATTTTTTGGAAAATAAATCTGCTTGTATGAATTTTGTCTTGTATGTTGATAACAATAATAAAAACTGGATTCATTCATGCGCTTCACCTCACAGTTTGTGGACTGAATTGACCGAGGCACCTGTGCTTGTATTTGGCCCGAAGCGAAGCTGGAAGGAAACCTGCCGGAGCGACAACGTGAGGCTAAATAAATGACAGGACAGTTTCGGGGCTCGCTCATCATTAGATCACTCTCGCACTGGGAATAACCCGAGGGGGAGTGCGTCATGGCGATGGGCGCAGACGGAGACAGACAGAGGGGTTTTGGGGGTAGGGGAGGGTGGGCATGCTGGTCACGTCCCCGAGGCAGACACCCCCACCTTAGCCACCCAGCGCCTGGGTGAGAACTCATTTCCCCGTCAATTATTCACCAGATGTTTGTTTAATTCCTTCTTGATAGAGTGTGCCTAATCCGCTGCCACTCCGACCAGAGACTGAGGGGTGCGGGAGGGGCAGGACGAGGAGGACGGGGAGGGGGGTGTACAAAAAAAGCAAACATCAAGCAAAAACCAATTTTCTTTGCAAAAAAAAAAAAGAAAACATAATAGAAAATCAGAAAAAAAGAGGAGGAGGAGAGGAGGGGGGCTTGTTACACGTTTGCAAACACTGGGCGCTACAATGGCGAGGAATAATTCGCATGGATTGGCCGGATGAAAGAGGAAGAGGGCCAGTATCTGGATACGTTTAAGTCGAGGCTGTTACCGAGACAGACAGCTAGACCTCCACAATTCCTATTCAATAAATCTTTATATGCACGGCGACACCTTCGAGTTCAAGGCTTTAGCTATGAGAGAAATAGTGAAGCGTTTAAAAAGAGGCTCTCGTGTCGTGTATTTGCTCGGTACGCTGGTCGTGACGGGGTTAAAGTGGAGGGGGAAGGTGTGTCTGGGGTGGCCCTAAAGGGCTCAGTGGAGCAGTGAGCAGGTTAATGCACCGACGACAGCCAGAGGAGAGCATCCGAGCAGGAAGGCTGCTTTACACGCCACTGCCCCCTCCTGGCAACACTCCTGAGGTGTGTGTGTGTGTGTGTGTGTGTGTGTGTGTGTGAGAGAGATAACGGTTAAAAACACAGAAATGGACACAAGATGGAGAAAACAGGAAGAGGAAAGGTGGAGGAAGAAGGAAAATAAAAGGAGCTGCAATCAGGCAGACAGGCAGCCGAGCTCTCAGACATGTCTGACATACCTATTTAAACCAACAGCAGGGGGTGCAGATTGAGGCTGCAGGGCACAACAGAGTGTGTGTGTGTGTGTGTGTGTGTGTGGATTTTCAGACATCACACCTCTCTGTGTGTTTAGATACAGACACACGCCTCTTATACGTCTTTGAACAAGGTCAGCAGCAGACAGGAAGCCAACAGTTGAGCGCGTGAAAGCAACAAAAGATGGAGGAAGAAAGAGGAGCTCAGAGGTGAGGAGCAGCGTGAATGGTGTTAGCAGCCCCCCCCCCTCCTCCTCCTCCTCCTCTTTCCCTAAAACGACCCCGCTCTCGCCCCACCCCGCTTCCTCTCCAAATCCCCATGGAGGAGTCGCTCCCCGTGGTGGGACAAAAGCCTGACAAGCCAGATGCGCCACACCTCAAACACGATTCTGAAGCTGAACGCTCAGAGACGCGTTTCTGTGTTTGGAAAAGAGACGTCAGCGGTTTGAAGAAAAGCCTTCAATTCATCTGTTTGCTTATTTTCATAGCCCATCACTGACACGTTCAAACTGAAAAATTAAAACGCAACACACTCATCGGAGGCCCGGTCCAGTGAAGTTAGGCGCCCCCTGTTGGTTCCTTTTGTTTTGAAAGATTACAGACATTTTTTAAACTCGACCAAACTGTCTGTTTATGTTCTGTGTTTGTCTAAATCTCTATTAGATTTAATTCTCCAAACGTCACATTAAATGATCTGTATTGGTCTCAAAGATCCAGCATCTGTTGGCCTCTCGCAGATAATAATTATATTTATTAGTTTTTATAAGTATTCGTCTGATGGTGTCGAGTGATGCAGCTTGTTTTGGTGTCATTACCTTTAAAAACAGCCAATAGGGTCAGAGATATTACAGGTATGTTTACATCAGTATGCTCACGATTTATTCAGCAGGATGATCAGAAAAACTGAATAAATAAACTTTCATCACCTCAGGTATGTTCAGGTATTCCTCAGTGGACCACCCTTGAAACCAGACGACCTTTGACCCCTCCATCCTGCTGGCTTCGCTCTGTCCTCCCTCCCACTAATCTCCCACCTCTCGTTCACCCCGGCTGTATTCAGCTGCAGCTCTCCGTGTGGAAAAGAGGATCTGACGTTGCCTCTCCTCAGGGACAGCGCACTCCTCTGCTCGACTCGCTCGGTCTGAATCGGATATAACCCCAGGGTGCAGGAGGAGGCAGGGAGGGGAGGGGACGGGGGAGGCGGCAGGTGAGGAAGAACTAAGGGATTTGAGCTGGATGAAGATTTACCTCCACCTCACCTAAGAACCTGACAGCTGTCTGCAGTACTCACATGCATCAGGGAGTAGTAGGACTGCTTGCCGGTGTAGAACAGGAAGTGGAACGGCCGTCCGTCCTCTCCCCACTGGACAGCTGTAAAAGACAGAAAAGAGACGTGAAGCCGCTCACGACAAAAACTCACGATTCTGGAAACATTTACAGTAAAACAAACGCACCTCTCTGCTTTGGAAAGATTTCCTCTGGATGCTGGAAGAGAAAACAGAGGAGAGTTTGTGGAGTGAAACATTTTCAAGTTTCACACCTACAACAAATATTAGCTCAAATATTCCAGAAATTTATGATCAATTTAATACCCAGAATTCATGTATTTATGTAACTACTCACATTTGACTCTCTGTAGTTTGATTTGCCCGTTTTAAGGGCCTTCATCTAAATCTCTGTAGGGTCCTCTGCGTAATGTTGTCAGGCACTTTAATGGACGTACATTAATATTGCACAGCTGCTATGAAAGATTTAACACTGCAGATACTGAAGTTTCACTTTAAAATGAAGCATCAGTCTGCTGCAAGTGAGGAGTGACTTTTACTCAGAGTTCATTCAGAAAGTTCAAATTCAAGCACTTTCAAGGTTTTATCAGTAGTTCATAATTCCAGCATATTCCTAACCTTGAAGCCGTGACGGTGAAACTTAAACATTTTCCTAGACTGTCAGGACTTTGTACAGTCTGTGCTTAACAGGAGAAACAAGCAACAGTGAGCAGAAAGTCAATAAAGCAAACATTCTTCCTGCAGATTTATCTCTGGACTATTTAATGTGATATTAATTTTATGATGGAAGTGAATGAAAAGGAATCATAAGAACTAATTATTTATCCTTTAAACTTTAACGTCAGCTAACACGTACCTTCATGAGGGGCCGGGCTTTCTTCTCAAACAGGCCGGAGGGGAAAAGGTAAGCGATGCTCCTCTGTTGGCGAGAGAAGAAAAAAAAATGGAATAAATAACCGGAGAAGAAATGACAGTTTGAGAGATGCGTTGATGGCAGATTATGACAACGCTAACAACAGAGGTCACACCAACGGACGACAGCGAAAGTGACAGAAGAGGAGGCGCAAGCTGCTGGCGGGTTCAAGGAAAGGCGAGCGTGACGTGTGTGTGTGTGTGTGTGTGTGTGTGTGTGTGTGTGTGTGTTATTGTAGAGTTAGAGGAGAAAACAAGCAGAAAAAGGCACAAGTTTTTGGCTTCGCTGACAGCGAGCAGAGGACACTGTGGACATCCAACAGTTCACTCCAAGTTCATCCTCTGCTCCGTGTGTGTGTGTGTGTGTGTGTGTGTGTGTGTTTTGCGGGGCTACAGATGGCACTGGAAATGTGTGTGTGATAAAAGAAGAAGAAGAGGGAGACAGGAAGTGTGTTGGCCCCCGCCACACTCATCAAGACAGTCTGTTCATCTCTCTCTTCCTCCATCCCGCCATCTCTCCTCTTCCCCTTTCGTTTGTTCCTCCTCTCCGTCGGTTCAATTAGTGAGGCAGCAGGTGCTGCAGGGAGAGAGCAGGTTGCTGCCTTTAAGGTTGTCAAAATGACGGAAAGCGGGAAGAAAAAGACCGAGAGTCGAGAGTGTGTGTGTATGTGTGTGTGTAAAGGTGTGAGAGACAGGAAGAGGAGGAAGTTAAAGGGTACAAAGAGAAGAAGAAAAAGGGAAAGACAGGCAGGGAACAGATGAAGACACACCTGTGTGTCCCCTGAGCCTCAGCACAATATGGCAGAGATCCCCGAAGGGGCAAAGACGGAGACACGAAGGAAGAAAGAGTCGAACTGTCGCCAGTACGGCTGATCAGCGCCGAGACGCAGGAGGGCGTCAGGTCGTCATCATGGCAACAACATCATGAGATCAATCAGGTGACATTTTGAACAAGTGATGCAATTTCTGCGTCACGATGACGGAAAGAGACTTTTATAACTACAGACGCCGCGGGTCCGCTTCCACAGAGTCCGCCATGTTGAACCGCCATATTTCTACATTAGTGCAGAACAGACAAACTAAAAGTGGCTGTGGACTGGACCTTCACAGCCGCCGTAGTTTCTCCTTCACGCTAAGAAGCGAGGGGGTCTACTCCTCTGACACCAGATGTTTGCTAGTTTCAGCTCCTCAAAATATGAAGACGGGATAAGAAAACGGCAAAAAAAAGCCAGAACTCTTTTCAAACAATACAACAACCGATAATATCGATAAGATCAGTGTTCATTTCACATTTTTCTATTTCAAAAAGACGTTGATAACCTGTAGTTTATGCACACCTGAGGGTAAGAGAGGCAAAGAAGGATGATGACCAGCTGTGACGTTAAGGGTTCTGACAGAAGACCTCAAAAAACTTCAAACATACTTCAGCTTTCATCGAACACAAAGGAAGTGTTCAAAGTCATCTAACTGATAATATATCATCAGAACAATAATAATAATAATATCATTTCCTCATTATCAAATGATCCAGTTTGAATGTTTACATTTTGTTGTCTTTTCCAGAGTTCATTTCTCGCCCTGCCTAAACTTCCTTGAGTATTTGTCACCGTCACACCTGAAGAGTCTGGACTCCAGATCAGGGCGGAGGGATTTATCAGGTGCCTCTCTCCACACCTCTACAGTCCTCCCAAATTTTCCTCTCTGCCTCCGTCACATCTGAGTTGGGGCTGCCAGCCGTCGCTTTGGCTTTCACAGCCGGGCGCCAACAGCTCTCTTCATTATTTGTGAGGGACGCTGGGGGCCGTTCGAGGGGAAAGTGAGAAATCAGACTAAATGGAGCAGCGAGGGGCCTAATTCAGTGCCAAAATCTGGAATCAGCCTGTGGGTGTGTGTCTGAGGGCGTTGCTAATACCTCTGATGCAGTGGATTAACCAGAGGTGGCCCCCACCTGCCCGCTGCTGGTGGAGTGCCGATGCTAATAACGATGACGATGATGCGGAGAGACGACGGAGCCTGAAAGACAGAACCTAATCAATGTTTAAAAGGCTTTAACTGCTCGGACTCATTAGGCACACATGTTGACAAATCTGGAGGTGGGCCATCTCACCGTCTACCAAAAGAGCTGTCAACATGCTGCGTAAGAACCAAAGTCCTGCACATCAACAACAACTGCTCAACCGCTCTCATCAGGCAATAAGATGACTTTTAGATGCAATAAATCCGATGACCGTTAAAGTCAACGTTTCCAAGAAAATACCAGATCCAACAATGCGTGACTTCATGCCAGTCAGCCTCAAGAACTGTTGGTCCCTGCAGTCGATATAATCTTTAAAAATATGACACAAATATACAGTTTCACTTTTAAATGCTCAGTAATGTCCTAAAACGACTCATCACTGTAGTTTTAAGCAAATGTTACTCTAACAGTGCACTTGTTAGGGACTATTTCCAGTGGCGGATTAATCCACACAACACAGACTAACACAAATAACTGTTTTCATGAAATGCAGACAGGTTTGTTCTTCACTGTGTTTGAACAGATCTCATGCAGGAGCCACTCCTGACACACAGAACTGAATAACAATGAGACAGGTGGACAGGTGAGACATGTAGCACTGTGTCTCTTACGTCTATGTCCTCCTGGGTGAAGCTCTCCGGGTCTTCTCCCATCATGTTGGCCAGGTGCCGTTTCCCGATGTTAAACTCCTCCACCTGCTTCTGGATGAACTCCATGGTGAACTTCTCCGGCCCTGCAGCCGCCAGGTTCTTTCTGTGGAGGGCAGAGCTCACACAGATCCGCCTGCTCAGGACCTGAGGGCGAGGACGACACGTGTGACGTTAGACTGCGCTGACTGACAAAAGCTGCGTAGCTGCAGCCGAACTCAGGCCAAGTGTTCAAAGATTAGATGGAGATGTGTCAGAGTGTCACAGCATCGTGTGACTGAACGCCGCGCGGGCTGACGTTATTTCGCACGTCCGTCAAGCCTGTTTGGGCTAACAGGAGCTAACATGAGCTAACGGGAGCTAACGGGAGCTAACAGGAGCTAACATGAGCTAACAGGAGCTAACGGGAGCTAACAGGAGCTAACGGGAGCTAACAGGAGCTAACGGGAGCTAACAGGAGCTAACGGGAGCTAACAGGAGCTAACGGGAGCTAACAGGAGCTAACAGAAGCTAACAGGAGCTAACGGGAGCTAACAGGAGCTAACAGGAGCTAACAGGAGCTAACGGGAGCTAACGGGAACTAACGGGAACTAACGGGAGCTAACAGGCGCTAACGGGAGCTAACGGGAGCTAACAGGAGCTAACAGGAGCTAACGGGAGCTAACGGGAGCTAACAGCAGCTAACGGGAGCTAACGGGAACTAACGGGAGCTAACGGGAACTAACGGGAACTAACGGGAGCTAACAGAAGCTAACGGGAGCTAACGGGAGCTAACAGAAGCTAACGGGAGCTAACGGGAGCTAACGGGAGCTAACAGAAGCTAACGGGAGCTAACGGGAGCTAACAGGAGCTAACTCAAGGACGTCAGTGTTTCTACGAGTTCACGTTTGTTTCACAGACACACCTGGTCAGTTCATCAAAGACAAACGCGGAGCTCACCTGTCGGCTCAGCTGCGACGTGACCGTGTTCAAGCTCGAGCTGCACTTTCCACATTTCCCCAAAACAGACCCCACGGCTCGCGCACAGGACGCCGCCATGTTTGCTACAGCAGCAGCAGAGACGTCACAGGCGGAAGTTGTTGTTACACGTCAGAGACACGTGCCGTGAAGTTTACAATAAAAATGACAACAAATGTCTTGAAAATATAAACACAGATCTGCAAACGTTCGTTGATCCTAACCTCATTATAACTGATGTATTTTATCAAAGCTTTTATTCGTGCCTTATGTTAGAAATGTAAATAAAAAAACACTGAAATAAAGAGTTTCCACAGCTTTAGAGGTCGTTAACGTGGTTAAATAATACTGTGTGCTTTATTCAAAAAATCTAGATAGATAGAATAGAACGTTTTTCCACTTTTATTCTGAAAAACCCGAGCCAATTTCCTGTCCAAGCAGCACAAATGTTGCGTTCAAGGGCTCCTCAAATCTATCTAAATATATGATGCTGTATGTATTTTAATAAGCATAGAAAATAGAGCAATATCAAACCCAGAGTCATCATAAACAACTGTTTAAATGGCCACTATACTGAGTTTGAAATGATTGTCATCAGCGGTGTCTTCACAGGTCATATTTCTTGGAGATACAGACGCTGCAGACGAGGTTGTTTTGTTTAAATTATTGTGCATTTAGACAGTGACAACTCAGATAAGATACTGATATAAAATGTGGTAAAATATGAAGACAAAAACATCAGAAATGCAAAAGAAATAGAAGATAGTAGAAATGTCAGCAGGTGAAATTAAAAAAAGGTTTCTACAACATCTCCTCAGACCAGGAAAACAAAAACAAAGATGGCAACACACACTCAAAGAAGAGAGTAAAGTGGATAATACGGGCCACATGACAACAGACCACAAAACTGCATAATCTGCCTGAAATGACAAATGAGGCAAATAAAAAATGTGTAAATCCCAACAAGGACAGAACATTTTAAAACAATTGAATATAGTGACTTACACTGGCTGCTTCAATTACACAGCTTTTTTTTTAATCTCTTGGACGTCAGTCTACATCACATCACAGCGTCGCAGCTCATTGAAAGCTTGTGTTGTTCAGTAAGATCATGGAAATTCAAAACATGCTGGCCACATGGCGCAGCTAAAAGCAAAATGTGCAGTGATCCAGCACACTAAAACTATTCCTCATGTCCCTTTTTTGAGGTTGTAAATTAACATCAGCCATTGCCTAAATCTTAAATGCTGAGACCACTTGAAACCTATTTGTCTACAAGTTAAAAATGACAAAATTCATGTGGCACTTTCACGGCTTTACCTTAAAAATAAATACCTAAATTGAAATTGATTTATTCACAGACTGGTGATTTTTTAAATTTAGGGTTTGTTAGACGTTAAATGATAATTTTGGCCTTTTTTTCTCCGAATGTTTCAGACTCTGACACCACATGATCACCATGTCCGGCGCCAGTTTTTTCTTTTTCCATACAAGCGATGCCTGCCAACACACAAAACTATCTGAAACCACTTTGACCTGAGAGACCCAATCACGTTGCACTTTTTAGGCTCTGATGCCCTGTCCGGTTTAACGTGAACTGCATGCGAGCACCATCTGCCTTCCGTGCAAAATCGCTCACAATAGGAGGGGTGCTGTAAATAACACACGACAGGATTTAAAGCAGCGGATCAACATGAGTTATCAGAAATAACACAATAAAAAATGCTCAGTCACCGTCTGCCAAACACGTTGGCACGGTTACACGTAAAACAGATTGTTTTGCATGTGTGGTGCAGTCGGTGCCGGGCAGTGCAGAAATGGATTAACACAACATTTTGTGGGGATTTCTTGAATAGATGAGCACAAGCTGCCACCTTAGCCAAAACTTTATAGATCGGGATGAAAGTAATCTTCATTCCAGCAGGGAGAGATGAGTGAAGGCTCTTCAGTACATCGCGGTACAACACAAACCGCAGTTTTCCTATTCCTGATTGAGCAGCAGGAGCCTCGCTCAGCAGTACGTTTAGTGTTTCGTTTGTCTTATCAGCCGGTTTGAGATACATGAGGTGACATTTTGATTTCTCTTACCTCTGAGTTAACGCTGCTTAGACGAGTCTAATATTTATGTTTGAATTTTACGTGGAAAAATGTCGGATGTGAGTGAAATTTGCAACCATAATGCAGTTAGCATTTTTAGCTCTCAACATGCATGTTCATTATTATCATTATATTTCTTTGTCCTATGTCTTATTAAGAAGTATTTATGTGCTCTGCTAATTCGATTCCAGTGAATTAATCTAGCTGTCTATAATTACCACAGTGGTATTATGCTCTGAAACTGGGGGCACTTGCTTTAAGACAAACACTGTCTTAACATTTCAGTGACCACTATCAACTCTGGTATACATATTCAAGAATAAACACGTCTGATATTGGATTATAACCCTTTCAAATGGGACTTCCTTTAATCATAACTTGAGACGCTCAGCTCCGGTCATTGTGGCCTCTTTCCCTCTCAGGGTGTGTTTTCGGTACAGTAGTATGCTGTGTTTACAGATCAATGCTGTGTGTCTTCACTTAGATCACTTTGATAGAGTTGGAACAGGAACACGGGGAGATTAATCAAAGTGAAGGGGCACTGACTCCCGGCTCGTGCCAGTCGATACGGCCGCGTGGTTAATTTGCCCCGAGGAGGGCTGTCGTCAGGCAGATGATAAACAGTGTTTGCCCCGTTTTTTAGCCACAAGCGTGCTCCTGCTCACCAAGAAAAATAGTTTCGACCCATGGTCTCTAATTTACAGTGGGGGGTGAGAGGTGGGACATAAATCATCCTTCTGCTGTTGCCCGTCTCTGACAGGCGAGCCACCGTGGGTGGACTGGGTGGAGATATTCGTTTGGTGAGCTCACTGTGGACTCAGGTAAACCCTGAAACTTACTGTAGTAACTTGATACGCTGACTGCAACCTGGAGAATCGTCACTTTTCTTTAAATGAGAAGATGCACCTTGTTAATGAGAAGCAAACAGTGACAGTTGCTGTGAAAATGGTGAATTTGCACTGAAAACAGTACAATGATATGAATTCATTGAGGGAACCTTATGGGCGTTTGTTTTCATGCTTGGCATGTGCCATCAGTGCTTCGTATGAGCCTGTAGCTCAGTGCCAGGCATCAGAGAGCTGGCTCGCATCCAACTGTTCCAACAGATCTCCATATGGACAACAGGGATTCCAGCACTGTCTTGAAAAGGAAACACCACAATAGGCTACACTGACCTCCTCTCAATTTGCCCCGTCCCCAGATTGGGTGACATCCTTTTAATTGTACGGCTAAAACAGAGATGGAGCAAGAAATAATAGAGGATATCACACCGTGGAGCTGTGCCAAGTCCGCTCCTTCCCCCTCTTTCCCGAGGATGGAGTGCTGGAGAATTGAGGGCTTATAATACCAGCGAGCTGAGGCTTTGCTCCAGTCATCATTTCCATGCTGCTTTACGCTGATTCCCTAATATCCTTAGCGCCTTGCGTAGGGATAAGCCCATCGTGCCGAAACATGGCTGTCATGCCTATAAACCGTTCACGGCTCTAAAGAATCCATTATGGTTGCTCCACAAACATGGGGACTCAAAGGGCCACTTTGCTCAAGCTCATTTACTCTTTTAAAGCGTATTTATTTACCCTTAGTGCTGTAGTGGAAGGGATCTCCAATACACCACAATACATCACAGCAGGCTGTAGAGATGGCGTACTGAAGTATAAGTGGTCATTTATAGCATGAGTCACACGTCTTTAATATACTGAGCTGCATATCTTCATGACGCACATGTTGATCTTGAACACATCATATACAGGTGCAGAAATGAAAAGATGTCACTCCTTCAGGAAGGAAGTCATGATTTAAGATGTAAATAATAGTAATCAGGTTACAAAACAGCAAGTGGCTTCTCATTTGTTTGTAAAATTTGTAGTCAGTGTCAGTTTCCAGAGCGTTGTTCATGTGTGGCTCAGCTGACTTTCAGGGGATTCATTCTCTCTACAGCTCAACACAAACACAGACAGGGACTCAACCTCCTCCTGACTACTGTAAAACACGACATCCACCAGACAGTCTGTAACACGGGGCCTTCATGACAAAAGTGATCCACAGCAGAGATGGTAGGAAGCACAAAGGCGATTTGAAACATCTTTAAAATTCCACAGATTTCATAAAATGTGTGAAAAACTAAAATGAAATCAGAAAATACTCACCTGCTCCCATCATACAAGCAGTACAGTGCTGATCCACGTCACCAATGTTGATTGGTGAGGGTGGTCTGCGAGATGTGGAGGGTCATTGTCCCTGCTTTTATTCACATTTCTGGTTCCATGTTTTCCTACTGCTGCTCTCATTTATATTCCTGTTCACCTTCATATTTTATGTCTATTCTGATTCATATTCCTATTTTGTTATTCCAAATCATAGCTCAGAATCCAGCTCTTATTCCCATTTTGTATCATGAATATACTGCTAAATAATACTACAGTTTTTGTGGCTACTGGTCCATTACTATGATCTAGTACTATTACTTCAATAAGCAGTGTATGCAGTACAGTAACACTGAAGCACATGCAGCAGTTTACCATGCCCCACTGTGTCCACACCCACAGTTATCTTTGTGTGAGGTAAACCAAGTTATATGCTATGGTTCGGAGCTCTGTCAGGGATTTCTCATCCCCCTTCACTCTCCCTCTCTCTCTCACACACACACCAATTTGTAGATTATCAACAAGTATGGTCATTGAGTGGAAATTAATTTGCCACTGGTAATGGATAGAGACATTTTGCTGAGATGCGTAAAAACAGCTGAACTGCCAGCGATTACCTGCTGGAATCAGCCTTCATCAATATCAGGATAATTACAAAGCACTTCTGGCAGTGCGTGAAATGAATGGAGCGTGCAACAGATTGGGCGGTGGCCATAGATGTCTGCAGATATTAGGCCTCCTCCTCAGAGCGACTCCACAGGGGAGAAAGCTACCTGAACAGACTGGAGCTGCTGCAGCTTCTGTTGCACCAGCAGGTTCGTGAAACAGCCTGAGAGGGTTTCATAAAACAGTCAGGTTGTATAAAACAGAGCGGACTGTGACTGGATCTAATAGAATTGCACAGTCTTGAATATAATAAAAATGAGCAGAGAATTAGATAGAAAAGCACTCAATGCAAATAAATGGAACATAATGCAGAGAGCAAAGAGCACCGAACAGAAGTGAATGAGACATAAATAGACTACAAAGATGAAACAAAAGAACGATCACATGAGAGAGTAGGAACAGGAATAAAACAAAAGAAACGGGAAAGAAATAAACCAGTGCAGCACAGAAAAGAAAAAGTAGAGCAGAACAGGGTGGATGAAAATTTGATAGTATTGGAGAAGGACAAACAGGAGCAGAAAATAAATGTAAAGAACATCGAAACATGAATGAATAGAACAGAATCAAATCAAACAGAAGAAGACAAAGCACAGAATACACAAACCCAAATTTTAATTAAATATAAACAGCTGTTCTGGAGCTTCAGACTGCATCCAAAGATTTTCCTCAGCAGGTAGAAATTTGAGCATTTAAACAACTTCTTGACCAAGTTGAGAATGAAAATGAATTCTTGATTGAATGACAAAACAGAAGTTCAGTAGTTTTTTTGGAGCTTTTGATCACATCACACAATCTTCTTCAGCAGATTTGTCGTTGAATCGTCGATGTTCCAATCCAGTACTTGAAGGAACTCTTGTCCTCGTTCATCTGACTTGGTTCTGATTCGAGGCAGCATTATCTGACTACCTCCTGAAGGTCGGAGGGATGTGATCCTTAAACATATACAGCATATGGACAGAACAGAATGGAGTGGAAGAAAAGAACAGCACTAACCAGGATAAAAGAGAACAGACTTGTCTCTCACCCTGTCCAGACCAGACGATGGGACTCTGTAAGGTGGTTTGAGTTGGGAAGCAGGGGGACTAAAAGGGAGGGGTGTTCAGGGTGTCGATCCCTGTCTTTCCCAGACTTCACTTCCATCTCTCACATGGAACCACTTTGGTCCCCCCCTTTCCCGTTTGCCCTCTCCTTTCTGTCCTCTCAGACAGCGAGCTGGAGGCAGTATTGGGTTTCCTCTCCAGCTGAAGGGTTACTTCAGTCCATCTCTGGGATGAAAAGATGACTATTTTCCTCCCCGTCTTCCATCCGACTCTTTTTTCAGGTGAGAGGTTCGGGGAGGAAGGAAACTATTACACGCAGGGTGAAAGGGGGCCTGGAGACGCAACTGCCAGCCCTGCCCGGCCTGTCGGGGAGGAAGAGGATCTGGATCCGAAACTAGATGGGGAGAAACCCGAGATCTCTGGAAACGGCTGGGAATGACCCAAGAAAAACTTCCGCCGCCCCTCCACCATCATCGTCTCGTCCTGTCCTGTCCAAAAGTGTTTCCCATAATGGTCTCAGCCTGCAAAATAGTGCACTCCCCAGGCGGCGGGGGTCCCTGAAGGCCCACAGACTCAGACAAGCATGTGTGAAAGTATGAATACACAGAAACCTCCCTGGGGAACAGACACAAAAACATACATATACACTTTCCCCGCTGTAGTAAAGTTCTTAAATTAGAAGGTTATATTGTAAAGCATAGAAGTTCATGTTAATTTGTTCAGTGTCTGTGACCTCCTCAAATTTCTGTTTTGGCTGCACCGACACCTACAGGTTCTCAAAAAATGATCGAAACCAGGCACAGCTGTTCGGCTTGCGGTGGAGGGAGATTTACATATCTGGGTGAATTTTTTAAATGCCGGTCTGGATCTGAAAAGTTGGGGTAAATTCCATCCTTCACAGAATGTTTTCATATTGTTTCCATTTCATCTGGACAGACGCTTCCAGCAAGCTCTCGCATGCAGTCGCACATCAATCACTGCCTTATTACAGAGAGGGATTTGGCGGAAAATAATGCTTTTTATCTGAGGAATGGGATTGTATAATTGCTGCTCGTTTGACCTCGCGCTGTGCTCGGAGCTGGAATGTGAGGCAGCTTGACGACATCTACACTCTGTTGCTTTGTCTGCAATTTGTTGTTCTCGAATCCGCCTCAGTGTAGCACACTTACAGGGGAATCTTCCCTCTGTTGGACGACTGAAGGAAAAAATGACTTTCGTTGGTTTTTGAAGGAGGTGGTTGCAATCAAATTCTAACCACAGACATCTTGGCGGCCAGTTGCAAAGTATTTTGGTTGAAATGTAATATTTTTAGATGAAGATAAGAATCTAATAATAACAGTTACAGTTCAAAATGTAAACTTTTTGCACAATGACCAAGTGTTGGGAGTAACTTTCTTTATACGTAAAAGGTAGTATTTTTTTTCTTCTCGAGGGGAAAGACCTGTTCGAGTGGATGTGTTGCACCTCACCAGGTGACAAATTGCTGGACTGATTGAACTGAGGGACTACTCGCTAGGTTAATATCTACCATTGATCTTTTCATTGATCATTTGTCCCCCGCTAATGACTGTGACTGGACTGATTTTAAATAATATGTCTCACTTGTAACCTGACATCAGAAGACGGGATAAGGATCGGAGTATGACCACTTCTCTGGGAAGGAAACGCTGCGAAAAATCAGCTTGAAAGGCCAGAGGAAATTGAGACAATATTAAAAAGAAAAGGTTCAATCTGCGAGCTTTTTTCCCTGCTGATCACAAGGGCTGCGGACTACCGCTGGGCTCCTTAACATCTGGTTGGGCAATTTACCCCGCTCTGACGACTGGAAAGGTTAAACCACTAAAATCTAATATTTGCCTAGAGGGGGTCAAGGCACTGCAATTACAAGGTACAATCGGCAGGGCTAATCAGCTAGTAGCGCGTACCAGGGGCTCGGCTGGGCAAATAAGCCCTGATCAGAAGCACTGTTCTCTGCCTCTCCTGTTTACTTATTAAACCATGTTCTCATGTTCAAGGGCCCCACTGCAGCCTCTGGCCCCACACACCCCAAGGCACAGGGGAGTAAATTTAGCTCCTGACGCTTTTTAAATGGGACCACGGCACTTGGCTAGAAAGTAGCCCCCGTGTTAATCAGTATCTGCGGCCTTTGTTGCGAAATGATCTCAAATTACTTTCCTCCAATCTGGCAGGCATTAACACCTTGGGAAGGAATGGGATAGGTAGGGATTTGTACCCTGAGGAGGAAAACAAAGTGCAGAGCAGTGAGACAGATGTGTGTGTGAGGACACTGACGAAGGCCCACATAGGCGTCACGTCTCAGAAGGATGTGTGTGTTCCACAATGCTGTTTACATGATTGCTCTTTGACACACATTTCCTAATTGACTGAGTATCAAGTGCAGGATTAGTGTATAATATATCAGAACTGTCTGGCGCGCAACACTTTTGAACAAGGCTCGGGGAACAATTACTGGTAATTAAATATGTGCCAGTTACTGGAAAAGATAATTATGTCCTTGGTGTATAACACCAATTAATTACTTTTATTTCAGCGAGCAAAGCTTTTAAACGGCAGCGGAAGCCATTCGAATGGCGCCCGTGTTTGAGTGCAAGCAACCTCTGTGTTTGCTAATGTGTAAGTCGTGTTCTGTCGCTGCACAGATGAGCGTTTAGCCGCCGCACATGAAATTGTTTAAGTTAGAATCAGGCATTTAGCGTTTGCTATAAAGCGTCGAGGACGGTGAAATTGCAGCAGATGCAGACGTCGCTGTAGAAAAATTGACAGTAGCAGTTCGGCACTCTGGTGTTAGTTGCAAACAAGCTCTGCCAAGGCCAAAGTCGTAATGCTTTTACCTCTCTCCTCTCCCTCCTTCGGCATTAAACATTGACATAATAGGTTGAATGAAAAAGAGACTTCTCTGGGGAGGGCAGAGCTCAACTCTCTCGTGCTAAGAGGATTGGTCAGATTGGATATAGAGCCTGCGAGGAGTCATGAGCGCTCCGTATATCCACACACCTTCTCCTTCTGTACTTACAACACCTCACCGCACCAAGATAGCAGCACGAGATTAGCTGTAAACCTTTCCCTCCCTTTTACACCCCAACGCTAACTGCTTTGAATCCAAACATGTATACCTTTGCTCTTATTCACATATCAAAGTCGGGTTCAAGAATCACAGAGGCGGAAATGTACGGATTAACAAATGATCTCATTTTGGGCATCCGCCTCTAATGTCTAACTTGGAAATACCTGTGGCCGATCATTAGTAATCTATTAAATCCACGGCCTAGAAATGGTTACACTGCAAGCCCCTCTGAGCCAAACGTGGCTGATGCCGCTTTTCCAATCCCCCTCTCGCTTTGGTTAATGAGATACAGAGTCAGACGGCCCAAGCGTGCTTTCTCTTCCTTCACCTCACTCTCTTTCTCCCTGGTCCTGCAGCACACAGCACAGTCGTTTTTTTATCTGCCAGCTCGTTCTCGACTCCTGCACCAACAGCTTAATCCACGCATCCATGCATGCAGTCTCCTCAAACAATCAGTCTGTCAGGAGTGTGTGGCTCTGTGTGTTCATGCTAATGAGAATATATATATTTTTTTACTCAAATAAATAAAACCACAACATAATATTCTTGTGCATTCTGTACATGACCATGCAGTACACCTATGGGAATGTTTATGATGCCACTGTACGTCTTCAGGTGTTTGGCAGAGGAAGCACACTGTGTACATCATGTACTTCCTGGCCTAGTGCACTACTTTCAGCTGTTGTGCACTTACTGGAAATGACAACATTTTACTGCTTCTTCTTCTGCTTCGCCAAACTGCAAACAGAGCATGAGCAGCAACAATTAACAGTCAAAATATAAAGAGAAAACATAAGTACTACTTACATTTGTATGTTGCAGTATTCACTACAACCGCTTCAGCTCCTTCGCTTCCTTGGCGGCCATTCCCACAATGCCAGTGGTCGCTGTTCTTCAGCTATGTAGCCAAAATGGCGTCCACGAGGGCGAGAAGTGTTCAGCGTTCCACACTCAGCTTTTTGATTATGAGTGAAACCATCCAGATACTCACAGTACACTGACTTTAGACAGAACTGACAGTGTGTACGACCTGATGGACTCAACATAGCAAGTGCAAGAATAAAAGTGCACAAACAGACACAGCACAGGTGTCCCAGTTCAACACTACAAACTGTAGCATGCAGACTAATCTCTGAAGTTTACTGTGTTGCAGTTAGTTCAAGAAGTCCACATACTTTCCTGTTTAATACTAACGGGAAACGTTGCAGTGTGTTTCACCATCTGGCTGCAATAAAAATGTGACTTTAGAGTGACATCGCTGCCCATGAAACTTCACAAATAAAATCGCAATGTTTTTGTTTTACAAATATTTAATATGTTATGTTTAGTTTTCTGAGATCTTTCTGTCTCTCCAGCATTTGCAATTCATTTAAATCTTTTGCAGCTGTGAGTAAAAACCTCTATTTCCTTTTTGTGCGTCGCTTTGAGGGACAGTTTACATCAACAGCACACTTTCTTTTTTAGACTAGGTATCTGTAATTTTGTCAGTTTTCCTGTGTGAACATACTGCAAACTCGAAACCTGCTTGGAATTACTATGTATTATGGAGTTGGGGACACATCTTTGGTTTTTGGTTACAGTTAGGGTAAGATTGATTTTAGGGTTAGGGTGGGGTTAGGCATGTCGTGGTTTTGGTTAAGGTTACGGTAAGTTTCTAGGGAATGAATGTAAGTGAATGCAATGTGCTCGTATTTGTTCATTCATGTGAGTGAATGTGTGTGTGATTTGTTTCATGGATTTTCTGTGATTTGAGGCTAAAATATGAATCAGGTCATGATAAATGAGGCCGCAACATGTATCCTGTTAATATGTGTGTATGTGATGTGTGTTTCTAAGCCAAAATACGTATGATGCTTGGGTGTATCTGTGTGCTTTAATTACAGGTGTGCTCTGTTATTATAATCATGAGTTTAACCATTCATTTTTGTGTGTTAAGACTTGGTTTCAGCTGAGTTTAGGGTCAAAGCAACAGGCTACAAAATGACACAAATAAGAGTGTAACAAAATCTGAACCTGTTGATTCTAAATAACACAACATGTGTGTGTTTCTAAGCCAACACTTGCAGAATTCCCATTTAGAGACAAAAAGCAGGTCCTCATGAGGTAAACCATTCAGTCACAGTGCTAAGATGTTTTTTTGGTTAGATTTAGGATTGGGCATGTTGTGGTGATGGTTACATCTCAATTAAATGAATTTAAGTCACTACAATGTCTTCCTAAAAGACAGAAAAACAGTGTGTGCATGTGATCTCTTTCATATCTTTCTTGTATGTTTGTGCCGAAGTGTGCTGACACTGAAAACAAGACCACAATTCAAAATTAGTGGGTGTATCCTGGTATGCGTGTGGAAATGTTTCTAAGCCAAAATGTTTTACATGTGGATGCTTATTTTTGTGCAGGCTTCTTTGTATGTATGTTTGCAGGTAAGAGTGTGTGTGTGTGTGTGTGTGTGTGTGTGTGCTAGCCCTCTGGAGGGGCCCAGTGTGTGTCACAACGGGCTCGGCTCCCCCTGGGTCTAAACAGTATTGACAAACCCATCAGAGCTGGTGATGCATCGGGCTCCCTGCTCGCTCCCCTCCGCCTCACCCTCCCGCCCTCAGCGGCGCAGCGGGGCTGTGCTGACATGCTGTCACCTTGGTAACTGCTGCCAGAGAGAACGGCCTGCTGGGATAGCTGACCCGAGCTGGCGGCCGGCCGGCGAGCTGCAGCAGGAGATGTCACCGGCGGACCCCTGAGGACCGACCGACCCCTGCCTCTGTCCCCGACCATCGATCCGTCTGCTGCTGAGATCCGTCATCACCCGGGACTCTTGCACACACATAGAAAACACACACTTTAATGTGACTTAGGAAGGACTGGTCAACTGTCCCAGAGGCCAAAACAGATTCTGATCTTATTGTTGACTCAAAAATCTGACTGTCATGAAATGAAACCCAACAGCAAAGTGCTAAATGCCAAAAAAGCTTCACCTCAAAGCCTAAAAACATCTGCCTCTGAAGCTCTGTGTTTAAGAAAGAAGTCATCCTCCGTGTGATGTTTGTGCTCATAAGCAGAAAGTCCTGGCACGTCTTCGGAAAATCGCTTCTTCTTTTCTACTTTTCGAGGTTACCAAGTCATTACTTGGCAACTTCTGAATCCCCCCTCTCTCTGTACGATGGTTCCCGGAGCCAACATAAACAGCGATTGTTGGCACGGGCCCGTCGGCGGCTGTGGGCGTCAGTCTCCACGAACATTCAGAGTCCTTTGAAATGCTGACCAGCTTTTTGACACGAGGCTTTGGAAGCAGCCGAGCTCACGCTGCGAGATGTGGGCCCCGGCTGGATGTCGGGGTGGAGCTGGGTTCAATTCTCGGTTGAGAGGGATTATGGGTATGGACCAAGAAGTTTTACATCACAGGCTGCACTTGCCCTCACAAGGCAATTTGTTCAAAGATAACTTTATGGACACATGCCACTCATGCCACTAGGTCCTCAGAGAGTCCTTTGGGGAATAGTGTTTCTGTTTAATGGAGCTTAATGTTTACTTCATGTCTGACTGCAATACTTTCATCTATGTATGTCCTATTTTATTTACTTTTATGGAACTAAATGATCATTTCTCTTTCTACAACTGAAATATAGCATGTGAGACTTAACAAGATGCTGCCTCAGAGCCAGAACACCCCTGGGAGTGATTATGGATACCATCAGCATCAACAAAGTAGCCTCACTCGCAATAATCCTCAAAAGGTATTATGGCTTTTTTGCACAATGCTTTCCAAACACATGTGCGCCGACTGAAAGGCTGTCTCTCATGTCGCAGGAATAAACAACAGGGGAAGATGTGAAAGATCACTAACTAGCTTCCTGGTTTCCACAGCAACCAATAAAGCAGGGCCGGCCGTCTTTTATGGGGATCATCAGCGCGGGCGGAGCACGTGTTTAACCCGGCGGATTGACAGGCTGAGGGAAGATACTGTGAGCATGTGAGACTAAATGAAACATGTTTGGGGTGAAATCTGGACAAAAACTGCAGAATGAAACCAATTAAGGTGGTAATAACACGACTGAAGAAGAACAGCTTTGTTTTCAACCCGTAAATGAACAATTAGTCTAATCTGAAATATTCAACAAATTTGGAGACACATGATTTTCAGTGAGGGTTAGAATAACCAGAGGCTCTCTGTTCACACCTGTTCTTCTTCACACGTGTGAGAAAAAGTGCAGAAATCAGAATTCATCTTTCTACAACAGAGCAGAAAACAAAAAAATGCATCTTCATCAGCCATCAGAGAAGTCCACCTTTAGTTATGAAATCAAAGATAACAGAGCGTGTGTGACTTTTCACTTGTTGTATGAACATATCATCACCGTCCAGTAGAAAATAAGTGTTTTCAAATTTAGTGATTTTTTTTACATAAATTGATGGATTAAATAATTAAATCAGTCTGTCAGGAGTGTATGAAGTGTGTGTTCATGCAGTCAAATAAATAAAACCACAACACAATATTCTTTTGTGTCCTGTTTTGTAGGTGCAAGCGTGCATGCAAACACAGTACACCTATGGGAATGTTTGTATGAATGCCAATGTGTGTTTTCAGGTGCACCTCTATGAATCACACTGTGGGGATAAAAATCTGTCCGCTCACTAACACTGTGAGGACTTGTTTTCCTTTTGGGGACAAAAACCAGACCACAAGGTCAGCCAGTGCCTGTCTCAATTTGTGCGCTAATTTCGGCGCAGTAGTGCTGTCTCAATTCGGCTCACTGGAAATGACGATTGCAACATAAACTGATGATTAAATGAGTTGAAACTAAACAGTCCTTCTTATCTTGACAAGCATTTTGGACAACTGAAATAAAAAAGATAACAACAACGCAGAATAAGAATAATAACATCCACTTGGCTGCAGTATTTAATATTCCCTGATTTGTAACACAATGCGAAACAAATAGGCAAGAATTAAAATAAATAAAATAATTTCTATTTAAAACTTCCTGTAAATTTCTGCATGCATGCCTTAAACTGACAAACAGCCTTAAAAAAACATGTAAGTGACTACAAACTCTACACCTTCATAATCCAAATGTCATCTTCATTAATTACCTTTGATTAAGGCAGCTGATTCAGGTGGAGATAATGATGGCAGCGTTTGGACTGTGGAGTCAGCTCAAACGGCCACTGGGTGGCGCTGTAAGGTCAGGGAAGCTGCAGAGGAGCGAGTCCCTCCCGTGCGTCTCTTCATGAGGGACTGTGAGTGTGTCTGGATGATATCAGCAGCAGAATGGAGAATTTTATTGTGGAAAAATAATATTTAGAGGAATTGTTGATTGAATCTTTTTGATGTGAGTAAATATGAGGAGAGAAAACTGTTTTTATTCGCCTATCATTGAAAGTTGTTTCTTTCCTGCAACAAACGAATTATAGACAAAACTATTTTTTGAGGAAGTTATTTATGAGGAGCAAATAATGCAACAACATCCATGTGTGACATTTATGCAGCATCAGTGTGTCAGTGCAACTTTTCATACAAATAAAAAGAACAGTAAATCTGTTCTGAGATATGATTAAAAAAACTGAGACCAATGAAACACGCACAAGCTGCAGACAAAATGTCCAAACACAAATAACTAAACATTAAACATTATTTCATTATTATTATTATTTATCTGTCTGTGCAGGATGTGTGTGGGCTGAACTACGGCACAGAACAACCGGGAAAATTTCACCGGACAGAAAACTTCAAACAGGTTTGTGTTTTTTTGTGCATGAGACGGAAAATATGAAAAACACGCTGATATCAAAATAAATGAAAGTATTAAAACTCTAAAAATATATACACATATATTATAAGTTTATAAAGGATAAGGACAAGGCGAGAATATTGTGAGTATTATAACGGTGAAAATAAAAGTAGAATATTATAAGAATAATAAACATTTTAACAAACATGAGGATTTTTAAGGTTTAAGGTTAAAATGAGATTTTTGCAGTTGTCCTTTAGAGGATTATTCTCATATATTTACAGTGTTTGTCACTGCTACATGTGGAAATTAAATGGAACAAAGGCAGCTCGTGTTGCTGAATTAAAGGCGTTAAATTCGCATTTGGAAACAGACACATTAGACTCCAGCGTGCACACAGATGCAGCAGAGATGCTGAAGTACATTACCTCTGTGTGGCTGAGCTGCCTTCAGACTCCATCCACCCCTCCTCTACCTATCCATCCTGCCTGCTCACAAAACCATGACCTTCACAATTTATAGAGAGGAAACCCCCGAGAGTCACGTCATATTTTAAAACGAGCTCTTCTTCTTCTGCTGCCACTAAAACGACTTGATAAGCCAGATTTACATGATCTTTTGTTTATTTGCTGTCCTGAATTTTGTTTTTATTATTTTATATTTAAAGGGGAAAATGCCCCATAAATGTCGTGCACAAATATATTTAAACCTGCATAATAATCATCAAATAATAATAATAATAAAATAAAGACTGATGACTGGACAGTTTATGTATTTATGTATGAGTGTAAAAACATTTAGATTTTAATATCATTTAATGAGACTAAATTAAAAGAATATTTCTCAGCTGATTGAAGTAAAATAAAATAAAAATAGAGCCTGAATGACCTTTTTAAAATTTTGCCACAGATGATAACAACACAAATGAAAGAAAATACGCCGCCATACTTACTGTAAAATAACAGTCATAATAATCATGATCTAAAGTCAGCAGTCAGACAGAAGGAGATTTTCTAAGCGTCTTTTTTCCTGCAGCAGAGATAAATCCATGTGGACGTGGAAGAGGAAGGCTCCCTGCGGAGAACAGCTCAGAATAATCCATATTCATGCGCTCGACACGTGGAGTAAATACAGTATGAGGTGGGGAGGTGGTGGGACGAGAGAGAGAGGAAGGGGGACTATTGTGTATGTGCACAGTTTCAGCAGGTTACAATGAGCCTGACACCACACATCTCCAGCTTTCACGTTTCCAAGTGACACTAAACTAAAAAAGTGGAAGAGAAGCGTCGATTTCACTTTATATCACTTCTTCTTAAGAGTTTAAACAGCCTGTATTTATCTCAAACATACACACTGATAATACGTATAATTAAAAGCCTCTTAGTGTGTATATATAATTAAAAAGTGAGCTAAAGAGTGTGTCCGAAAATGGAACTGTGGAGGTGCAGCTTTAGAATGAAGCATATTTACAATAAAACAGCAACATAAGTTGATCTGCAGCTGCAGCTATCAGCTCTTTAACGTCGTATATTTTTATTAGAATTTGCTCAGGTGAGTTTTTAAATTAGATTTACAGTCAACATGTCACACTGACTGCAGGACGCTGCCTGTTCACGTTCAGGTGAAATATGAACAATATTCAGGCGTTAAAAGTTTGTTGTTTTTTATTTTTATTTTATTTTGCAGGATAAATTCCCTCCACTCCTCCGCTCCAGTTTTTAAAGAGCACAGTGCTGTGACACCGAGCAGATTTAATTAGCGCGAATGGGCGCGACGAGCCTGTTGGGCCACCGGCGTCCTAAATCAATAGCAGGGAGAGCAGAGTGCTCCTAAGGCCTGAACGTATCGGTGAACACACACACCACACACACCACACACACACACACGCACGCACAGCCGTGCTGCTGCCAGCACTGTTTTTATGTGCGTATTTTTTGGGTTATTTCTGCACAAACCGCACTAAACGCACAGATCTGACGTGCGGGATGTGTTTCCTCTCTGTGGTGGAGGCTTATCTTAGCGCGTCATGTGACTTTTTATAGCAAAGGAGCTCAGGAAGTGCGTGCGCAATCACGTGCACAGGTAGGCAATATGAGGCCTTTAATTGTTTTTTTTTTTTTTAATGAATTAATTATTTTTTTGTTCTGCCAGCACGCGCCACATATTGGGGTTTAAACGCAGTGAGATGAGCAGAATATGATGTTATGTTGTGACCTCATAATGAGTCTCTGTGAGACAACAAACGTCTCCAACGACGCGCGTAAAATACGACACAAAATCCAAAGTTTTGCTGCACGTGCTGCGTCCCTCTGCTGCCACTTTTACTCACGGAGACAAAGAAGAAGAAAAAAAATGATGCCTACTTCTCTATATCATTGAATTCAGTTGCTAAGCAACTAGTATGGGAAATCATCCGCGAAATTCAAATCCTGCAGCGAGAGGACACGTTTTGTTGAGTTTTGCTGAATAGGCGAGAGAGACAACTCCAGAAAAAAAGTTTGAAGCTCGGGAAGAAAAAACACACACAGCTAAAGCGTTTATGAAGAGAATAAAACAAGCACTCCACTTTAGGAAGGTCGGTTCTTCCCGCACCTGCACCGCAAAAAAACTACAACAACAATATTAATCCGCAGCCCTCCGACACGTCCAACAGCACTTCAGTGTTTGACTGAGCCTGCGGGGGCTGCTCAGCTCTGGACAGACACGATCAATAAGCTCTCTGACCCAGTGCCCCGCATCCTAAAACAACCTGTCAGCCTCTCTACCTGGAGAACACACCTGGAGGAAGGAGCCTGTTTAGAGACGTGAAACACGCAACGCAACTCTCGTGAAGCAGCCTGATATTCATGTGTTTATAACTGCGACGTAAATATTACATAACATGCAAAGCGTGCTCTGATTTTTTCCTCTAATTTCTGGACACAATATGATTTTTTCCAGCCTGCTGGCTGAAGGTTAAAGGCCTCGAGAGGCAGATGTAAACAAACAGACGAGCCCAGCAGGCCTGCAAGTGACCGCGATGCTTCATTTAAATCCGAATACACAGTGATGATAAGAGGAGAACGCAGAGACTCAGGAGCCCTACAGCTATTTTTAAAAATATTTTAGTGACTAAAAAATGAGCTTTTACTTGAGTTTTTAGGATTTTCATGTTTCAAACAGCCTTTGTTCTGCCCTATTCTAATGGAGGTTATTTTTAGCTCGCAGCTTCTTCATCTGGGACAAAACAGTCCACCATTTTCTTCATTAGCTGCTGCTGTGCATGCACACACACACAAAAATAAATAGAAATATGTGCGATCAGAATATAAATTTCAGAACACAACATGAGTGCATTTCATTCTAACAAATTTATTGTGTCTCAATCAGCTCGTACGGAACCACTACTGAAATTAAATTACAATCAAATGATCACATCAAAATATACCCTTATTACCTAACAACGGTCAGCTTATGATGATTTGTGCTCCTGTTTTTTTTCTTAGAAACGAGAATACAAAATGAAACAAATAAGGGCAACAACAACAAACAAAATATAGAAGAAAAATATTGAAATAAAAACAAGAAAAAGGGGGAAAGCATCTTACACAAGTTCCTGGAGGAGGGGAAAAATAAATTACCGTTTGGAATAATTCATATGTATTCCGAATAAAATATTAAAACAAGTAATTCTGATGAAAAATATAAAGTAAATAAGTCAGATCAGTTTCTGATCTAGTGATCTATATTGCCGGCTTTACAGAGTTTTGTTTATTAAAACCTACCAAAGAACACTGCTTAGAAAGGGCAGCATTAATATATCCACAGCACCCACTCAGTCACACTTGGCAACAGATTTTTTTTCTCAAATAAGTGCAGTTGAAGTCTTTTTTCAAATGTCTTTTGCTCTATTTGTTGAAAAAAAGGGAGAAAAATCCACTCACGGTGCCAAAGTCCATTAAATAATAAAGGATTTTTAAAAAAAGGCCAAAAAAGATCTTTGAGATCAAGAAGAAGAAGAAGGGAAGGAAAGGAGGGACAAGTCCTGGTCCTGGTTTTCTTTCTGGGCCTCAACGTGACAAAAAAAAATAAGAAAAACCTCTAATCCTCGGCGTGTGTATGTGTGTGTGTGTGTGTGTGTGTGTGAGAGAGAATGAAACCATGCAGTCCACCTCAGGAAAAAATCATGATGGAAGCTTCGTGGATGTCACTCTTATTCATATTGTTGCAGTTTTTCCTCTCTGTTATTGTTAGGCTTGGAGAGGGAGGTGGTGGTGGGGGGGAGGCGGTTCAGTCCCATTTCTAAATATACAAAATGCCTCCTGCTCCTCCTTTGTTTCTTCAATCAAACACAGGATAAAGAAGGGGAGAATATTTTGTTGTTTTTTTGGAGGGGAGGGGAAGAGAAAAATATATATAAAAAAACAGTTGGTTTCCTCTTGGTGTGTTTTAATGCGCCAAAATTACCTGGTGGAATGAACTTGTGGTTGTCACCCTCTGGTCGCTCGCTTCACTTGCATCTTTTAAGTAATCTACTAAAAAATGCCCCTGAAAGAAAAAAGCAGAAGGAACCTTTTAGGTTAAGACATTTCAGGGCCTGGAAGAAGGTTAACGGTGCGTTTGTTTTTCTGAAGGGGGGATCTGGGAGGAAAAAGGGGGGAAAAGGTTTTTCTCTCTCTCTCTTTCTCTTTTTGTTTTCTGGTGAAAAATAGATAACACATTTGCAGTCTCATTCATATTCCCTCACAATCACAGTATCAAAAAAATGTTTTGGGCTATCATGGCGATAGTCTGTATGTTTTTTAAATCAGTTTAATTTCATATAAAATATTCTGGTGTGCTGTTCTATGTTTCACTGAACATTCTTTTGCAGTCCATGGAGGGGGGCGGTGTTTCTGCACTCACATTGCCGACCTGAGAGTACACATCCTCCGGCGTCTGTGCCACTCCTGGGGGCGTCATCCGTTTTTCCTTCTGTCTCCTATTGCAAAACCACACTCTAACCACCTCTTTCTCCAGCTGCAAGTTGTCCGCCAGGCTGGTGATCTCCTGGGCCGAAGGTTTGGGGCATTTTAGGAAGTGGCTCTCCAAAGCCCCCTTAACGCTCACTTCGATGGATGTGCGCTTCTTTCGTTTCCTCCCCTGCGCCGCGATCTTGTCGATGCTGGTGGGGCTGCCGGTGGACGAGTCGGCCTCCTCAAGCCACTTGTTTAACAAAGGCTTGAGCTTGCACATGTTTTTGAAGCTGAGCTGCAGAGCCTCGAATCTGCAAATGGTTGTCTGAGAGAAAACGTTCCCGTACAGGGTGCCCAAAGCCAAGCCGACGTCCGCCTGCGTAAAGCCCAGTTTGATCCTCCGCTGCTTGAACTGCTTGGCGAACTGTTCCAGGTCGTCCGAGGTCGGCGTGTCGTCGTCCGAGTGCGGGTCGTGGCTGTTGACGCCGCCGTGGTGCTGGTGATGCGGATGCTGGTGGTGATGGTGGTGATGGTGGCTGCCGTGGTCCAGATCCGGGGTGTCCCCTCTCACTAAGCCCGGGTGCACCAGGCTCTGGCTCCCCGGACTCAGCATCCCGTTCACAGTGAACCCACCGGGTTGGGAGTAGATCAGCGACTGCTGCTGCTGCTGCTGTCCCCCGGATATGGAGTTAATGTGAGCGGCAGTCGTGCTCCCCCAAGCCCCGGCGTGAGTCTGGTGGGGAGCTAAATGAGGGGGCCTGTGGTGCAGAGCGGTGCCCGTGTGCAGATCGTCTCTGCCGGAGTTTTTCACGTCCTGCTGCTGCGGGCTGCCCGTCATCCCGACGGGACTCGACGACCAGGGCGATCCGGCTTCAGCTGCAGCAACCGCGGCTGCTGCTGCGGCCGCTGCGGCGTGCGGGAGGGATGTCACCCACTGATGGGCATGGCTCAGCATGTGTCCCCCGTTGCTCGCTGCCATTGCGCCTTGCATAAAGTCACTCTGTACCATCTTGACTGAGGGGTCTCCCCTGTAGCCTCCAGACCCCGAGGTAACCGCAGCACTGCCCGGCTGCATGCCACCACCTCCGGAGTCAGAGTGCACGATGGAGCCGGACGATAAGATGCTATTGCTGGGCAGATAAGGATTGGAAGCCGCGGTGGCCATTCCGTCAGCCCTTATGAATATGTTTGTGGATAACCCCCCTCCCTTTTTACAGTCACTTCTTTCGAGCAGGCAAATTGTATCTCATGAATTATTCAAACTTTAAAAGTATGGGTAGGTTTTGGCAAATACCATCGACGTGCGTAAAAACGCAAAAAAAAAAAAAAAAAAAAAAAAAAAGCTTCAGAAACGGTGTCAGAAAACCGAATAAAATCCGCATGTATTTACAACATTCTACTTCAAACTGTTGTGCATGAATATCGGCGATAAAAATCCAGGTTTTTCAAAAAGCCCTTTGAAACCATGTGCAGTCCGTTCACAAAGTTTTGCACTGGGATGAAATTGTGGACATTAAAATTAAAATATACAAGAAAAAAACAACAAGCGTCGTCCCAAACAAACTTTTGGTGGTCGCAGAAAACAAACAAAAAAAGAAGCAAATTCTCCACAATGTCCAAAGTCCCAGTTTATGTCCCCTTTAGTGGTGAAAAACATTAGCGGAGTGTCCTCACTTCTTTTGTAATTCAGTCGCAGAGATTTCTCCCTCGCTTTATTCTTTTCTCTCTCTTCTTTTATAGCACTGTAGAGTCTATCTCTTTGTTCTGTTTTGATGTATATAAACCTGCCAAACCGCAAACTCCCGTTGAAGTACAATCCAGCAGAACAGTGCACGGCGCTGCTCGCAAGCCTCTTCTCTCATTCGCTTGTTCTCTCTCTCCACCTCTCTCTCTATATCTCTCTCTCCCTGACAGGCCGTGTAGTCCCGCCTCCCCCTCTCCCACCCCTCCACCACCTCCTCCTCCTCTCCAACCCAGACGACGCACGGATGTTTACCCCGTGCGTCCACGTTGATTGGTTACCCGGGGTGTGATTGGCAGGTCTCGCCAGCCTTGCTCCGGGCGCACGAGCCCTCCTTCCGGCTGTTCCAATTGGCTGATTTTTAATTGCAGTCCAAACAAAACGGGGAACACAACTTGGTAGTAAATAGTACTGAGGTATTAGTGCACAAACAGGGGGTGAAGGGGTAAATAAAAGGTTGATATACTGTGACCACCAAATGGTCCACTTTTCTTTTTTCACTTTACGCACAAACACGTATTTAAAGGTAGAAATCTGAGCATAAACACGTGTTATGAAGATTCAGTCTGCTCTAAATGATGGATCAACTCGATTTAGGCGCGCAAACTGTGTTTAAGTAGTTTCATCTTGTGTTACAAGCACACATCAGGAGTTTACTCCAAACCTGCGCGCCTATCTGACATCAGAAGATCTATTGGCAACAATTAGAATGATCTGCTGGCCTGACCTGATTGTGTAATAGAATAAGGCATCCATACTGCCACTGGTTAGGGGTTTAATTCCCTCTGGGCCACCCATGAAAAATACAGGAAAGACTTAATGACTAAAGAAATAATAAAAAGCTTCACTAAATGCTGCTCGCTTTATCTTGTTAGATTTAACCTACATGGCTACGTGACGCGCGTTAATTGTTCAAGAGCCTGAGAAAGTGTTCATAGAAAAAGCACCACACTGCGCCCTAAATCTCAAACACAGAGGGAGGAAGCGCACATGTCAATGCGCCAAAAAAGGGGTTGCGGAGATGCTTCCATGCGGAAACTCCACGCACAGGCAACCTCAGTGAAGCAGACTGAAAGAGAAAGTGGCAACCAAAACAAGGGCATCCCTCTGGATGACCACAGGAGACGGATGAGGCCTTTGGACGCACCCATGGGTGCCACACATGGAGCTCACTCTGCACTCATTGGTTGAGTTGAGGCAGCCTGTTGAGTCCACCTGGCCACAACAAGTCCTGCAGGTGATCTCCTGAACTGTGTTTTGTGTTGAGGTTAAAGACTTCAGAAGCTCCCAAATCAAAGATGGCGAAAGATTTTATTACAAAGAGAATTTAAAGTCGTCTTCTTCTTCTTCTTCTTCTTCTTCTTCTTCTTCTTCTTCTCAGTAGATTTAATTTGGACTGAGCTCAAAACCGAGGGAGTCTCGTGGATTTGTTTACATTGAATAGGCAGGCTAGGGGCCAGAATCATGGGGCCCTCTATTCATTAATATACAGTGAGGATTTCGCTCTAAATTACTGCTGTTCAATCCACACTGCGCGCTTTGAAAGGGCGTCTCAGGCGACCAGCAGAAACGTGACACCAAGGAGGGTACGCACGGCGAGACGAGAGCTCCTTACACATGATAACCCCTCAAACGAGAAAAATAAATAAATATATATAATATGTATATAAAAGGAGTCAAAAGCTGTTTTGGAAATGCTCCCTGAAACCACCGTGCGCCGATAAAAAAACTCCTCTCTGATATATGATGTGTTTATTATTTATTTGCTTATTATAAAAAGGTCCCCAAGTTCCCTGCTGGGGGAGTTCATTTATTTTGTATGCAAAAAAAAAAAAAAAAAAAAAAAAAAAAGAAAGAAAGGGGGGAGAGGAAAAAAAATCATCCCCAAGTATAACAAGAGACGAACAGTTAGTGCTGATTTTCATTTGCATAAATTTTCATATATTTTAGTGAAAATAATAGCGGGAGCCGAGGAGTGCTCCTGCTCAGTTGAGGCAGAGGAAAGAAAATCTTAGGGAGCACCGAGTCGTAGGAAAGGGAGATAACCATACACAGACTCCGTGTGAACAATGTGAAGCTATTCCCCTTTTTTTCTTGGACACAAGGTAAGTCAACAATCATCTATGCGGATTTGGTTTTTACGCATGAGGAATGTTGGAGTTTATCGTCTTCTCTCGCGCGTTGCTCCACTGTGTCTGTCCTCACAGACTGTCCGCTGCTTTAACTCACATTTCAGCCGACACATGAGCCGAATGTGCACTTATATTCTCTATAACTTATATTTAAAATAGCAAATGCGTGTCATTTTCCGTTTACCCCTGAATGCGTAAAAATGCGTAAAAATCAATACGCTCGCTGTTTGCCGTTGAGTCCCAGCCTTTCCTCTTTTTTTGGTGCTTTTTATATAAATAGCGGCCAGATGGATAAGCTGTGGTGTTTTGTAGTGAATGTCCACCGGAGAAAAGTGCAATCAATCACGTTTTAAGCAGAGAGAGAAGAGAGAGAGAGAGAGGGAGTGTGAGAGAGCGACCCCTCGGTTGAATCCTCCTGAGGCGTCGCGTAGGCAAGTGCAATATGAAATCGTTTAATATAAATCGATCTCGCAGTTGCAAAGTTTGTTTAAAGTTTACACACAGCAGCGTGTCGACCACAGACAGACAGACGGACGGACGGACAGACAGAGCTCATACATCACGTGTGATTCTGGCTTTTATTTTTCAGGTTTGGTTTTGGAGACGTTCAAGAACACTAAAACGACTAAAACGACAGATTTTTAAACGGGATCTGGTCTGGAGATCACTTCAGTGATCCACGACTGTCTGCTACATTTGATCACACATTAACCCGCAAGTGTGGAGAAGTCGTTTTGGTGTTTTTTTTTTTTTTTTTTTTTTTTGCTTTTATTTTTTTTTCTTTCTCACGGGTTAACTCTTTTCCCTTCATTGATGGGGAGCGCATTTCTGAGCCCAGCACTTGGTAGCCATGGTGAGCCCCATAAAAGGGGGGAACACTAGTCGCATTAAGCTGTATGTTTGTGCACTGGAGTCGAGATGAAAAGATCCTCGGTGTCCCGGGGCCAGCAGCACCGGTGCTCTGTGCGGTAACGCGTTACAGTAACGACATTACTAAAAAAAACAAGAAGTCTGGCGTTTTTTTCTTGTTTTTGTGATTTTTGGGTAAAATTATCAACAAATTCATGACCCTGTGATCCTGACGTGTTTGAGACTCACACATGAAATAAATTAAATAAAAAAATCTGCTTCTTTTGCGCCAAATCATGACTGAGCAAGATATCGCGATGTTTAAAATAAGATCACGCAACTTTGCGCAGAGATTTTTTATTTGAAACTTTTTTGAGATTTTTGAAATTCGTCTTTTGGAGGAGGTGATTTTTTTTTTTTTTTTTAGAGACTCGTTGTTTTTATTCATAAATTAAATACAAAGAAAAAAATTATAACTGCCGCCAGGTGTCGCGCTCACTCATGATGCAAATATGTTCAGCTTACACTGCAAAAAAAAAAAAAAAAATGCACATTTTATGTCAGATTTTTGAATAATTTCCATGAATTATTGATGAGTTTATTAAAATATTTTGACACATTCTGATCTGACTGAACCTCCTTCATATAGCCACACACACACACACACACACACACACAGATTTTTTTGCAGTGTAAAGGTGCGTTCTTGTAATTTTATGGCCTCTTCCGGAGCAGACTTGTGTTGGCAATTAAGATATCAGCGAGCGCGAGGAGGGAAATGAGTGCACGGGGACAGATATCCGAGGGTCACTGTAGGAAAACACACACACATTCACACACACACACACACATGCAGCACATAAGCCGTTTCATAAATAACACACTAATTCCTGCTCTTGCAAAACACCGACTATATTCTGGATCATCCCTCAATCCCAGAGGCAATTAAAGCACCTTAATTTAATTATCCGATTTTTAAAAAAGATTTTTTATGAAGATTTTTCCACGTCAGCATCAGGAGCCGCGTGAAGGAAAAACCTGCTTGTATCGATCAGCACAGGCCTATCAATGACAGCTCTAGTTGGTATGCAAATAGTCTGATTAGACAGGCCCCGCACGCCGTTTAAAGCCAGTCGCCATCTGCAGTCGCCCATAAGCCATAAGTCTGAGCCAGCAGGTCTTTGTGGAAACGTATGACTAACCGGCGACTTTAAGAATTATGAACAAATGAGGGCTGGGCAGGAGTCATGAATCATCCCGGGAATTAGTGCATTGCAATCTTTGCGCACCACCACCAGTACACCATGCAGTAAAACCAGCACAAAGCATCAAAAAGCAGCACTGGGCGTTATTACTCTACATTATGCACCCATTCTGTCACACAGGTTTATTTATTCCTGCAGGAGCAGATTGTCTAATTCACCAAGAGGCTTTCATCAACTTCACCAACAAATCACAATACAGCAGAAAAAACAAACACGAGGTAATGAGGGAGTGGCTCCTTTTCTTCTCCTTAAAAAGGTGATTCAATTACAAAAAATATGCTAAAATATGAACGTAATCACATTCAACAGGGGGGATAAAAACGTCCAATATAGGAACAAAAATCAATTTAGCCACAACATTAATCTGCTCTTTCTCCCTCATAAAACATCCTCACAGTCTCATCACTGTGACTGCACTTTCTGCAGCCTGCCATGAATTTATGACACCTGACAAACAGATTTATGTTGCGCCTCAGAAAGGTGGGTAAACCCAAGTGCAGGTGCCTGTAGCATCCACTGCACCCCTGGTTACAATATTCAGATTAAATTGATGCAATTCCTGCCGTTTTAATTATGGCCTACTTAGGTTGCCTATGGGCTACATAATTTATTTTCTCCCCCCCTCTCCCTGCTTTGGTCCAGTCACTAATCCGAAACGACATACGTTGAGTGTGTCTCACGTCAGGGCCAAACGTTGATTTAAAGCCGAATCCAACATGGAGCACTTAATGATAATGTAGCTACTATACCGTTAATTAAATGGGCTACACTGAATATCAGTGTAAGCATTAAACATGCCTTCAATTTCAGACATGAATGGGATTTTTTTCCCTTCTTAGCCCATTCAAACGAGACAGAGGCTCTTTATTAATATTCTATTAATAAAGGCCAGTATAGAGTCATATACACCTCTTATTCCTCTACATGGGGTTAGTAATTGCCCTGTATTAAGCTGTGCAGCGCTGTGGGCCTACAGCTTGCAAATGGGCTGACATGCAGGTAAAGATTATATGTTTAGTGTTATCACAGGACTCTCCAGTGGTGCTCATTTCACCATGAGTCACAGCTCAGACATGTATCAGTACAGTTTGGTATTGATTCTAGATTGGAAATCAATGAGGCTGGTCTAAAATAAGTGTGTGTGTGTGTGTGTGTGTGTGTGTGTGTGCAGTTTAGGAGGATGTGCTTTTTATGTTTTGAATTAAATGATTACATTTTTAACAATAAAACATTTCAGCACAGGAAAAGTGTTTCAATTAGATAAAATTAATGAAGTTTTTTGGGGAGGGGCGGCAGAGAGGACGAGCAACAGATTCAAATTTGGTTTGAAATAAATTTGAGGCTGAATTAATTTGAGTAAAGGTCAAAAGTTGCAGTGAGGTTAGTTTTTTTGTGCTTGTGTGTCCTGATTTGGATAGAAGCAGAAAAAAAAGCAGCTGGTGAGGAGGTGAGTGACGGAGGACGGCTGAGATAAGATGAAGTGCAGCTTTCTGAGTCAGAGAGGTGGAGGAGAGAGGTGTGTGTGTGTTTGGGTGCTTTGTCTGTCAGTCTTCAGCTTTACCCCACCCCCACCGGAGCTTGGCCACATCCCTCCCTCTCTTACATACATACATACAGATGTGAAACACATCAGCATGGACACACATGCACCCCCCACCTCCACCTCCACCTCCAGCAGCAGCAGCATCAAAACAAACCGCAGCGTTATTCTGTATGCAAATCAGTAAACGGACACGCTGGTATTTTTCTATTCTATTAGACTGTATTACACGTGCTAATCAAGAATGATACTGTGTTATTAAGCAGAGTAATTAATAAATAAAGTAAATCCGTGGGAAATCAAATCTATAGAAGTCTGGTGGTTGCAGCAGCTTGCTTTGTAGCCACTGAGCATGTCTCTTCATAGTCCCTGCTTTTTGTTTTTGTTTGTTAAACAGTGGCGTTCCCTGAGGATACAGGGGAGGTATGGGGGGTGTTTGTGGCACCTCCCTGCCCAGGATTACATTAATCAAAGTATTTATTTCCCTCGGGGAGCCAGGCGCAAATCACTCCAAATCCCAGTAAAATTGGATAACAGAAGAACGGGCGCATCTAGGGTAACCCTCTCTCGTGCTTCTTTTTTTTTTTTTGCTCATTTCACCAACTTAATGGATCTAGTTCTATCTAACTTTGTGGAACAGTGTGTGTAGAGGAGCAGGGAGGAGGAGGAGGAGGAGGAGGGGGGGGGGGGGCAAAGAGGTATTGAGGCCTTTGAGAAGACAAACAACATAATTGGATGGAAGCGAGCGCTCAGGTAGAGAAAAAACAACACTAACCACATCCCCGATAGGAGTGACTCTGGATATAGAGCTGTACAAATAACAGACGTTCTCTGATTCCCTGCCGAGGCTATAGGCATGTCTGGGTCCGAGCCAGCAGCAGGAAAAACTAGCCTCTAAGATCCCCCATCTGTAATAGACGCGTCAGCTGACACCAGAGCTGCCTGCTTTCTCTCCGCTAAGTCTGGTCAATCCATCGCAAACCCCACAAAGTACTAAAAACAACAACAACAAAAAATGCCTGATACCGTCTTTGCACTATTTGCTAAGTAATTACGTGTGATGTTTGGGCAAAGCCTGCATGGCTAATAAATCAGCAAATGTTTACAGCCGAGCCGGTGCTGATAAGGCAATAAAAACTCCACCCAATATGCTGCCTATTACAGGTAATGCAAATAAAATAATAGGGCTGTAATTTTTCCTTATGTGTTGTGGTGGTGGTGGCAGTGGCGGTGGCGCTGCCTCCGTCTTTGATATTCATGAGGGAAATGGGGAGGAAATGTCGTCCCTCGGTCTTTATGGGCGCCGCATTGTAGCGCAAATTCAACGCTGCTGCCTTCGTCCCAATCAGGGATAAATGATGGCCTCGTTCCGTGGTGTTTGGAGGCAACCCTGCCTTAATACACACTCACACGGGCTCTCAAATGCATGCAAACACAGTTCTAGTTTGTAGACACATGCTTGCACACGTATACTCTTGCTGCCATGTATGCTAGGGGGCACAAAGGGTAGCTAGAGTGGCCGGCAAGGCCTCTCGGGGCAAAGGCAGCCTGCCTGCATGGTGTACGATACATAGACTGTGTGTATGTGTGTACTTTCCACAGAAAGCTGCACTTCTATGGCAAAGTGACTGTGTACACATTATCCCTACTCCAGTATCCAAAGCTGCCAGGTTTCTCCAGCCTGTGTGTGTGTACAGTGTATACATGTGTCGAGATGCAGGTGTGATGTGAGACAAACTGTTCACGTACCGACGTCCGTCTGATGATGCATGATGCTTAGCAAATTAGCAGAAAATCTACAGCTCTAATGGGACCACAGCAGGTTGGATGGAGGGGGGGAGTAAAGGAACGTGAAGTGCTGCAAACTCCAAACTCAGCACTTCACAAATGTAGGCTAACTGCTTGTGTTTATGTCGTTGTTACACCCTTAAAACAACCACGATGTTCACGAGGGATTATTATGATAGTAAACTTTATTTTTTAGGCAACTCTTCAGGATCATTTTGCTTGATTTTGCCAGTGTACTGCAAATTATGTTGCTGTGTTTTTATGTATTTCTTCTACCAACTCCAGGCATCCGTTGACCTCCAGTCATTTCTGTAAAACAAGAAGTGCTACTTTTTTAGATATTAATGCTGCAAACCATGGAAACGTTTAATTTTTTATCTATTTACAAAGTATTCTGCACAGTTTTGTACAATTTGAATATATTTTTTGTGAAATACTAAAACTGTGAAAGGCAGCCATTGATTTTAAGTAATTTTCAAACCTATTCGCAGACTCATAAAATCTGTCTGCATTCATTTTTTTCTGCTTGATTACTGCGAGAAGATAATGCAGCATTGACGAAAAATGAATGCAGACTTAATGTTCACCGTGACGGATCTGCTGAACGAATTCATACCACACAGAAATGAATGGAAGCCAATGGCTGCCTGGAATGAAGGAGGGGGAAATGCATTCAGAATGCTAAAACAATAACGTGATTTGTAACATTATTTCAGAGAAAAGTGTGCTGATTGGCTTCCATGTTGCATAGAAATGAATGGAAGTCAACGGCGAGAGTTAAGAAAAATAAATCCAAAAGTAAAAAAAAAAAAGTGAATTTGTAAAGGAGCTAAAATTTGCCGACACATTTCTCCAGTCCTTTAAAAGCCTCCACTAGACCCCTGTTGGCCCTCAGACCACACTTTGAGACCCCTGTATTAGACAGTGTAGGTTTTGCATGTATTATAATTGTACTGCGTCTCCATCACACACACACACACACAGAATAAACATGTATGACTTAGGTGAGCGTGGTTAGCTAGCTGCAGCTTCAAGGCGTCTATAATAATGATCAGTGTCTCTCAACTTCAGAATCGGGGCTTTTGCTGTTGGGGTTGCCGACTGTTGTTGATGATATGCGGCCGCGGGTGACATGTGCTATTCATACACAAGCTTGTGTGGTCACGTTCAGCAGCCGGGAAGTCTTGATTCATGTGGGCATTATGCACGCCGGACGCTTATGGCACCTCTCCCTGTTGCCGTGCAGTCAGGCCCATTTGTTTGGAAATGGGTTTACATACATCTTCTTCCAAATGACTCTCCCTCTTCCCCTCCCTGGGCTTACAGCTCACACACACACACACACACACACACACACACACACACACACATACAGATTGGGTAAACTGGAAGCTACAAACACGCAGCTTTATCAACCGCAGCAGAGGGCATTTAGGTGATGCAATTCACCCTCTGTCGGCCATGTTGGAGGTATTTAGCATGGGCAGCTGTGGTTGTGAACAGCCAGTTATTCTTCTACATGTTGAACTTTAGCTCATTCGATGGTCTTGGGTGAATTTTCATCTCGAATTTACTTTTCTAACCCAGTCAGTGGCCCCTTTGTATGAGTTCCAGTTGATTTTTATGGTTCCAGCCATTTAAAGCACCTCACGCGAGCACACGTTTGTGTGCACCAGAATTCAACCTCCGGGTTTTTAGCAGTCCCCTGCTCCACATTTAAACACCCTAAAACCTATTTTCTCATTTGATCCGATTGAACACTCAGTTATCGACTATCATTAAACACTTTTGTATGTTTAAAATTAGTTATATTTGTATTTATGTTTTTTCCCTGTGTTTTTCTCATTGGTTTGAAGTGGGCGGGGCTCGATTGGAAAAAAGGTGATGTCACATACTTTCATGCACCATTTTACCGAACAAAAATCTGCCGACTTCTGTTTGTGTGTCGTGATGTGATCAAACCAAACTGATGAAGCAGTTTCTGCATGTTAAATTATTTACTAATTTTAATTGTTGTTTTAGTCGTGAATATTTAAGACATTGAACTCACGTTTTGAAACTATATTTCTCAGAAACAGATTCCCTGATATTAGACTATATATATTAACTCTGCTGGAAATTAGTCTCGCCACTTTAATTTGGCTGCCACAGTGAGTTTTTAATAACCGTTAAAAACATTTTTTTGTTAACTTCCATCCTGCATCATGTTGTCTGGTTTAGCTCCGTTATTTGGCCCAATTGTTTTGTTTGGTATTTTAGTGTTTTTGTCTGCTAGTTGCAAAATGAAATTGAAAAATGCAGCACAAACACAAACACGAGTTATTGTGATGAAAATTACGGGAGAAATGAACGTGCTATCACTAACGATGCCTTGCTAAATTAGCCTGTTTAGCTAAGACTCAACTTTACTCGTGTTTCTGACGTCTTAAGTTCAACTTTCTCATTACTTAGTGAATTAATTACATTTTTAAACTATAAAATATGCTGTTGCAATTCCTTTGCACCCACAGAACTCGATAAAAAAAGTCTTCGTGACCTTTGAACTTCACAGTCTTGAGCAGAGACACCAGACGTGATTTCTGGATGTGTGACAACTGCAAAGCCTCTACAGTTGTATGATTGGCCACACTTACAGGCACACTCTCTCTTCCCTGCTTCACAGAGCTGCTGCTCTCTCCACCTCCTCCACCCCTCCACCCCACCACAGCTCCTCCCTCCCTCTTCGTCCAGGCCTTGCCTGAGCGTTCGAGCCAGCCAGCAGTATCACAAAAGCGGCTTTGAGGGGATTGCACGCTGGCCGCCGACCCCTCTGAGCTCACACCCACCACACATTACTCACCAGCAGGCCTAAGTGCAGACTGCAAACCAGGCTGGGTATGTGTATGTCATAGGACTGGAGGGGGGACTCTTATACTACCCCCTTTCCTCTGTTTTTGTTTCAGAGTTGGTTTTTTGTTTTACTTTGACTCTTTAGCTTGTAAAAATGATGAGTAGTTAAAGGGGAGTTAAACAATGCAGCACACAATAGAGCACAATAGAACTTTGTTGTTCAACCATGTTGGAAAATTGCCTCAGCATGGACTGTCAAGTCAAATATCCCTCTCAGCTTTTGGCTTTTGGTCGTGCACTGTCAGTTCGTCATTCCAGGAAGTGATGTTGACCGTGTGTGAACGTGTGCACTGTGTAAGTGTGCGCGCTCCTCTGTTTGTTGCCTGAAAAAAACCCCCCAAAAAACGAACACCAGGATTTGTTTTCAGCCGTGTGGGATCACATTAAATCTGTCCTTCTGAGGATGTGAACAGGTTTTGATATAAATAGTTTTCACATTTAAAAAAAAAAAAATAGTTTTCACACTGCCTGAAAGGTAGTGTCACATTCAACACGTCACGTGTCGTCAGTTTGGGACAGAACACATTTTTGCTACTCTTCAAAGCGGCATATGGCGCCACACATGCTGGTATTAATATATATTGCATCAAACAGTATCACGGCTCATGTGGATGTCTTCATTGTCAAAATAAGAAAAAAGACTGAAAGCTGGTATTATGTTCCTACAACCTCCAAATCAAGGTCTTCCTCAGGGACGCCTCCTTTGTATGACTGAACTTGAGATAATGCAGGGTGTCATGTAAAATGAAATTACATGCCGCTCGCCGTTCTCTCCTCTGCACAGCGCTGTGCGTCTTCTTCTCACACTCTAACCTTCATATTGTAGGTGTGAGACGAAAGCTTAGCAAAGCATGGCCAATTCTCAGCGGTTACGCCTGTGGTTGGTGACTGTGCGAGTGAGGGGTGTTTTAAATTCAGCCCTCCCCGGTGTGCGCGGCTGTGTTTGTCGTAGACCTTTTCGGATTATCAGGTCCACAAACACAAATCCTCCCAGCAACGACTAACACACGCTTCGATACGTCGTCAGTAACTGCCACAGAAACTCTACATTTACTCAACCTGTGTGTTCTCTAGCTAAAACTCGGTTACACTGTTACGTAACGCCGCTCTGTTCAGTAATCCACAGGAGTCTACGATGAGCTGTGATCCATGTTCTGATGTTTAAATGTCTGTTTCTACGTAAAATCTTTGAGGAAACATTTATTCTCAGCCCCGCTCATAACTTTATCTCTACACACAAGCAGATTTACCCTCTTATATCCGTGCACTTAAGTCAATATTTTCTTAAAACAACAGAAAATAGTTCTACTTGACGATTAGTTTCACGTCTTTTCAGGAAGTTTCTAGAAACTCAGGAATGTGGCAATTCACAAACACTGTGACAGAGCCGCTTTGGTGAAAACTAAACATGTGTCACCATCTCTTGTGGCTCACTGCTGCGTTACTTGTATTCCTGCACTGCACTTTCCAGAAACCGCCTGTCAATCAAACAGTGTAGGCGGCACGGTTTTGTCCTTCTACATACATTTTCTGTTGTTGGCATTTGAGTTTCTTCGCTGCATCTTTTCTCAGCTAGCAAAGGCCATCACTGCTTATGCTAAGTACCCCGGTCTACCTCTGCTGCTTACTCCAAACAAACTGAAAACACATCATGTTCCCAGCAAAGACTTGCCAGACACAGAGTGTTTGGAGAAGCTTTCATGAACTTGCTATAGCTGAACTACAGGCGGTGGACGTCAACAAATGTTTGCACAAATCTGTTTTGGGACAAATTGAACTTCATGCAAAGCGTGTGGAAATGTCACAGGTTATGATTTCAAGCCTCGTAGAAGACCATCTGTTGGCAAATGTTTGGTAGTTTTTATCTAGTTTTGTCGAGAGATGCTTTCACTAAGCAAAAGTAGCTCTAAGACTTGTAAGCGATACTTACAAGTAAAAGTCCTGCAGTCAAAATTTTGATAAAAACAGAGAAGAATTATCAAGAAAATAGAAAGTATTAAAAGTAAATATACTCATTAACTATAACTATTTTACAGTTATATTATATTACTGTAAACACTGTTTTTTTTTAGCATTTTCTACAGTTTGTTTAGCCTAAAGTGTGGATGCATGGTTTTCATTTTAGATTATTGTGCTGACGCTTCATCAAGGTGGAGCTGATTTTAGTTGTTGGGTGTAAAAATGTTTAAAGGAGCTGAAACAAACAAACTGAACCCGGAAATCAGACAAAAAATGAGCTACACGCTGGACTGTTGCGCACACACACACACACACACACACACACACACACACACACACACACACACACACACACACACACACACACACACACTCAGGCGTTGTCTTCAGGTCAGAACTTCTCCATAAAGGGCTGTAAAGCATGTTGGATGGACTACATCACCAAAGTATATGCTGAGTCACATAAATAATCATAAACAAGTACCCCATAGAGTGTTATTATATTTCATATTTTATCATGTAATTATTCCTGAAGCATCCACGTGAACACTGCTGTCATATTTGATCTATCTTAAAAGTACCTGAAAAGCCAGCAGTGCTTTGTGACTCTCCTCTGCTGGTTTTGTGTATTTTCAGTGTAATATTTGAACATAGTTTTGAAGCACCATCTGATTCTAATGTTTTTTTCTTTATCTCTTCCTCTTTCAGGAGAGCCACACAAAACCCTGGCAACACACACACACACACACACACACACACACACACACACACACACACACACGCACATACATGCACACACACACAAACCAAACTCAGGTCCTCCTATGATACCCCTCCTTGTCCCCCATCCTCCCCCTGATGCACAACCTCTGGAGGTAAGGGCCTTAGCTTGTGTGTGTGTGTGTGTGTGTGTGTGTGTGTCTGTGTGTGTGTGTGTGTGTGTGTGTGTTTGTACGGTATCTCTCCCCCAGCAAAAGCGGACACGCCGTCTCCCCAGCTTCCGTTTTCCTCTGCACGCCCGCTGCTGGAGTATTCACGCTTCAGGCTGTTTTCTTTGAGAGAGGGAGAGAGACGGAGTATAAAAATATGCAAATGCTATTGTTGAAGCGCAGAACGAAAGGAGGAGGAGGAGGAGGAGGAGGAGGAGGAGGAGGAGGAGGGAGGGCGCTCCTTTTACACCCCCCCCTCACCTCCCTGCCTCTGCTGCCACCCTTGCTGCTTCCACCTCCATCCATCCATCCACTACATGGAGAGAGAGGGAGAGACAACAGGGGCAGGATATAAAAATAAGCTGAAAGGCCACTATTGTCTGTTCTAAGCTGAGGCCTTTTTTCTGGACTCAAAGCTTTTGAAATAATGAAACCCATCACACAGACCACAAGGACAGACCAACACATGTCCCTCAGAGAGGCAGAGGGGCTGTAAGTCATGTACAGAATGTAAGCATACAGCCGTCTCACTGTGTCCCAACAAGCTGTTTTTAAAGGACCATGACGCAGATCTTCCCACTCCTGTCTCATCAGACTCTGCTCAGGTCGATAAAACAGGTGTAAGTGGCTCCGCCCCTTACAGGTGAGACAACATGAACAGAGGAGAGAGAGCTGTCAATCAATCACAGTCTGTAAAAGTCTGACATTTTGACACGAAAAGCACAAAAAATAATACAATTAATGATGGCTGAGTTCCATTTAGCTGCTCCAGTTTCAGGGTCCTGGTAGTTCGAACAATGTTTTTGTGCTACCGTGAAATTTATTTTATTTTTTTTGATGATTTACTGCAGAAAAAGTCAAAATACAAGAATATAAAAACCTACAGTCTGCAGAAGTCCAAGAATATTATCAACACAATATATTTAAAGTATGAAGTATTATTGGTTAATTATGGTGATTTTACGAGTTGACCTTTACCTGCAGAGTAACTACAGCTGTCAGATAAATGTGGTGGAGTAAAAAGTAGCAGGAAATACAAATATATACCCAAACTGTAGCACGTTATAATCAAGTGAATTAATTTAAATCACGCGTGTTCACAATGGAAAAGTAACTAATGACATACTGGAAACATGTCAGAGTGAATAGTGAAACACAGTAAAGTATAAATTTAACTCCTGAATCAAACAGTAGAGAGTAAATATAATAGAATATCTATAAATAGTGCTTTAGGACAGGTGACATGTACGGCACTATAAATATCATATTTTCTTGTATAATAACAAATATTTTCTCACTGAACGCTGCAGAACTCTTAAACATGCTCATAATATAAATCAATAAATAGTTGTGTTGTCCAGAATATCTGAACTATTCTGTTAACGTCCATAAAACTGAACCTGAATGAAACCTATCAGAATTTAATGTAACTTTTACAGCTTATAAACATTACAAAGGATTCTCCATAACTATTTAAATTAAAGAGAAAAAGACACACGTGTACAAAAGTAGAAGCTAAAACAGACATGGAGACACACACACACACACACACACACACACTCACAGAGAATAAGAGTGTATCCCTGTGGTGGTGGGAAGCCCATTTGTAAAGCCCTCACGCTCTCAGGAAGACTTTTTGAAGTGATTATGAAGACAGTTCAGATCAAAGGATTTGACAAGTCTGAGTGCGCGCCAAATATGAGGCCGGGTAATCACACTCAAGCCCCTTACATACAAGATGGCAGTGGTCCCCCCAGCTGCTTTGCAAATGTAATGTGACACTTACGGATAAACAGATTATCAAGGAATGGAGGGGTGGGGTTGGGTGAAGGGACCAAAAAAAAAAATTTCCACAAGTTGTAGAAATTAAAGGGGGAGACATAGTTTATTTAACGAACTCTGGGGACGGGGCAGTGTCAGAGAAACGATGATTAATTCTCCAGCGCTGATACAGGTCTAAACGATATAATTTAGGAATATTAGCGGGAACATTAGATGATGAGGCAGTATTTCTCGTGGTGGTTTGGTAGACTCAGGGCTCGGGAGACTGTTTTTTTTTTTTTTCCTCCTTTCTCTTTTCCTTCACTAGTTATTATAGATTAATCCATAATCCTCACCACCTAAAGACATTTTTGTCAGTGAAGCTCAGGGATAGAGCCGGTAGAATTTCTTTTTTTAAAAATATATCTCTGCTCGTGCTCATTTCCCCCCAGCATGTCGTCACATTGTCACGTCTCCCACTGAAAATACTCTATCGCCAGCTCCTCTCTGATATCATTTCATAAGGTATTTTGGCAGAGCTGAGGTTGAACTTGTGCGTTTATGTAACTGGAAATGTTAAGCATTACTTTAAACCTCATGACCTGTGAAATCGGTGCTCATAAAAGGCCAAAAAATGCTCATCGTGTGTTTTTATGAATGGATTCAAGTAGAATAGCTGTATAGGGTGTGAATACATCAATGTCAAGGTAAATGTCAAGTTTTGCACCTGTGTCATGATGTCGAATAACACACTTGTACTGTACATGAAGGGATTTTTTATGTCTGTGAAGCCAAACTGAATAAAGTAACAGTGGTCTGCAGATGTTGCACGACAAATTTGATCCACACATCTTCACATGTGGTCATTTTGAATTCAGATAACTTGAAGGATGAAGTGTCTCATCAACTGTTGTGAACAGCAGATACTGTACGTTCATGGATGTTTAATAAAAACAGAACAACAGAAGCTTTGCTCTATGTCTGTTTTGTCCTTTAAGTGTGTCTTAAAAACAAAGTCCTCTACTTTCATTGTACGAGGCGATTAAAGTGGTCCTGAAGTGCCTCACTCAGAGTCACCGAGTGTCCATTTGTCCAGTCAGAAGAGGGTGTGCTTCTTTCTGTCTTCTTCTGTATGTGTGTGTGCGTTCTGAATGACCCTTGTGGCGGGACAAACGCCCCTTTGAGGGCGCACGGACAGATGGACGGACGGGGCGACTCAGCGACAGACACAGAGGACTGAGGCTCCAGTGTAGCCTCCGCCACGTGGCCTGAATCCTCTTTCATCTCCACAACTCATCCACTTCCTGTCCATCCGCTCGCACAAACACACCAAACCATGATGCAGCACACAGCGATGGGTAAGATGGATGGATTTTTGTTTTGAGGTGTTGCAAGATTGGGCCGTTTCCCAAAGATAACTACTTTCAAACAGCTCCTGGCCTCATTTATACACAAATATTTTTTGGTTTGGTTTATTTGCAAATACAAATGCCAAAAGCTGACAAGAGCACAGAGACAGAGAGGCAGAGATACAAACTGTGCGGCTGAGAAAAAGAAACCCCACGGAGTGGATAAAAATATCTCACCCCAAAAGAGAAAAGAGGGAAAAAAAACACAAGTTCACCAGCAAAGACACAGGTGAATTTGTCACAGAAATAAAATAGTGCCAAAAACTGATACAGAGCGGCATCGTGGAGCTCGTTTCTGCACAGAAAAAACACCTTCTCTTCAGATTGGACACCTTCAGTTTCTCGTTTTACCACAAAAACATGTGAATACACGCCGCCATTTCCATTTTTATCATCTTTAACTCTGCAAAGAAGCTGGAACTGTTCTACCAATTAATCAATAATATTTTACTGGCGTCTATAAATGCGCCATAAAACCGACACGATCATGTACTTCCACTTTTCATAGATGAAATGGACTTGTAGCACAGCTCCCTCTTCCCCTCCAGTTCGATGTGTCAACAAGAGATGTCAATTTGATTGGTCAGTGCTGAGGGCAGACGGATATTGATTGGCCGGTCATTAGGAGAGAGCGGCCCGACGGGAGTATCAGGGCTGACACCGTTAACACCGAGCGGCGCCGTGTCGACCGCTCTTTAACGAACGGCCATCAACCGACCGGGACCCGGCCATTGACCCACCAGCTCCCTGCAATCCCTTACTGCCAGGCTGGAGTGTGAGTAAAGGGCTGTGGTGTGTGCTGATATTGATCCTTGAATGAGACACACTGGAGCCACGGAGGGAAACTGCATCGGAGTTTACAATCAGACCAAGAGCGATTTTTAGCTGCTCTCTTAAAAACAAACGCAGAGCAGCATACAAATCTAAACAGACGCATCTTGAACCGTCTGGTCGCATCACAAGCTTGTTTTGTGTATTTATATTTCACACCACCCCGATAATCTGGCTCCATTTGTTTGGAATCTGCAAAGATTTAAAGAAATAAAACACTTGCACAAAATATGCTGCAGCAACTGTCGTGCTATTTGCAACCAAATGGAACGAACGTTGATGAAATTTGGCCGGGCCAAATTCTTCTTGTGCAAATAGATTATGACCAACAACTGGAGAGATTTAAGAAAACTGATGATCCTCGAAATGAAGCTGATCAACTAAATAATTAAATTTATTCATATTTTACTGTTTTCGTCTGAATATAGGTCAATATAATTTGTTTTACAGTGTCCCAACTTTGTTTTGGGAATTGTGGTTGTAAATACTTTTTCCAAATCTGTGTTTGTCTCATATTTTTTTGGATCCCATGATGTCATATTGTGATAATCTAGTTCTGCTTGACACCACTGGCCGCTTTCTGCCTGCCTGTGCTCTTACTTCTGGTGTCATCCTCCAAGTAGAAGTCAGGTATTTGACCATTTGGCTCATCAGACGTCTTCATAGTGAGCCTTGGCACAGGTTCAAGTCAACAAAATCGGATTGGTTCAGCACTGCCGTGCCTTCTGGGGTGCCTGCACATAAATCTGTGTGTGTTTGTGAGAAAGCGTGTGTGTGTTTGTGAGAAAGTGTGTGTGTGTGGAGGGAGGGGAAAAAAGATGCAAGCTTGTGTGTGACAGCTACAGCTCGTTTTGGCTCAAGCTACTCTTTGAAATATCATTAGTTGTACTTATCAGATTAGTTTGAGAAAGGGATTAACATGATTGTGATACTGGCTGACTGTATACTGGTTTATTCAGCTGCTCAAAATATGAAAGAAATGCTACTTTTCCAGCATGCTTCGATCTTACATGGATGCACTGATAGATTTAAAGACAAGTATTTAAGTAATGACGATAAAGTGTCAAAGCGGAGGAGATCTTTCATGACATCTGAGAAGTGAGGGATGAAAATAGCAAATAACCACGCGATGAAGGCAGCCCTGAATATCTGTGTGTGTGTGACTGAAGTCAGTTTGAGTGTGTGTGTGACGGAGAGAGTGCTGGGTTGTGATCAGAAAGTGAATGAGCCATTTCACTGGCTGCAGCTCTGCTCTCCTCTCTCTCTGTGTGTCTCTCTCTGTGTGTCTCTCTCTCGGAGGGGAAGCCCGAGCTGTGGACAGCAGTGGAAATGAGCTCGGCCGTGCAGTAAGTGTGGCGACCTCGTGGCTAACCCCACACTGTTTCCACCACTCTCCCCACTAAATGATGCCTACTGTATCCTGCCCAGGAGGGGAAGGAGGGGGAGGGGGATGGAGCCTAAACTCCCCCAGCCTCACCCTCTCCAAGTTGGCTCCCATCAGCCAGTATGGAGGAGTGAAGGAGCAAAGACTTTGTGTTGAAAAGGTTTCAACCATTGTGTAAATTTACCATACTTCCATACAACTCTGCGATTTACAGAGTTTCCTGATGGACAGTGAAGTAACTGTAGCTGCTGTTAGCTGCTGTTAGCTAATGTTAGCTCAGTTTGTTAGCCGGACTGTGAGCTCAGAGCACCGGGGGAGTGTTAGTGTTTGTACCACAGGAGGTTTGGACCACCGGGAAGAAGAAGAAGAAGAAGAAGAAGAAGAAGAAGAGGCCCCGGGGTGCGGCGGGGTTGCTGATGGGGAGCAGAGCCGGTTACGCACCAGAACCGGCAATGTAACCAGGTTTAGCTGCTAAAAAGTACTGACTTTTCAGATCTTTCAACTGTATCTCATGGTCTTCTTCACGCCATAATACCAGGGCCAGTTCAAGGTCCAAAGAAAGTGTAAGTAAGTAAGTAAATCTCTGAGCTCAGATTATGTTGATATATTCATATTTTAAATAAAACTTAAATGTTATGGTGTTCTATTTTTTATATACATAATTGTACCTCACATTAAATGGAAAATATACTTGGACTTGTCTTGCACATCATTTTACAAACATCCAAAAAATTCAGCCCGTACAGTGTTTTGTACTTTTGAAAACTTTGGGATGTTGCATTTAAAAATAAAGCCGTGTGGGTTTGAATAATGTGTTCATGTATGTGTTTGTAATGATTAATGATCTGCCTCTAAAACTGTACAGCACTTTAGTAAATGGCTGCCGGGCTTTTGGAACGCTGACAAATCAAAATGTCAATAAAAATATACCAAAATATATTTCTACCCGATCCAATTGAAAACATTCTCAGCTCACTGTAACTCACTTCTTGCTGTTGGAAATCTCTTATTTGAAGGCCAGCACCTCAACAATCCACAAAAATGCACTTAACCTGCGTGAAAACAGTAAATCATTACAACGGATTCTGCTAAATAACTGTTAATGTTTTTCTTTTTAAAATTAAACATTTACAAGCTTCATAAAAAAGCACAGCAGCACAGACATCTGTGTCCGACTGTCGGCAGTCACGATCTAAGATATTCTCTTTTTCATCATGGTACATTACATTAGATCACAAGCAGATCTCAGATCACCTGGAGGGTCTGCTGTGTTTGTAATAGAAGTCTAATGAGGTGATACATGGAACACACGTACTCGTGTTGATATATAAGTAATGAGATCAAAACTACTTTTAGAACACACAAGGCTGGTCAGCTGTACTTCTGCTTCTTGGGAATTTCAATTAAATAGAAATAAATAAAACGACAGAGTTGTTTCAGCTTGGTACCACACATTTTTGAGGTTATGCCTAAAGGTTTAGTGTTACATAAACTTGAGATGAACTGGACAGTTTTTGGCAGCATGTAATCCAAAAAACTGAAGTTAAAACACAATCGAGGGTGAATATATATGCATGAAAATTTGAGCCTAAAAACGGCATCACAGGCCAGAAAGAGACAATCCATTTCTGCCATGAAACAAAAATGTTAAAGAATCATTTTTTCGTATGTTGTTGCCAATATGGCGGCGTTTGTTTGCACATTTACAATCACGTTTATGACTCTAATACTTGGTGTGCACAAGCTGGGTGATTCCTGAGCATCTGATCTCTCAAGTTCACATTCACATTCCCCAACAATCACTGGGTGGTTTGTAGCATCGCTCACATTTTATTCCATTTCCAACTGAAGATTTACCACGTTCATTTCACAATTGTCGTCTGGGACAGCTCGTTGGAAAAGTGAGAGGAGGAGAAAATGTGAAAGAGATGGATGTCTAAAAAGAGAGGAAGGTGGGAAGAAGAGGTGGCAAGATCCTGGAAGATAAAGAGTGAGAGCAGAGAGAGGAAGAAGCTCACCTGTAGAGAGAGCAAGGTGAGGAATAAAGAGGAGAGAGAGAGAGAGCAGCAAACATCCAGCTCTGCTCTGAGCTCAGCCCCCCTCACAGGGGAGCCAGCTGGGCAGATTGCATGTGAAACAGAGGCTTTGATGGTTGCAGGTAGCAGCTTTTTTGCCCCCCATGCCCTCCCCATCCCACCATCCACCATCCACCACCCCTCCCTCTCCTCCCGGTTTCTCTCTGCGGAGCAACAGCGCGAACCAGAGCGGCCCTTCAGCAGGCACAGGTGGTATTGCTCACTCCAATTTAGCTCAAACCCCGGACTTGAAATAGCGCGGCTGTCATAGGCAATCTGCGGCGTGAGATGGACCGCTGACTCCAGCGGAGGGCTGAAAAAAAAAGTAGGGAGCGGGAGAAATGGAGGGAACAGAGAGAGGGGAAGGAGGAACCCCCCCACTGAGCTCTTCCCATCCAGCAGCAGCACATGTTCAGTGCGAGCTCGGTGCAGGCAGAGGTCAGAGTAGCCGGCAGTTCATTTATCGCAGGATCGGACTGCCTGCCATATGGGGGGTCCAATCTGTTAGCCTCCGTCCTGCTGTCCCCTGGAGGGGAAAAGGTGCTGCTGACACATGGGACAGCTGAGTGGAACAAACTTTTAAACCACGCACTGAGTATAATATTTGCCGCTAACAATCCTGGTTAAATTCAGGTAAAGTAACACACCCTCTGGCCGCCATAATGGATGCTACTTTCACTGGCATATAGGAGATATGAGAGTATTGATTGTTTTGACAAGATATTGGCTTTAACATCAAGGATACATCTCGCTGATCACTGTTTTGGTCCATTCTCCACGCGCCGTCATACCTCACCTGACAGCACTTTGTGGAGATATCGCACAGCCAATTATAAGGAGACGTCCAAGATGGCACCAGCTACAGCTACTGTAAAATCATCTGGACTTTAACCTCTTCACACTGACCTTACAGTATCACGTCACAACATTTGATTGTCGTGGAGAAGCGGTATGTAAATTCCTTTCTGCACTCTACTCACAGCTACAGACCAACTAGACTGTATATTCCCCACTACATTACCCATTCCTTTGCAGACATTATATAATTCTTACCCCAGAACGGGTCAGAAGCCTCTCAGAAGCAGAATTTTTAGAGTTCACAGCAGCTGCGTCGAGGTGGTTTTCCACTTTGGGCTTCAGGAAAGAGGTGCGACTGAAGATACAAGTGTGTACCTGCCTTAAAAGACAGCAGATTCTACAAAAAAATGAGATAGCCAGGAAAGATGTGTGTGCGCTGCTGACTTTGCTGCAAAAAAAAGGTGCGATGGCAAGGTCCTGAAAATAAACCTGAAACGTTTTGAACTCAGAAGAGAGGTGAGGAAAACGGATTTTGGTTCAGAGGGGAATGAAATCGCAGATCGTATTATACGCGAAGGCATAGAAAGCTCTATTTTCCATCAACCTCTCTGTCTGTCTCACTCACTCTTTTCTCTTTGTTTCTCTCTCTCTCTCTGTCACACACACACACACACACACACACACACACAGAAACACATACCCATAGCACACACACCTACACACCCATCTGTGGTATAATTGTCTTAAGTGCAGATGCTCTCTTCAGAGGTGCATTAACTGGTAATGCCTGCTTCTGAGGATCCCTGGGCGCCTGATATCCAGCGAGCAGACACAGAGAGCACCCAGCAGTGTCGCACAGCGAACAAACAGCAAGGGATTTACACACACACACACACACACACACACACACACACACACACACACACACACAGAGCAACAAAAACAGGAAGCACACGATTAGAATGAGCTCGGAGAGACTGAGAGCGTTTCTTCTTCGACAGGGTGCGTTTAAAGCCTTGTTGTTTTCGCCCGCAGCTACAGCCAGCTCAGATGATGTTGAGTTCCTTACAGAGGGTGCACGAGGCTGCTTTGGCTGCATGTTAATGCCGACTACAAATATCTGAAAAAGAAAGAAAAAAACATGCAAGCTCACTCTCGTCGTGTAGAGCTTTAATGCCGGCTTTGGTTAAATCAGCTAATTTTGTTGTTGCGGCTCAGAAACCAAGGAGTGATTTACTACACACGCATCATTTGGATTTGATGATATACGTTCACGCCTGTGAGTTAACAAAGCAACATTTTTCCACTGTTGTTTCTCAACCAGGGTTTGATAACACCTGGAACATGTTGTTGTTCCACCTGTACCCATTTTTAGCAACACGTTGCTCAATTACAACTGAGCTATGGTTTGAAAACTTGTCACATGACCTTGTAATAATGTCAGCACGAGTCTCCACAGGTAAAACATTTTGAACCCGACAGAAACAGACCCAAAACCAACGTATATGCAAAAGAACCCCAACGAGAGAGGAACCAGACAACAATCAGAACGTGAAGATAATCAGACCACCCCGAACAAACCAAAACACAGAGAGGACAAAATGAATTTACACGTGCTTGGATCTGCTTTGTCTTCACATATATAAAGACACGAAGATTCAGAACAAAAACAGACAACACACCAGACTGTAGTGTTCAAGGGTTAACATCGATAGTCTGGCTTCAAATACTCACACACAGTCACGACGATCGCGAGGTTGAAAGACAGCGACAAAGTACCATGGCCTCATATGTTTGACTGACCGATGCAGCATCTTACAAGACGACATTGTTTTGCACTGCAGGTGAGCAGCTTTCCCCTGCAGGACTTCTGTCCGTCTGAACACGGCCTTCAGCTCACTTTAGCTCGCTTTAGCTCGCTTTAGCTCGCTTTAGCTCAAGTCCGCTAACCTGAACGACACAGCATTTTTTTATCTGGCAGCACGATGTTTGTCACTGCCTTCAAAAAATGCCTCGACTGTTGAGGTTTTCCTTTGATATCGATTATTATTCATGTTAAAGGACGGGGAGGGATCATCGAGGTTGACTGTTTGACGGATGGAAAGGTTCCTGCTCTGTAACGACGTCACAGTACGTCTTCCATGAAAGAAACATGATTTGCAGGGCCTCAAGAGCACAAAGGTTATTTTGAGTGTTTGACTAAAAATGAGCAGTGCCATTATTTTTCCTGGTTTTGCTCCAACATGTAGCGTGGAAACACTGCAACGTGATCGAGTGGCCAGTGAGACTTTTATGAATGAAACACCAGTAAAACTACAAATACAGTGATTTCCTGAGTCTGTCAAGGCTTGACAGAGTAGGGGAATGTAGCTAAAACACACACCTACAGTATACACACACACACACACATATATATATATATATATATATATATATATAGTCTGTCTTGGGAGACCAAACGAGTTCAGTGACACTCGCATCGTCTCTATCTGCCCAGAGCCCCATCAGGTCAGTACTCTTTCATCTGAGGAAAAAACGGCAGCCTGTGCCTTTAATTAAAGAAGTGGCTGGCCACTGAGTTGTCCATCAGAGGCGTCAGAAGAGAGAGGGAGTAAGAGAGAGAGAGAGAGAAGAGAGAGAGCAGGGACTTTCATCCTCTGGCTTCAAACACTCTGCTGAAAATGGAGTTTTTAGCCACTCCGGCGCTAACGTAGCGGACGGCCCTCAGCGCGTGACGACTCGAACCCCCGCGGCGTCAGCGGGGAGCCTGCTCAAAAGCACCACACATGCACACACACACACACACACACACAATGAGACAAAGACGATGAAAAATTACACAAAAACCACACACACACATTATACACGTGCAAGCACACACACACACACACGAGAGAGAGAGAGAGAGAGAGAGAGAGAGGAGGAACTAAGTAGTCAGCATGGAAGCTCCAGGAGCATAATGACTGCTTCTGACAGAGACAGACATGCAAAAGAGCAGAACATTTCTCTGAGAAAACTGGACTCTTTTATGTAACAGCTCTTTATAGAGCTATAAACTAAAGCAACAAAACGTGTGTGCAAGTGAGAAAGGATGCAGTTAACTTTGGAGGGCTCTGAGTCATCTTTCCACACTGACTGCACGGCGTTTCGTACCTGTCTCTTAAAAGTATGATAGTATAATGCATTTGTGCGTGGGCATGTGTGTGTGTGTGCGTGTGTATGTGTGTGTGCTTACCTTGAAACAGATATCCCGACAACGCCTACGTAAACTCTCATCTGTACTAAGGTGACAAATGAAATAGCGTCAGAGCAAGAGAGTTGAAGATAAATGGCACAACCCCGGCGTGGAGCAATTAAACCTCTTTCTATGCCCACATTATTCACTTCCTCCTCCTCCCCGCTCCTCCCTGCTCCTCTCTCCAGGGGGTCCCAGCCTCACTTTGTTTGTTTTAATTATTTTTCCGTATGCAAATGTGCCTTTCCTTCATAATTGCTGCATGAGCTCCTCATGTCTGATTTGGAGAATTGAGGTGGGGGGGGGGGAAGAAAGTTTAAGGAGGGAGGTGGTGGCAAGAAAGAAAGAGCACTGGTTATCGATTCCAGGGGAGCCATCTTTGGAGAAGTCATCAGCTAGTAGCAGTAAGGTAATCAATCGTTCATGTACATCACGCCACCTCCCCCTTCCTCCGTGTACGAGCAGCGTGAGAAGTGTTAATGCTACCTCGCGACATCAATCACACACTGTGAGACGGGGCGGGGAGGTGGTAGGAAGCAGAGACGAGTGCGAGGGGAAGGAGGGAAGGGGAGGCAGAGGAAGAGAGGAAGAGAAATACAGGCAAGAGCAAGGAGAGAGGAGAGGAAAAAAGAAATATGTCAAAGGAGTGCAAATCGGAGGGAAGTGTGAGGTTTAAAGAAAAGACAAAGGGTTGGTCTTTGGGAGGAGCAGATGATCTGACACTGAAAATTTCCAAAACTAAAAATATGACTACGGACTTCAGAAAAACATCAATTCCAGCTCCTCAGATCATTGCTAAAGGCCAAGAAGTGTTGCCTTGGTGCTAAAATTCACAAGCAAAGACCTTTGACAGAAACACGGAAGCATTAGGCCGAGATAGACTGTGTTCTCTGCAGAGGTTAAATGTTTTTACTGCTAACAGGATCCATCGTATCAGTCCTGACCTTCTCAGTGATTCATTTACGTCTGATAGTAACATGCGATCTGTATCTGGATATTTTATCTGCACGTTTTTGCGAGGTGAAAATGGATCTCAGCCAGGTGTAAATGATATCTGTACAATTTGGCAACCATCCACTCGACATGTTGAAAGGTCACCTGACTTCTCCTCCAAGTCCTCCGAGCGAAACAAAATCATTCGTCCGCGCTCACCAGAAGAACGACACACAGGAATGTTTTATGATGTGACATCTCAATGGGAAAGCTTTGGTTAGGTTTAGGCACGACGTGACTGTGAGGTTGAGGAAAGATCAGGCTTACGTGGTTACGGTTCAGAACCGAAACAGAAACAGCAGTTTGCTGCGTTAAAGTCAGACATTTTGGTGACCACCCCGGCCTTGACCGTAAATATTCAACATTTTGGGATACTCGCTGAAACAATCTCCTCGAGCAGGTCCCACAAAAAGAAACAGAAATAAGAAACTTGCTGCAAAAACATTTTCCCCGTTCGAGACATGAAGATCTCGTCTGAATGTTTGATGGCGGCGTTTGATTATATTTCTCTTTCCAGCAGATTCGTGTTCGGATTTACTGATTTGTAAACCAAAGTCTGAAATTTTCTACTTTTAGGATAAACCTCCAGGATGCTTTTAGGGCTCCTCGGTCAGGGCAAGCAGCAGGAACTATGGGTAATGTGGTTTTAAATGAAACAAAGACAAACACTAACAATACTACTGGTGAGAGACAGAGGCTACTAATCATCTTGACTGTGGCCTCATCTATTCAGGATAATTATCTCAAGGTATAACAGTTAATTAGACAGTGATATATTGATGTTTGAAAATGCTACACATGGTACCTTTAAATAAACAACACGGGAAAAAAAGAAGCCATTCCGTGCTCACTGAAAACAAGAGAAGCGAATAGGCCAAACACTAACCCGACGAACTTAAAAATACAACAATATCACATTTTTGTGTGAGAAATGTGAAGATGGAAAACAAGGAAGATGAGCAGGGAAGTGACAGAAAGTGCAGCAAGTAAGAAAAACAAATCAAAAAATAAATTCATGAAACTGCATCTTCCTTTTTTTTGCATAAATAAATCAGTCCATTTTTTTGCTACCCCAAAGTAGTCGAATAGATGTTTTGGAGCAGGTGTGTGTGTGTTGGGATGAGGAGACTGACGCTGCTTAATGAGGTATCTTATGAAAAAAAATAGAAAGGATAGAGACAAATATTGAGAGGGAGACATGAAGATTTGGAGGGAAAGTCTGGGAGGGAGAGGAAGAGTGTACAGTGAGTTGGCTGTGTGCTCAAAGACAAGAGAACAAACCCCTCAAAGTCATTCAGCTAATCCATCTCGACAACACTGAAGCCTCATCATATCGACCCCTCCCTCAGCTGTACACAAACACACACATATACACACATTTCACTCCTTTCCTGACAGCCCCCCCACCTCCTCCTCTTCCTCCCCTCCCACCACCACCAGCAGCAGCAGCTCCTCTCCGACTGTTGAAAGGAGAGAGGGATGAAACGAACAGGAGGTGGAGGAAGGAGGAGGAAGGTCAGGAGGGACAAAGGAAGGGAAAGAACAGCTGAGGTTCACCCCGTGGGCGATGCAGCGGCTTGGACGGTGGGTGCCTGAACGCCTCACCCCCACCTCTCTCTCTCCACCTGACTACTACAATAACTAGTAACCTCCTGCGACTGATGGCTTCACTAACTGACCACCCACGTCTCGCGTTCTGCAGCCGAACGCACCTCGGAGAGGATAAAAGTGGGGAATACTCATGAAAACCTAACCAAGCCTCACTGCAGTTTTTTAACTGAAATTAAAAAATGACAGTTCTTCAGGTGCTCACAAAGATTCATGACCCACCAGAAGGAGGTGAAGGCGATTTCGAGCTACAATATGCAGCTTTTCGCCTGGAGCCAGTGAGGTGTTTTTACTGGGCCTTACCTTCCTTCCTCCCCCCTCATTTGGTCGAGTTCCCGCCCCACCGCTTGTCACTCACCTTGATGAGCTGTCAACCTTGAATCAGCGTCCAGCCTGAGGCCGAGGCAGCGGACGAGGGCAGCCAATCTGCAATTAAATGTAAACACAAATATAACTGAGTTCACCTTTCTTTTGAATGGGTCCTCTGTGCTGCATTTTAAAGAATTGTCTGATGCTTTTGCATTTCTGAGTGCTGTTACATTACTGTCGACTGTCTTCTGAAGAGTATCACAGATTTTTCGGATGTTTTACATCGTCCAGGCAGCGTCACTGATAAACAGTGAAGCTGCACTTTGCAGCTTTAAACCGTCATTTTAAAGAAGATTATATCAGAAATAAAACACACTCTGATGTTAGCTAACATGGGCAAACTTCAGCTGGACATTCAGTTTGTTAGCAGTTAGCATGTATCGCTATCCCATAAGTAGTAGCACATAACATGTTTTAATCAAGCGGCACAGTCCGGGGCAATGAAGCCAAAAACCGCCGGTTCACATACAGCCACTTGAAGCTGGTTCCAGAAGTCCCCACACTGCGTGTGACGTCACAGATACGTTCATATTTATACTGTTTATGGTTATAATCAATGAAAAATAAGATTACGCTTCCTTGCAGTAAGTCTAGGGAGAATTACAAATTTAACCTGATTTAAATGCAGAAATGAATACATGCATCTTTTATCATGTGCACATTTTACTCCTCGTCAGATTAAGAAGTTTTCCCCACAAAATTCTTCTTCTGCTTCTGATATTTGTGATTTTTTCTGAATTCATGCTAAATGTAGCCAATTACACATTTTTGAAAAGACATGCAGAAAATGAGCAGTCGCAGACTTAATGAACAGGTTTACACATTATTAATGGTTGTTGATCAAAATCACCATGGCGACAAGAAAGCAGCAGGCCACTGCGACATTCAGCCAACCAGTTTTTCACGCACACACACACGCACACACACACACACACCACCTCCAGCAGCAGCAGCATCCCTTCATAAGAACTGAACTGATGAAGCGCCGCCAGAAAAGTGAATTTTTCCTGTCCGACAGTGGATTGGATGCCCGTGGAGAGGGGGATTGTGGGAAGGCAGGGCGCCGAGGCTCTGATGTTGTGTGGCCGTTGGCACGTCGCTCAGATGCTCTGCCCCCCCAGAACCGATGGCATTACTAAAGATTACCACGCCATGCTTGGCAGCAGTGTGTGTGTTTTTATTGTGTGTTTTTCCCATGTTGAGCGTGTTCATGCGTGTGTGTGCGTGTGCATGTGCAATCATTTATATGGCTGGATGTACATGTGAATGGACCTGTGTGTGTGTGTGTGTGTGTGTGTGTGTGTGTGTGTGTGTGTGTGAATGTTTCCAGCCTGTATATGTGTGTGTCCCCTCTGGACAGCTGGCGTGCCAAAGCCTGTTGAGCTGTTTGTCACACTTCTCTCACTCAGGAGAGCTCAAACGGCGTGTAGAGGCCTTTCACGGCTGACATGCTGGAGACTGTACTGACACACACACACACACACACACACACACACACACACACACACACACACAGATACACTTTCCTATTTTTTTTTTTTAATTTTAAGCAGCGATTCTCACGCTGGAAAATTAAGACGGCATTTTGCGTCTGACTCTTCAGTTCTTATAATTCTGATGATCCAGAAATCAAAGTTGATTCTGCAGCAGACGATCAGACAGGTTGTAAACAAACATTTTCTACACTGCTTAATCCGAGGAGAAACCCAAAGTGAACAGAATCCAGGTAGTTTTTATTCCTTGTAGAGCCCGTGAGTCCAATTCAAGTCTTCAAGGGCAAATCCAAGTCAACCCAAGACTTAAGAAGAAAAATGAAACTGAATTTAATTATCTTCAATGAAGTTCTTTTTAATGCATAGACATTAGAAATTATCAGTGCCTGAATCCTCAGCTCAACAATAGGTACAGTCAATGCTATTCAACTGACTGTGTAGCCCATCTGGCTCGGGAATGCCTCTGTTTCCTCCAGGAGGAGCTGGAATGTGTTGCTGGGTAGGAGGAGGTCTGGAACGGCCCGCTAAACCTGCTGCCACCGCGACCCGACCCCGGATAAGCGGAAGGAAAAGGATGACGCTGCAGCATCCAAAGATCTTAACGATTAAGTATTATGAACGTCTTCAAAAAGAATGCCAATAAAAGTAAGAAAAAGATGAAAATGTTTTTGTCTTTTCTGACTGAGCCGCATGTCAGAGTTGGATTCATGAAGCTGTGAGCTACATCCCTAAAAATGTGACATACCGCATACTGTACTTGTAGAAAGCAAACGCTGTAGGAGTCTGACATTTTACTGAAATCCTGCTGCAGCGTTCAGAAAACTGACACACTGCTCTCTTTTACACATGTCAGAGTGTATGAGAAGCAGCCTGGCAGGTCGTAGTTTAGTTTGTCTGCTCGGTTGTAGTCAGGGTTGTAATGGAGTGAACACCCAAATCTCAACAGCTCGCTCACATTTAGGCTGAAATATTAAATAATGTATATATTTGCATACTGTGCAGAAATATGCTTAACTGAATGTGTTGGAGTGTGTGTGTGTGTGTGTGTGTGTGTGTGTGGAGTATTTGTCTGTGTGTGAACACGTTTCTGCATGAACAATTCTCCAAGTATTAATTTGGAACTGCTAATCCTTTTACATTCCCCTCCTACTCCCTGATGCTGAAAGGCTCTCACACACGCGCACACACTACAGTTTTAACTGCATGGCCATACATGAGTACTGAAGTTAGTTCTGTGTGTTATTGCTCCATTTGACTGGAATAATTTACAGTTCCACATTAAAATGAGCCTCTTTTTCTGATTTGAATTGATCATATTAATGTTATGACAGTGATTTGGACATGCAGTAATTAGTCCAATGTAGGGACTTCCTCTATCGTACGGCTTTAAAGGTTATACATCAGATTTAAAACATTAATATTGCAGCAAACGGCTGTTTTTCTCATCTACGTCTGTAAATTCTGGATTTATTTCAACCAAACAGTGTTGGTGATCGTTAGAACAATGGGAAGATGAACAAAGACGGTTTTTGTCTAACTCCATGAAGTCTGTTGCAGAGCGATGGTGATATTCTGCTTAATAACCAAATAAATAATAAACAAAAGGTGGATCTCTGCAGGGATCCTTTCCATGTTATTAGACACTTACTGGACGTACTTCAGCCACATTTGTCCAGGAACTACAGCCACTTTCATGAATATTTTCAAGTCTGGTTTGGGTTATAACAGACTAACAAAGATAGTTTTGATGATTTTGTTTCTGTCCAGTTTAAAGTGTGTTCCACATTTATCTGTGAGGTTAATTTACAGCTTTTGTCAATGGTGGGCCGTAACACCGAGTCGCTTTGGTCTGAAATGCTGCAATATCTAATAGAGAATTTTTCAGAAAATCACTAAATATTTGAGTGACGGATGAATCAAATGCACAGCGAGGGATGGACGGAGGTGGAGGTAAAAATGTAGAGGAATAGGAAAAAGGAGGAACGAGGGCAGGAATAAAGTCAGAGAGGACGGAAAGAAGTAGAGACTGATGAAAGGTATAATTCTGTGAAGTGGAAGCATTTCGAGCGGATGTAAAAGTCCCATTGACAGTTTTAGGTGACTCATAGTTGGAGCACTTCGATGTGGATGTTCATGAAACTCTCCTGCTTCAATTATCAGTCCAAACAATGAGCAACAGTGTCAGAAAAACAGCTGGTTATATATAAAATATAAAATGAGATGTAAACTACGACTCCCAAGGTGCATTTTAGGAAGGAACAGCCAATCAAAGAGCTGCTTTGTGAAGCTAAAGCTTACCCAGTTGAGATAATTAATAATACAATCTTGAATCTGCTCTAATTTCCACGTCTTCTCCCTAGCAACGACAGCCGAGACTCATGGGTATTGTAGTAAACTAACTGACGAAACATGATTTATCAGAAATAATTGTAATAATTCAAACTGGTGGCTGATAAATGCTTACAATGGAAATACAAAGCAAAGGAATTGCTTCTAGAAGATACCAAAGAAAGAAGGATGGAAAAGGGAGGAATAGAAAGAGAGGAAAGGAAATGATGAGGAAGGGATAAAATACAAGTGAGGGAGGAAAAGAAATGTAAGGAAAAGAAATGAATAGAACAGGAAGGAATGAAGGAAACGAGGGAGGATGGATGGATGGAAACCAAGGGCAGCTGAAAGGGAAGGAAGGGTGAGAGGAGTGATAGAGGAGGGAGAAATGAAAAGGAAGGAGGGAGAGAGTGAAAGAGAGAAGATGTCCTCACTCTGCCTTCACATCCATAAGCTCCAGAGCAGTAAATTTCTTGCCATTTCATGGCCGTCAGCCGGGGCCAGTAAAACGCCGCCGCCGCCGCCGAGAAGAAAGACCCCGGGGGGCCGAGGTGAGCCTGAAGGACGAGCTGTCCCTCACACACACACACACACACACACACACACACACACACACACACACTTGCTCTTTTTCTCACCAACACACAGTTTCTCTCCTTCCTCTCTCTTTTTGTCATTCGCACACACTCTTTCACTCCCCTCTCTCTCTCGTCTCACACCCAATTTCTCTTCTCAATTTGTCTCTTTTTGCTCTTTTACTTTCACACACACATGCACACACACTCACATGCCATCCTTCCCGATGAGGGGAGACCCCCTGGTGTCCCTGAGTCCGGAGGCGCCTACGTATCCCAGGGAGCCTTGCTGTGGGACTACGAGGGTCACGGCCTCGGAGCCCAAAGTCCCATCCTTCATTTCCTCTCATTTCGGAAAGGACGAGCAGGAAACTCCCTGGGAAAAAAAAGAAAAAAAAGAATCACCGGATCACGCAAATCAAGGGCAACTGAGTTAACACGTGTGTGTGTGTGTGTCCACGATGCAGCGAGAGAAAGAGCAGAAGGAGGGAGTGTGAGAGATAAAGCGTATTAAGGGTGTTTGGGAAGATGAGTGTATGACCCATAAAGATATAAAGGGGCCGGCGGTGTGGGCTTTCCGCAGGCTTTATCCATTAAACTGAGTCCCATGGCTCAGAAATGACAGATAATACACACCCGGACTGGTTGTGACAATTCCTCCGTCGCCCTCGACGGCCAGTCGGTCAGCGCACATGTAGTGTTAAAACACTGGAGAGAGTCAAAGGGAGAAATTTAGAAAAGTGGGACAGAGAGAGAGACAAAGAATCTGACTGAATATTAGAACGAAAGAGTTTCATTTTCTGGAAACAGGGAAAAATACTCAGACGGAGTTTTACAAGAACGGATGAATCGAGCACAAAGACACTTCAGAGGGAAAGAGCTCCTCTAACAAAGGGAAGTGATGCAAGCGGGGAATCGGTGTGTGCCGTTGAGCAGTTGGGTCGCCATATGTGAGACAAAACGCTATAAAAGGTAATAAAGAAAGAGCAGCTTATGTGGCCATCTCTTATTCACATTACTTATGGAGTTAATACTGGACTGTTTCTAATGTCTGTAAAGGGGACAGACACATTTTATGATCGTAAAGATGAAATCAAGATGGCGGTTGAGAGTAAAAAAGCTCAGCACGTCAATTAAATCCAAGTCATCTACACACCTGTACCAAACAGGTGAAACCAATTCCAAACACCCACTTTAGCACGCATGGATGTATACGTCCAGTTATGAATTCAAACCGCAGGACTCAGTTTTAGTATTCTGACTTGCAGGTGTAACTAATAACATTAATGGATGCACTGCGTCGCAATAATTGCTCAACCGGAGTCGTCGTGAATGTTTCTCATCCCACCTGCTACGAGAATAAAGGGCCGGGATTTTTTTTGGGCGCTCTGTTGTTATTAAGACGATCAAGTTTGAGGCTGGAGGAGGCAAAACGACAAGTACAAGTACAAGACAGAGATTTCATTTGCACAACAACAATCTCAGCACCCATCAGTTATGGTCTGATGATGATTTAGTCAGTGTAATGTATCCTGACTTCCAGTGTAGACAGAAAGCGGACATTTCTTTCTCTGCAACTTTTAATGCAAGAGTTATGATTGCCAATGTCTTCTGAGGTTGCATTTCAACCAATGTGTTCAGCCTCTTTGCCACTCACTCATAGCTGATTGGTCAACACTATCCGGACGACAAAATCTTGTTCCCTTGCCAACAGGTTCTGCAGATTTCTTGCACACGCTGGCAGGAAATACCTTTTGGGTTCGGCTTCCAAAATTGGGCGGAAGAATGTTGCAAAGTGCTGGTTCAGAGGATGGATATTTCTGTCTGATGACTTTCAGGTAACATGGACCAAAGCCCACATGCTGCTGTGTCTTTATGTGTATTTAAGGAGGTATTATGGCGTCACACTGCCAGCCAACAAAAGATGCCCATGTGACTTCCCTTTAAGCTTCGGGGTCTTCATAATGGCCCAAATACAAAAAACAAAATGAGCCTTTCCACTTTGTTTCAGACTGAAAAACACTCGGTAATGCTCAAAGGTGACTTGTGTAAAAATATCTATCCTTGTTTCTGCAGGACACCAAAGATATGTTCCACAGACAGATGCAGCGCAGGGTGAACAGGTGCCCCACAGGAGGTGGAGGTCCTACAAAGAGATGGAGGTGTGTGTGTGCCAGCAGGGCAGCACAGGGCCAGGCTGTCTGAATCCCCTGACAGCCACTTGTCACTCTCCCCTCAGACCATCTGGGCCTTTTCCTCTATCTTATCTCCACACACACACACACACACACACACACACACACACACACACACACACACACACACACACACACACACTGCACCAATGGGAGCTGGTGGTGACAGCGGTGATGGCGGGGGTTGGGAGGGCAACAGATGCCAGTTTCTCCACGTTTGTTTCCCCTCCATGCTTTTCACCTTCCCACCTCTCTCTCCATCTATCTCTGCCTCCTTCTGTCCCTCCGTCCATCCATCCCTTCATGCGTCCTTTTCTTCCTCCGTCTCCTTCGCTTCCCTCCTTCATCCCTCCCCTCCTCTCTCTTTCATTCACTCCATCCTCTGTTTCTGTCATGTTTGAGCCAGCTGGCATCTCGCAGCCCTCACACACACACACACACACACACACACACACACACACACACACACACACACACAGAGCCATATGCTGGAGCTGACCTCCACCGCTGCATTAGACCAGTGATGTAGTTTTTACACAAGGCGCTCTCACTGGGAGCTCAACGATTCATCGGGGAGTAGTAACTCTCTTGTTGCAATATGTGGCACAGTGAGACGAGCTGCACCTCCTCATGGCGACAGTGAAAACTATATTCTGTCTACATGTTTATCCACGTTTATCTGTCACATGTTTAAGGACTAAAGATGCCTCCACACCGCATGATAGCAGCAATCATGAGTCATGTCTCAATTCATGTCAGACTGAACGATGTCAACTTCAAATTCATGCCAGCTACAAACTAAATAAAACAATCAAAATGTACGCAGGGTTTAGGGTTGAAACTCGACCAAGCAATGAGGAAACTGTATCATAAACCACATCCAGAAACACCGCCAACTTCTGTGGTCCAAGCTCATTTAAGGTGGACTAACATTATTTAAGATGGACTGAGGCGAAGTGGAAAGTCCACGTTTGAAATTCTGTTTGGAAGTCATGGAGGCAGCGTCCTCCAGGCTAAACAGGAGAGGGACCGTCCTGCTTGTTATCAGCACGCACAGTTAGCCAGTGATGGTATGGCATGATGCATGATGGGTAATGCAGAACAATATATACAGTCTGGCCTGCAGAGTAGTACAGAAAAATACTTCTTTATTCATGAAGCTCTAAATCAGATGTTCAGATGGAAATCAGCGCGTTTCTCTCGCCTTTAACCTCGAGCTGAACAATACATCGAGAAGCATTGAGCCACTTCTGATTTATTAAGTCATCACTTGCTGGCGTATTCTTCTGTTTGTTCAGTGAAGTTATAGATTATACGGGTGTGGGTCAGTTGGAGATTATGAGCTGGTGGAAGGGCACGATGATGAAATCTGCTCCAGGTACACGGTTTGACTGATAGATCCATGAATTTGAAGAGATGCCATCACACTGCTCAGCAGTTCATACTTTTAATACGATGAGACGGGATTTTATGATTGCAGTGTAAACAATAGAAACACACTTTCAACAGGGCAAAGTGTGTACTTTGGTACACAACACAATGTTTTTATTCCCCTCTTTAAATGTGTTGATAGGGTCAGGGCTCACTGTCTGTGTGAAAGCTTCAGACTTTGGGCTGAAATGCAGGATGATGCTATACGACATGAAGGAGCCTCTGTTGTGAGGAAAATGATGGATGCTTCTTGCTTATTATCCCACGTGGAACATGTTTTTCTAACATATGTCGGTCCAAACTGCTCAAACGATCAGATTATGCCCTGCTGAGGATCCTTCCTATCAACACTCGTTCCACCTCTTGACCGCTCGGAGGTTTCGTGGGTCAGAGCGGAGTTAATTAGCCTCTTCCTCCTTCCTCTCCTCTTTCCTTTCTCTTGTGCCTCTCTTTCCTTTCCTTCCTCCCCTCCTTTCTCCACCACCGCCTCATGCATCTCCCTTGTGTCCACTCCTCTTTGCTGTTTTGAGCACCCACACACCTCTCCAACTCCCGCACTTCCTCTCCTTCTTCCCTTCAGGGAGGATGGCCCATCACCAGTCTAGACACATAACCAGTCCCAGCCACAAGTGACAGCATCACACACACACACACACACACTCACACACACAGAAATCCATGATCCATCCGTGCACACACACACACTACTCTCCATCCGTCACATTTACATTTCAAACTGCCTGCGCTTCCACCAACACATCCATTATTTACCAGCCTCTGGCCAAAGAGGAGAGCACTGTATCCACACTCCCCAGGTAGTGTGTGTGTGTGTGTGTGTGTGTGGTACAAGCACTCCAGTCTTCTGCTGCTTCCCTCAGCAGCCTGCAATTATATTTTCTAAACTTCATAAACTAAATTTTCCTTCCTTTTCTCATTTCACTTCCCTCGTTTTTTTTTTTCCTCTCTCGCTTTTCTTGCTTCTCGTCCCCCCTCGATCTTTCAAAAGTCGATTACGGCCCGTTTGGTACCGACAGCGATGTCAGAAAGACTGCACATCACCTGAACTCGACATAAAAATGAAAACTCTCAGTGGATTTTTGTTTTTGAAGACTGCGAGGAGGAAGTAAGCAGTTTGAGTGGGAAAACGTGAAGTTGTGGGTTTGTGCTCTTTTTTCAGGGATGAACGAGAATTTCAAACGTCGTTTGCAACTTTTTGTGCCACCTCCACTTCAGATTATGGGTATTTTTGTCGCTGGTGTTTCAGTGTTTTTGTGGGTGTGTAGTTTGATTTTGGTAAGGTATTTTTAGTGTGTTTTTCCTGCTGTCTTGGCAGATGTGTTATTAAGACAAGAGAAAACCCAAAATCTGTGCTTCATCAGTTTCACTCTGCTTAATGCACAGATATGTATGTGTGATTCTCAGTGCGTGGGTCTGCATGTATGTCCTCACGCATTCACGTGTGATTCATGTTTCACACCCTGACCGCTGTCTTTAACGTGCAGCGATTCACACTCCTCGCCACGTCGAAACCGCCGAGGCAGGAAGACGGAAGAAGCGGCACATTCTGTCCATCTTGCACACACCTCCTTCTTGCTGTTTTTCTAGCCTCTCTGCACCTCCTGATGCCTCCTCACACCTCCTCCATATGAGGTGAGAGCTCAGAACGAGATGTTGATTCTCATTTGTAAATTGTTTGTATGGGATACTACAGATTTACTGTTTTGTCTCCACAGAGCATTCAGCTCAATGTTTAAATGAATTATTTTCTTATGTTAAGTTGCCCAACAAACAACTGAACGAACAATAGTACAAAAAAACGTCCAGCAGACAGAAAGCTGTTGTGGGTATGTAAAAGGATGTGAGGGTGGCCTAGGTAAAGCACTCATGGATTACATTGTGTTATAAACACAAGTCACCTAAACGAGACGCTCCTTTCTTAAAGCAGTGATGATCTGACCTGCAGATGCTGCAAAACTTTTGAGGCATTTTGTTTCTTCTCTTCTGAAAGTAGCACAGAAGGCTAATATTCTGAGCTGTCTTTAAAGGATCGGGCGTGCAATACACTATATTAAAAAAATGATGCTAACAAGTCTAACTGGACGTTGCACATTTATTAATGCTGACTTACCACAGTAGAAGATACCGTGTCAGCGTCACGTTTGTCTTGACATGAAAAGTAAAGTGTAGACCGGCGTGTATGTGTATGTGTGTGAAAAAGCTAAAACTGCTGCTTTCTTTAAATCAGAATCAGATCAAGGAGTGTCATTGTTTACCAAAGTTGATTAACCTCTTTAAGATCTAAATATATGTCTAACTGTATTGGCTGGTTGGTTTTGGTCTCGTCGTTGGATTTGATGATCCAGCTTTAACTTTGAAATAATGCAGAAATGTTAGCATGTAATGTAAAGACAGTAAAGAAAAGATGCGTCTCACCGGAGCTCAGAACAAACGTGTGATGATTTCTCTGATTTATCTGATGTTTTATCAAAACAAACGACACTCCAGCCTGAATTAATACAGATCCAAAAAGCTCTCGCTATGGACTGGAGGCCTCCTCCTTCATCAGTGACACGCACCAAAGGATTGTGGGATTGCTGGCCAAGCGTCTTGGCATGAGCCCCTGTGGTTGGCTGCTGCCACGGCGATGAAGCGGTGTGATGTTCTCTCCAGCAGACCCCCGCGATCGCTGCGCCGGTAGACCACAACAACACACCTTGGCCGGCTTTCCTGGCTTCCATCCTGCCGAGCTTCGAACACCAAAACAGCCTCCCTCCCTTCTCCACTTCTTTCCTTTCCTCTCCTCACTCACTGTATCCCCCTTCCTTCCTCCAGTCTTGTTTTCTACCTTATACTTTCTCACCTAGCCAGATGAGCAAGCACCAAAATAGCGAGTGGTGTATATTTATATGTCTAAAACATCACAGAGATGTCACAACATCGGTGATGCTAAGTGTTAGACATCTCACATTGCCTTTAATACCGCCTCGAGCCTCACCACCTTAGTTTGTGGACAGCAGTCTGTTCGTTCACACCTCTGCAGCGCTCATATAAGGTGTGATAATTTCTTAGTGCAAAACACCAATGAGTATGTCCTGTCGGTCAACTTACCTGTTAACACAGAAGCACACATTCACCCATAGACGCTCCGTTAGACTGTTACATCATAAAACAGGAAGAGTAGTCCTTTGTGACGCGTCTCTACAGATTTTTAACCATATTTTGGGAAAATATAATTAAACTTTCAGATTTAGCTAAGTGTCCAACGTCGCTCGAGTTTTAACCACGGATCACAAAAAGATCATTTTACTGCGAATAATCAAAGTTAACGTGCAAATCCACCAACAGGCCGATCATTCAGAAGCTGCCACATTACCTTTCAGCATTCATGCTCCACTAAAACACACCTGGCTGCTCTCACTGAGCGAGGTCAGACATTTTTCAGCAGAGACAGTAGTTTAGCAGAGCTACCACCACAGTGAAATAGTTTCCAGGCAAGTGGAAACACATGGAGTCGATTCAGACATACTTTGTCTTCTGTGGAGAGTCCTAATCTGCTGCAACATGTGTGGGCCATACACTTGTTCTGTCTCTGTTTGGGACATCCTCTTGGCACGGCTACAGTCAAGAGGTTTGTGCAGCACCTGTGTGTGTCCTGCTCCTGTGTGTGTGTGTGTGTGTGTGTGTGTGTGTGGATTCAAATTAAAAACCTGTGGCACCCGGTCATCTTTAAATGCACACAGCTGTTGTGTAAAAACGTAAGAGGAAAAACAAACAGTTTGCGCGCATACGTTTGAGTCGCGTGTAAATTTGTGCATGTGCGTGCGTATATGAAATTACATCACACGGACATCTGCAGGACCGAGGCACCCCAACCCCCCCCGGGGGGCAACAAGGTGGCCCAGTTATCTTCACTTAAGTCTGATTTGCAACAAAGCCTGACTTGCGGCACGCACGCTCGGTTCAAAGCACACTGCAAGCTCAATAATACAGAACACAACACCTGTTACCTGTTTGCACACACGGCAGATCCAAGGTCAAATATCCTCCATTAAGTCTGTGTGTGAACGAGCATCATCTCTGAGGCACAGCACCAAACCAGGACACAGTTTAATCTGAACATGGCGAGCTCAGATTCGTCACTATAATCTGTGATCAAATCACGGCTCTCTGCTCGTTCACCAGTCTGACAACGGAAACAGAAATCTATTGAAATGAGAACAATTAAACTGAGACTGGCTTTATTAAAACGCAGTAAACGTGATAATGAAAAGCAGCTGAGACTCTGCACAGTAACCACACTGTGTCTTTCCCACTCCTTAACACACGACAGCTGCGGTTTTGTTGTTTGCGTGACTGAAACGGGACAAAGAAGAAGAAGAGCTCTGTCAAGGTGTTTCACTCTGAGCTCTGAGATACTCACCAAGATGACCTGGAAATGCGTGCACGTAGTTTACAGGCGTAAACAACATTTGCAGAGTTAGCCTGCTGATATTACAGACGCTTTTACAACTTAAAGTATAGATCAACACTTCCCACCCACCTCATGATTAATGGCTGCCCCGCTGAACAGTCCGCCGTGATTTTTTTTACTTTTTCAACCTAGCAAATCACCCGCGTGTTTGAAGTCAGAGCGCTCTACGTGAGTCAAAGAGGTTGGAAAAGATTTTCTGGAAGCATGAAACGTTCTCAACCTTTCAGGCTAACACAAATGAACACGAACTCTTCAGTTCTGCAGCAGTTTTTTAGAAACTTTCTGCAGCAGAGAAAAGGAGAAAACTGCCTAACTGCTCAGACGTTCTGGAAGTCCAAGGCGAGTTGACCTCGTCACTCAGCATTCGATTCTTTAGTTTGTTCTTAGAAAAACAAGCTCTTACTACAAGGGTTCACTCTGCAGGAAGTGATGCAAAACTGTAGTTCTTTATGTGAGAGATGAAAGCTGTCTGAAGTTTTTAACTGCTATGAATCCCAGAGAGGCTGCACGATGGCAGACGATAAGTTATTCATCTCCTCTCACCTGGCAGGACGACATTTTTCTGATTCTGTGTCGTGTACTGGAGTTCATGTGACTTTTTACAAGTCCTGGTTCACTTGTAAATTGAGAGGTGTGAACTCAAACAAGCCAAATGTCACCAAAGTAAACTTTTCCTCTGCGGTTCAGACCAAAGACTGCAGGTGTGATCACACCTTTCACTTCATTCAAATTTAATCCCATTTCCTAAAATCTGCAGCTTCCTGATGAAAATCCACCACGCGTCTCCGATTCACAGAGCTTTTGTCACATTAGTCAACAAGGCCCCCGCGACTACAGGCTGTTTACAAAGCGAAGCCTCTCTCCTCTCTGTCACGTAGTGCTACAACTGGAGGGGAAGCGCGCGAATCAAAGCTCGCCGAACACACGTCATCCTTTGAGGGGGTCTTTGAAATCTGGCCCTCATCCGCACACAGGAGCGCATCACGCCGCATTAGACAGTTTGTGGAATAAATATTTGACGGCCGGCAATATCACAAGATGCAGAGAAACCTCCTAGCATGCAGCTGTTCGCCCCCCCACCTCCTCCTCACCCACTCCCAATCACCCCCTCCTCGTTCTCCTGCGCTCCCCTCCCATCCTTTATCCTCCCCTCCTTGCAGCCCTCCGCCCTGCCTGCCTGGCTCCTGCAGACAGAGAGCTGGTTTAAAGCTCAATTGTGCATTTTGCAGATAAAGTAGCAAAACTACTAGAGGCGGTGTTGTGAGCGCTCGTTGCCAGGGCAACACTGGTAGGGAGACCTGGTTCTCCATTACTACTTAATTTAGGCGCTCTAATTGCATTCCACACAATCTGTGGCCACAATGTTATGCAGAGGAAGAGGAGGAAAAAAGTTGGGGGTGGCGGTGGCGGCGGGCGGGGATAGGTCTTCAGTAAAACCTCTGCCTGGGAGCAAAAATAAAATGCCTCACAAACCGAACGCGGGGCAAATGGCTTTGAAATTCTCTTTATTGCTGTTTGTGGTGATAAAATGTTTCGCTTAAAGATGAACCAAAACATTAAATTTCAATTTCGCACAATTCTCAAGAGCGCATTATCACGTTGTCTTTAATTTCAGGACAGAGAGCGAGTCGCTGGAAATGCTGAATGTCATCAACTGCTCAGAAGTTAAATATATTGTCTGCTGACTGAAAGAAGGCGAGAGAGACTATAGAGCATGAATCTTTGTTTGGTAAAGATTGTGTGTGTGTGTGTGTGTGTGTGTGTGTGTGTGTGTGAGAGAGAGAGAGAGAGAGAGAGAGAGAAAAGGAGATAGAGAGAGGGAGTGAGAGTGGAGTAAAATTGCTCTAATTGTTCAAGCTTCTAGCCTCTGAGCTCTTCTTTCTCTTCAAAAGAGTGCACACACACACACACGCACACACACACACACACACACACACACACACACACACACACACACACACACACACACACACACAGGCCTGTAAGCCTCACTGTCCCTTTGAACCTCCACAGGCCGTGGCCCTGAGAGAAAGCTGGCCCACGATGCTTTTCTTCAGCCGGGGGTTTGAAATGATTGGTAACTGTTGAGCCAGTGTTTTCAGGTCCCTGACCCCCAGCACTGAAGTGCCACAGACACTAGATACAACATAGCCCCAATTATCCTGCACTCTCGCCAGCCACTTCACCAACCCAGTGGACACCCCGCCTCAACTACACTGCAAAAAAATACACTCCGACTAACAGTTGTTAGTGTTAGTGAGCTCAAAGTATCGATTAGAAAAACAAGTTAAACTGAAGTGAAAAATGCTCCCTGGATTTAAATCTAGCAGACTGTGCTGCTCACACTACAACACTGCATGGTTTATGAGATAATTCTATTTTTCTGATTAATAACTCATCACGTCTGCTGACTTCTTTCTTCCTTAACTCTTGATTTCCTGAGATCTCATTCGACACTGTTCACGTCCCGATATCAGCCTAACCCGTCAGATAAAGAGTGACTGTTTTATTATTGTATCACAGCAGACACAAACCAGTGCTGCATCTCCGATGTTTCACCATGACGAGTGTCAGAGTCTTTGTTGCCTTCTTTCTGTGACATTGACCAACAGTATCACAGACAACAAGACAAATGAGGTGGAACTGTTTTTCAGGCTTTTCCAAACACAAGATGGAAACTTGGGATGCCGCTGTTTGTTTACATTCTTGTTCCCAGAAATCTGTCCACATCCGACCAGCTATGATTGGTCAAGGACCAACGTGCAGCCTGTCATGTTTCATGGCCGAGTCACAGCAAGAACTGATGAATCTGAACCTCCAGCTACATGCACATCTTATTTTTGGTTAGTTTGGTCATTGGACACTTTGCAGCAGGCGTGAGCACAGATTCTGACTCTCAGATCACGTCAATGTATCTCGGACAAGTCATGCTAAAAGTCTGCACACGGCTTTAATGTTTAACAAGAACACAAGGAAGAAGAGCAGTGTTCACTGACCACAGCAGCTTGAAGATTTGGGGAAGTATCAAGTCCAACTAAAAGTTTGATTTCATTTATTTCAGGCGACCTGTCTGACATTTTTCCAGATGTTTCCTGACATGCTGGCAGGACATTGTCGGGTCCTGGACGAAACATTTGCAGTAACGCGTGAAGACAAACTGAATTCATTATGAACGTCTCAAAAACATTGTCGACTCTGAACGTCCAGTGGAATGTCCACGGAGGTTCTGGTGTGCAGCGATGTCTGTGTTTGATACGGAGTTTGGTTGGATGTGTGGAGGGGGTGGATGGCAGTTTTGACCCCTGCCACTTTCTCCGACCTGTCCTTTGTCTCTTCTCACCCTGGTCCCCTCACCCCCCACCCCCGTGTCCCCTCACCCCAAACAACAAAAGGACCTCTTGGATGAGGAGGAGGAGGTGGGGGGCCACCTCTTTTATGACTTCTTTGCCATTTTTTTCTCCCCCCCTTCCCACTCGGTTTTCAGGCCCATTCGTTCCTGCCTCGTCCTCGGGAGTCGGGGGCCACCATTTATATCGTTGCCTGGGAATTAAGGCCCCGTGGCCCCTTTTGTTGCGAGGTGGGCTGGGGCAGCGGTGGCTGGGGCAGGGGGCGAGGGGCAGGGGAGGGCTGCCCTTTGTTCCAGCCAGCAGAGTGGGCTTCAGTTCCCACAGACCTGGGAGCTGACGGAGGGGGCCCGGGCCCCCGCAGCATGACAGCGATGAGGTAATGTTTACAGAGCCACGGGCCCTCACACATGCACCATTCATGCATTTAAGGGGCCTGCATTCAAAGACGGACACACACAGGTGTGAAAGGTGGATGGTCAGGTCTGAAGAATAAACTTAGTCCTGACCATAAGATTAAAAATAAAGTCATGACACCTAAAACACTGAAAATTTGTCTTTACGGGACACCACACACGATACATAGTTTTAGTCTAGGACTAGATTTAATCCCTTTTCATGGAATTAGCCCGGACTATTTATAAAAAGAGCCCAAATGTTTTATCACACCTGTTCTGAAGGTAAATTGAGGAGATGAAAAATCATGAATTAAAGAAAAATGTAGATGAGGAAACCAAAAACGTGCTCACTACAAGTCTGAAAAAGGACGAACAGAGAAGAGAAGAACAAACTGCTCTTATTATCTGTATCCTACCACACACACGCACACACACACACACTTATTATTACTCCTCTCTGCGCCACCCTCCTCCTTCGATCTCCCCAAATATTTAGAAGCTGTTGATGCCTGCAGCTCCGACAAGCTACAGAGTTCATTGAGAGTTGCAAAAATTAGTCCTGTACTAGAGTCTGAAGACAAGAGGGAAAGACACACACACACACACACACACACACACACACACACACACACACACACACACACACACACAACAGCGACAAACCCAGCTAACAGAGCAGAAACAAAACATACTGCCGCCTACATGCACGCGCACACACACACACACACACACACACACACACACACACACACACACACACACACACACACACACACACACACAGATCAGTAGCTTTAGTCATCTAATAACAGTCGCTGCAAAGAGCACAGAAACATTTCCTCTTTCATCAGAAGAGATCCAGAGTTCACTATACGATGAGTCCAAGTGCTGCAGGAACAGTCAGTGTTGTCCATAATTGCTGTGTTGGCGTTCATCCTCGTCAACGTCAGAGGGAAGTTTATGATTTTTAAGCTTACTGCAGAGAAGTCGTCATGTTAACTGGTAAGATTCAGACTCAATATGACGGAGGACTGAACCTGAACACTTTCCTCTGGATAAACCATCATTTATTCTCTGCTCCATCTACAGCAGTAAATACATACACTTTGACTATATCAGGGACTAATACTGAGGTCTGAATGCAGGACTTTTACTTGTACTGGAGTATTTTCACAGAGTGATATTTGTACTTTTACTTGAGTGAAGGATCTGAGTACTGCGTGCATCTCACTCACATTTATAATAGAACAGTGATTGTCAGCCGCCTGTGGGCCTCTAACAGTAATTACTGAAGGCAGACAGCTTGCAGAGGCGAGTTTCAAACCCACCACCTGTTGTGTCTGTGAATCGGATCTATAAAACAGCTTGAGGTTTCCATCCCAGTTCCATTTTTTAGCAAAGCTGATCACAAATAAACAAAGAAATCACAGCGATGTTGCACGTTTTAAATAATGCAACAACGTCTCTTTAATATGAACTCGAATAACAGAAGAACAAAACAACATGTGGCTCGTCACTGTGGAACTGACTAACTCAATAAGATTAACACAAACAATGAATAAAGTGTCATGAAGTTTAAAATACTGCGTCTTTTTTAGTAAAATGTACCTCAAATTAACAGTTATCTGCAGTCTAGTGACAAAAGGCTGATTTTTCATGACAGAAGGTGTTTCTTCATGCAGCCTGACAACTCTGCACAAATATTAATAATAATAATTAATAAAAAACAGAATGACAGAACTATGAATGTAAAGAGAGACTTTCTACTTTTTGTTGCTTGCTGGCTGAAAGCTGCGTCCTACAAGCGGCCCCTCGTGTGCTAGATGCTTGATAGCAGCTTCCACAATGGCTGCTATTGTTGAGTCTAATCCATAACACTGATATGATGCTAATGAAGGGATGTGTAATCATTATCCATGTCCCGGCTCATGTTTTTGCACTTTGAGAGGATTTGTGAGCGAATCCAGCGATCGGGGTTAATCTTGTTTCAGTTTTAGGTCAACTTTGCCACAGTGCTGCTGTTTAGTTGGACTTTGAGCTTCTTGTCTGTGTGTGTGTGTGTGTGTGTGTGTGTGTGTGTGTGTGTGTGTGAGTGCCTGAGGGCAAATGTGAATGTTTTTTTGAGCATTTGGGAGTGTTTTAATGTTTGGATTTGTTTCCGTCAGGTCAGGATTTCAGATCTTTTCCCCCCTCAAAGGCAGCATTTGCAAATAAAAGCAGAGTAAAAAAAAAAAGTGTGTCTTCTCACAAACAGTCAAGAGTTTTTTATCTGCACTAAACTGGCTAAATTTGAAATGAGTGTAAAATAATGTCGTGTTTCCAGGCCACAGTCTTAAAGGTGGGCACACGTCCTGGTTGGAGCCACCTTGTACTGCATTCCCTGTCGTCAAACTGGCCTCTGTCGATCCCTGAGGCTGGGATCGAAAAGGTCTCCTCCCAGTGGCCCAAAGCTCCCATGTGAAGACCAACACTCCCCCCGGTGCTCCGAGCTCTCAGTCCAGGCAAAGAGTCAGCTGATAGGGCTGCTAGCTGCACGGCTAAGTGAGCTAACAAGCTGATGGCAGCAGTTTGTGGGTACCAATTCTTACATATTGCAGGACAGCCTCCGTCCTGTCCTGCCCTCCATAATCACCTACACAGTGTTACACACACACGAGTGGCTTTCATTTGCATATTTTTCAGTTTTTATGTCACCAGAACAAACAGTAACTCCTACGCTGCTTCACTGTGATGTCATCAAACTGTTTTTGAGAGCTGAAGGTCAAAAATGACCAGATGCTAAACTTTGACGTGTTAAAGCAACAAAAACTGGTGGCATGTTGTTGGAAATGTTCAGAGGTGAGTGTGAATGGTTGTTTGACCTGTGTCCATGCAGGACTGCAGATCAATACAGCAGGATAGACTCAGCGAGTGAATACATCATATCAGCAGGTCAAGTTTAGTCAAGTCATGATTTGTTTGGTATAAAAGAAAAAACACAGAGGATCAGAAGGAGAAGAGAAGGTGGGAAATCTGAAACCGGGTGTGATATGAGACAACAACAGTACTTCATTACAGCCACATTAAACATCCAGAGATACCCACAGCAGCATGAAACAGATCAGACTACAGTTCAGGTGTGTTTCATCGTTCAGGTCAGCAGCATATTACCTTTTACCTTCTTACAGAACTCTGTCAAACCCTCGGTGAAATCCTCCGGCGGCTCGGCCTCTGCTTATTAGCAGCCCGACGCACTCGCAGTTACAAAAGGACAATTGTGGCAATTTCCTCTTTCCCTTAATCATCTCCTTTTTTATGATAAGGATGTAACTAACTGCGGAGGTGAAGTTACATTCTAATAAAGTCAGACGGTTAATAATGTAATCTTAAATTACGCTGTAATTACCGCCTCTTAGTCACTGGGGGATGCTCTGTAATTCAATCACTGGCCCCTGCGATACTGTACAACACACACACACACACACACACACACACACACACACACACACACAAAAAGCAGCGCTATCGGGGCTATTTCACCGTGGAAATGAATAGCCCTACCCACCGCTGCTCCCGCTTGGGGTAATTAGACAGCATAGTCTCCGGCTGCACACAAGCCCAGACGCTCAGTTATCAGTGAGGAGGCCCTTATCCATCAGAGCTTTAGAAGCTGCGTGTCTGCAGGGAGGTGTGTGAGTGTGTCAGTGTTTCTACGTGTCTGTTTGCATTTGTTGCATGTCTTTGTCGGCATCTGTAGGTTTTTATATAAGTGCATGTTTAAAGGCCTGTAGGTCTGTTTCTGTGTGAATATTTCACTGTCTGGGAATTCACGTGGAAATGTGCAGATCTGCCAAAGCTGCAGCTTCTTTCTAACTCTGTAAATCTCTCCCCGGAGTCCTCCTTAACCCCCAAAACCTCCTCAGATGAGAATAAAAAGTTCTCACCTCAGCCGACACACGAGGTGCAAATGTGTGGGAATTGTTTTCTACCTTCATTCAGCTGGGTCAGGGTTCGCACACTGTATAGTGCTCGCACACACACACACACACACACACACACACACACACACACACACACACACACACACACACACACACACACACACACACACACACAAGCAGACCCGCATGCATAAAAAACGCCACAGGACCCAAACCCAATTTGTCGTTTATTTTCAAGAGGGTGATTTCTTTAGAGGCACTGCTTGCTTGATATTATGTGGCAGGGAAAATCTAATGCCCCTCAATAGGTTTTCCCCAGGAAAAGGGGAGAAATTAGATTTGTGAACTGGGAACTTCATTTGGTAGGACTGGCTCCGACTCGGAGAGCATGGGGAGGAGGAGAAGCCTGGGAAGGGAGTGTGGGGGCGTGGGGGATGAAAATCCATACTGCAGTGCTGAATCAGCAGCGCCTCATGTGCCTCCTTCTCTTCTTCCCTGACTCCCTTGTTCTTCTAACCCCCCCCTCGCCTCCCTTTGCCTCTTCCTCCTCATCAGCACAGCGGATTCCCTCGCCATCACCGCGAAGGAGACGGCGTTGTCAGCCTCTCTCGGTATGTCACCGCGCTGTTCTGCTGCTCTTCCCTTCTTTTTCCTTAACACCCAGTCAAACAGGCTCAAAGTAAAGTCGCACGAGGCAACAGCGGGAGCAAATAGGCTCCCGTCGAAACTGGAGGCAAACAGCGAAGGCGCCGCCACGCACTCCGAGCCCTTTGACCCCACCCCCACCCACATGCTGAGACCACTGAAGAAGAGATAGATAAAATGGATGACAGGCCCCAGCAGAGGGGCCAGGTGCAAGGGCACGCCAAGAGGAGAAAAAGGAGGTGGTGGAAGTGTGTGGGGGGCCTTCAATTTGTCCGGGTAGCAGTGTAGAAGATGAGGTTTGGATGGAGTTTGGGTTCCAGGGGTCGCAGCCGCCCCCTTTACCCCAAATGGTCTCCTCTTACAACATAAAAACAAATAGATTTTCATGTCACGCTGTCAGTGAGCTGACAAGAATATACACACCTCCCTAACACCTCCACCCCAACCTCAAACACATCCGTGCATGGGTAGTCACGACTATGGCGCGCCCGGGGTTCATGGGAGAAATAGGCGACATGGCTGAGGCATGATAAATCTGACACGGGCGCTCTCATTTTCTACGCTGACAGGAAACAGTCACCCAGGTGTCAATGCCTGATTAGATGGATGGAGACGGCGAAGTGTGACTTGCCAAACAGGCGGGAGCACACTGTACGCAAACACACACACACACAGGTGTAGGGGTAATCACACATCGGCGGATAGGCTGATCCAAACGCACACATGTCACACTGTAAACATACAGAGCGGATGATGGGCGTTGAACCCGCCGCAGCCGAGTCTCAACAATGATGTGAAATGAGCACGGACTCGGAAACGCAGATTATGTGTGGTGGATGCGGATAATGTGAAGATTACATTCCCGCACCATGAGAGGATTATGTGACAACAGCATGAATTGGACACGCCGTTTTCACGTGTTTGCCATGTGGAAAGATTTGATCACGGCTACGTTTAGCAAGCACAACTTCAGGTGAGAGTTTAGGAAACTTTAACAGGCTGAGCATTGAGCTGCTTTCTGTTTTTATGTTTCGACAATGCAATGCAAGGATAATCCAGAGAAACACGGGCTCTCTGACAAGGATTGCTGATATTTTGAAATGCAAATTCACCTCCGTTGTTTTGTGGTGGAGGCAGGAGTCACTTTTTTAAAAATCTGCACAGATATCTGCATGCAGTGTGTCTCCAACACAAACAGTGCATTTGGCTCGACAGCTTATGATCACACAGATGAATGTTGAAGTGGAGTTTGACCACTGTTAGTCAGTGTGAACTCTGCTGCATTGCGTCCTCGCTACAAGCAAGTAGTTGATCAAATTTTCCCAGAAGACCCTGAGGTAAACACACACACACACACACACACACACACACATACTGTAACTTTACTGACTGTCCTCTCGTGGTAGTGCTGTCGTTCCATGCAAAAAGTTGTAATATGTGCGATCCACAACTCACTACTCAGCTGCTAACCTCAAGAGGAACCCTCCACATGTCTTGAATCGTTGAGAAGGAAAGTGGAAGGAACTAATCAAGTTGTTTTTAAGGTTTCAGCTCATGCCTTTACAGTAAATCGCACAGGTTGGGTTGGACAAGTTCCACATTTACACTTACTGTGCCAATACTTTGCTGCCAAGCTACATCTCGCCGTTTCTCCTCTTCATCCATTTGCACTAATGCTGTGTTCACATCCTATCAGAGGTATCACCATCCGAGTTATAATTACGACTGTGAAAGTAAGATTTTATGGAAGCTGTATCCAAGTTGGCGCATAATAGAACGGAGGTGCCTGAAATCCAACCGCAGAGACGCCTCACATCAAGTCTTTTGTTCAAGGTTTAAACCGACACGGCATACAGAACTATACTCTAAACTTTATTTCATGAGGCCTTAGACGCAGCGATAGTCCAGGAACTCTGGTGTTCTGCCAGGTTGAAGGAGTCTGGTGGCTTTGAAGCGAGTGATAACGGCTAACAGCTAATACTTTTTAGATGCTAACTAAGTAAACTTGAGTAACTTTGCTTGCAGTAGTTGCCGTGAACATCATGAGTTGATGGCGCTGGCGTGTGTCGAGGTTAACCTGCCAATTGGCGGACGCTTTTATGCAAAACCTGCAATATCATTACTGGATACATTTGCAGCATTGGTGGCCCCGCTGGGAACTAAACCCCTGAGTGTTGTATTTTTAAGATTTTGACTTTAATGCTTGATTGAACAGATTTTTGGACTCTTAATATTGGCAGTGTTTTGTTTCTTTTCCACGCTCTACTCGTCAGGTTACACTGTGGAAATGTGTCTTGTTCGGTGGTTGTTGGTCTGCAGCTGTACACCAGCAGCCTGCGTGTTTAGATTGGAGGATTAAGCTCGGTCTAGTCTTTCAGACTCTGACCGCAGTCTATCTTAGGCCAAGACCCACATTTAGATTTGCTTCTCAATGGCTACTCACAAATGTCAAACAATGCCACAGAGACTATAAATCTGTCAGAGCAGCAGAGTTGCTGATAGATATTTTCCATTTTCTGTCATGTCCAAAAATTTTCTAACGATTTCAAACTTCAGCCACGAACTGTGTTAAGACCTGCAGCGTGCCAACAAACATACGAACCATGCTGGACTCAATCAAATTGGCAAAATGGAATAATTTATTATGGTTGAATGAGAAACACCTGCGTCTGCAGCCTGTGAGGCAGCCTTTCTTTAAGTTTGTGAACCAAAACTCCAGGAAGTAAACACCAAATCTATGAGAGCCTCAGGTCAGAGTGCTGTTTTTGTCTGGTGTCTGTGAACAGAGCGATACAACAGCTCAGGACGTTTACAGAGGTCAAGTTCAAAGGTCAAAGTCAGGTTTCTGCCTCCTGATGGTTATTGGTGTTATTAGTTATATTGTCAAAATATGACAACCCTTTTCTGTGATTGACAGCTGAACCGGTGTGACAAATCCTCCATGTCAGGACCAGCAGTGTGAAACAAAACATCACCTGACCCACGCCGGCTTTATATAGTGTGTACACACGTCAGGCTGACAGTATAAAACAGGATTGACTCTCTGTCTTGATGAAAATAGCTTGTTTTATGGCCTGTGCTGCTTCTGGTGCTGAAACCACCACAGTGCAAACCACAAGTGCATCGTTCTCTGGACACACACACACACACACACACACACACACACACACACACACACACACATCGTAAAGCATCCAAATCAATTTCTTTTAAAAACATGTTTCTCACAGTCTTATTGGGGGTTTTAGAGATATATGATGCACCTTCAGCTGCAAAGAAGGAAAAATCGCTGGCGCCCGCCGAGCCCATTTGTCCAGCTTGATGATGCGGTGGCCCTGTCACCGTCGCTGCCATTAAGGGGGGAAAAAAGAAAAAAATCGGGGGCTGGGGGTGACCTCACCTCTACATCTCACCAAGCCAATGGCCCACAGACCGCCTGCCACGCTGTACGCCACGACCACAGCCGAGCTCAGGGGGCATAAATCAAGATAATTCTCTGCACGCCTTGAACTATGACCCCGCCACAATTCACACCAACATCAGAAGGGGAGCGGGAGACGAGGAAATGTAGCAGTGGGGGTATATGGGTAAAAAAAAAAGTGGGGGAGAGAGGGGGTGGGAGTCCAGCTCAGAGAGAGATGGTGGGTGAGGTCGAAGCAGTGTGTGTGTGTGTGTGTGTGTGTATATGCATGTTTATGCGGCGAGCGAGCGAGCACGTGCGTGCGTCCGTTGCGATTAGTCACCGCCGTCCAGATTGAGGCGGCCGTCCCATCTAAACGCTCTGTCTTTATGAGCCATTAATCTTCGACTCAGGCCATTTTCATTACCGCCAAACCTCGCTTTGGAGCCACCAGCTGCATGATACTGCATAGTGGAAATTAATAACCCACCCATCTCTGCCTTACAATCGCCCCTCCACCACCCCTACTCCCCACACACACCTCTCCATCAAGACCCCACCCGCTTGGGGCCTTGCATATGATGGAAGACGAGTTTCCACGCCACTTGTTTTTTTTTTTTTTGGTATTTGTGTCCCAGCATCGCTGCCGCGCTCCCCACCCCTGCCGCACACACACACCCTTTCTCCTTGTCTCCTGCTGCCTTTTGACTCCCCTACCTAAGACAAACAATTCATCCTGAGCATTTAAAATTCTCCCGGTGCCGTGACACCGTAATGCAGGAGAGGAGAAGGTCTGAGAGGAAGAGACGAAGGAGAGGAGGGGGTGCGGTTATATTAATTCCTCTGTCTTGGATTTTCTAAGTGAACCGAAGGAGGAAGGGTGGGGAATGACCCCCCGGGTCCCTTTAAGGCCGCCAGGCTCCTGCTCGTGTGGTTGTTAGTGAGAAAAGGGAGTGAACATTATTAAATACTGTACGTGCTTAGGCGACCTGCAGGGAGGGAGAGAAGGAGGGAAACAGATGAGAGGAAGAAGAAAAGGATGAGGGGTTTCAATATGGCCTCTCCCTGAAGCTCCGCCAGCAGGGAGACCCGGGGAGCTGGTGGAGTGGCAGAGGAGAGATCCGGCTGAGGTACGGCGTGATGTGACAGCGCTGACACCCAATAAAGAGGAACAGCGTTACAGCAAATTAATAGCCCTCATCGGCGAATGGGAGGCAGAGGAAATTAGCGAGGTGCTGGTTGTTGGCGCTAACACACAATGATAAAGCACGAGGACTGTTTAAAAAAAAAGAGGTGGGGGAGTAACTTAAGTTGACGGCTGCGGCGGGACTCGCTCTTGATGTCTGTTTATGAAACACATTCATTACGAGTCCCCGCATGAGTCGCCTGCAGGAGTGACCAGTAAAGTAACACGAGTGACACTGTGACAAAATTGAAAAGTTGGAAAATTGTTTTTCCGCCGCAACGTGCCATCGGAGGAGAGCCTTTCTCATTTCCTGTTGCGGAGTGCAGTGCATTGTGGGCAAAATATATAGGAGGTTTTGTGATATGAATCGCCGCTGGTCATCCATCACCGCACACAGACAAAACAGTCAGAAACTAAGAAGAAACAACTTTCTTGGGCAAACTTTCATTTATCGGATCTTCCCGTCTGTTAACAGCCTGAACTTGCTTTTAAAAATTGCATCCTTTTATAAACATCTTGGAATTTGCATTTCTCCTCATCAATCGAGCTGATACTCTGTTTTCTGAGTGCAGACACCAAACGCAGAACTTTTCTATACAGAGAAACATAATCAATATAATACAAAGTTTGAATCGTCTGACCTCATTTCATCCTGATCCTTCAAAGCATCAGGATCCCTCTAAACATAAATCAATACAAACAATGTTCAGACATATGAGAGACTTGAAATGAACTCCACAGATTATGCTATTCCACGGCCTCTTGCATCCCTCAGCCGCTTTGCATAATGAGATAAACAGCGTACACGAGGCCCGGCGACCCGCGCCTCGCCTCGGCCGGCCTGTGTTTGTGTAGGAGAAGAGGTAAAGTCGGACGTTCTGACCTGCCTCCGTTTTCAACCTGGCAGAGCTGATAGACGAGCTGCGGTCTCCTGAGACGCACATCAGTTTGTTTATTCGATGGAACATGAAATATTCTGCTTAACACATCACTTTCTCTGAAATGTGCACTTCTGTTAATAGCGGTCAGACTCAGGCAAGTTGTGTTGTACCGCCAAACGGCAAACAAACTCAAAATTAGCTCCGTAAAACACAGAAAGCAACGATTTGTTTGTTATTTCACTCATGAAAATTTGTAGAAATCTTCCTTTCTTTATCACAAGGAGAACTTTATCAACTTTGTAATAATCTCAAGTACATTATAGCCGATGGATTTATGGCCGTCACGCCAATAATCACAGTAAAGAACGCCCTCTCGAGCGCTGCCGCTGTATTTCACAGCAGCTTTCCTTATAGCGGACTTTGACAGCGAGTAATTATGTTGTATGTTTCTCCGTGCTGCGACTTCTCCGGACAACAAGCTCATAAAGCAAACAGACAGAGGAGGTGCTTTTGCTGTCTCCCGGTGATGATGTCATCGACCTCGCCGCAGATTTTTTTTTTGCGATGACATCATGTTCTCTGCTCCGTCCATTTTTCTCCATGGCGGTCATGAATCAGTCAAAGCTGAAAGCTTTTATCCAACGCGCTGAGCACCGTCGACCCTGGACCGAATTCATGAGCAAGATGTTTGTGGGTGGGTGGGCGGGTGGTGAAGGGGAGGGGAGGGGGTGGGTGGAGGGTGAGTCGGGGTGGGTTGGGTTTACATGCCGAGAAAGTTCAGCATGCCTTCAGGCGTCCAAGTATTGGATTTGAACCAGGGACCTCCGGGGTGTCACAGTTCTAGGCCCTGTGTGTTTGCACGATTGGCCCAGAGCCGCTGAGCGCAGGGCAGGTTCAGAGGGTTCGGGGTCCCGGCCCGTGCAGCTAGTGGGTCTGCAGGGACCTGGGGAGTGTCAAGGTCTGGCCTCCTCCTCCTCTGCCCCCTTCATCATTCCTCCCCTCCGGGCTATCAACAATCAGCTGCAAGTGGAGAGAGATGGAGAAAGCAAAGCTGTTTTTTAACTCCTCTCTTCTTCTCTGGTCTCTCTCTGACACTGAGAGGCTGCAGGGAAGGTGTTTGTGCTTCAGAGTGGCTTCAGTAAGGGACCTATTGTTCTCCTCCCAGAGGCTCTCAAATCAATACCTCATCTCTCCCTCTTTCTCTCTGTCTCTCTCTGCAACCACCAAGGAAAAAGGCCCTTCGACTACACAGGACTCGCTTTCATGATTCACGCCACTGAAGAAGAGAAAGACAGAGACGTAGAGGGGAAGTCAGAAAGACAAGGGGGAAGAGAAAGTGGCCGGGAGGAGGCGGAGGGAGGGAGGGGACACTGCGGGGGACGGCGGTATAAAGACACCAGTGGAAGGAGGCGACCTCGCGGTCATCGCTCTCCTTAGCACCACACGCAGCCGGGCTATCTATAGCTGCCGAGCCCAGCCAGATTGATCTTATTGTCTTAAAGGAAGAAGAGAGGTTGATCCTCGAAGGCGTTAATATCATCAAGCTAACAGCATCAGAGCAGAGCGCTAACTATAGCTCACCCAGGGTAAAACCTGCAAGTTTGTTCAGTCCACCCCAGTAAAAGTACTCGATTACATGCTGTTTGAAATGCTTCTTTTTGTTTAAATTGTTATTTTCATGGTAGCATAGCACCATAGCAGATGCAACCAGATTTTGATGCACATGATAACTGAAAAAAATGAAACTTTATTTGACGTCTGCTCATTTAGATTTAAACAAAGCTCCATGTCCATCATGGCCGACAGACGGTCTGCATAGTTTTCACGTGCACTCTGCCTCCAGATGTCCTTTATCTGTATTTTATTCCATATTTCCTATTTGACTTGTTTAAAAACGTCAAATCGCTCAAATTAACCCAGAGGAAATGTCCTTCAGCGTGTGGGATTTTAGTCGCATCGTTACTGATTGCACCCTCCTTGCCTCACCCTCTGCTTCCTGGCATGAAGGTCAAACTATGGTGGTCATGAATCATACAAAAGAACCTAACTAGAGCCGACGTTTGGTTTGTCCTTTCTCGGTTACCGTAGAAACAAGCTGGTTAAACATGGCGGACTCCGCCTGTTGATGTAAAAGTCTCATTTTAAGTTACAAAAACATAAAAATTAAAATGTGCTTATACATTAATGAAAACATAGTTATGCATATTATATTCTGTATATTGAGTCCACTAAATCTGACTGATTGAACCTTTAAGTCAATCTGTAATTTGAAGATTTTCTTACAGAATAAGGTAGTTTCTTGATGCTGGGTCGTCCAGGTGGAAGCTAACCTGCTTCCTGTCTAACAAATGGAATGCATCACTTTTTTTTTCTAGTCAAAATCAAACACTTGTATAACAAATAGCATTTTAATCCACTGACTTAATCTGGCATCAGCCTCGTCATGCTGGCTGAAATTTGAGGAGCATTTTTGTCCTCACTGTCTGTCTTCTCTTTCTGTATCACTGCACAATTTTCACAGCTGTACCACGGATTACGTCTTCCTCAAAACAAATAAGTAATTCAGCTTTCCGCAGGGTAACGTCTTTATAGCTTTTTTCCTACACAGGTGTCTCTGTGTGAGCGAGCGAGATAGAGACAGAGAAGGAGAGAGAAGCCTTAATGGCGTTATGCAAATGGAGGCGGCCTCACGATCCCCTGGCTAAGTATTCCACCTGAGATGTGGACCGTACAGCTGTGTGCGGCGTGCACAAGAAAGTTCTGATACATCTGCATCGATGGAGTGTGAATTATCTGAATCTGCCGCTTCCGTCACCGAATATCTTCCCCTGTTAATAAACTCATAGATTTCTGGATGTAGGCGAGCGTCCAGAGTTTATATATATAGTCAGCACAAGAAAACACGCTGCACGTGCACATGTAGCCGCTTACATACAGTGTGTATCCCTTTGTTTGTTTCTAATGCTGCTTGTGTGGGAGTGTGTTTACATGTTTATGGGTTATGGCGTATGATTTTTTCGCTGCACAGTAGCGCGGGAATCTTTTCCGCTCGAGCGCTTCCAGGTTGAGGATTTATGTGAGTGTGTGCTTTTTATGGCGCTTTATGGGTTTTCTTCTGTACGTGTGTGTTGACACACATTTATTTTATGCTTGAGTGTCTCTGTTGATGAATGCGTCCTGCAGGCCGATTGCACTCGGCGTAATGTGTATATATGTGCAATTAAACTTGTGAATTAAAGGCGATTGTATCCAGTGTGGCAGCAGTATACTGTATGTCTGGATTTGGCTCCTATGTGCATAAAAAAGACAAATATGAGTGTGTGACGTCGGAGAATGAGTCAGCCGACCTGCCCGGAGTGACCTCTAGCTGATAGAGAAAGAAAGAGTGATGCAGGGATGCCTCGCTCCCACCCTCCAATCACCCCCTCCGGTGACTCACACACCCAGCGTGAGTGTAGGCCTCTACCCACAACCCCCTGCTGCTTGTTTAGAACAACAACAGAGGGAGACAGTGGGATCACAGAGTAGCTGGCAGGGAGGGAGGGCGGGAGGAGAGACAGTGGGAGAGAGAAAAGAGGAGGGGAGTGACGAGGTGGAGGAAAGACACTGGATATTATCGTGTTGAGATCAGATGAGACTTCATTTTAATTAAAAGGCAGATGAAAATGAAAAACGAATACGGCATCAGTTTAGTTGGAGGCAGACTATATGGACAAAAGTATGTGGACTCGTGGAGGAGGGTATTTTTATGAATCAAAGTGAACCTGAAATCCTTCACCAACACTCCCTTCAGTAGAAGAGGGCGAGTGTGTGTGAGCGCGCTACATAAATGTGTGTGCACGGGGCGACCTTGCACGCACAGGTGTGATTAATGTGGCGTAATGCTGCAGACCCGAGTCAAAGGTTACTGAAATGAAATAAAGCATCACTCCTTTTTCACGTCGCGCACGCCTCGCTGGTCTTTTTGTCAGGATGTCCTGAAGCCCAGATGTTTTTGTTTTCACCACATCTGTCAGCATGAATTATCAACAGTTTGGAGAAGAAGGCCCCTCCTGCCCCTGGACGGAGCCCTGACCTCAACACTCCATCCGACACCTGGAGGATGAACCTGAACACACCCTCTGGTCCAACATCAGTCACTCCTGCGTAGAGTGGAGGCTGTTTTAGCAGCATGTTCATGTTCAGGTGTCCACAATCCAATAATTCATCTACTGTGTATATAAGTACACACACACACGCTAACATAAATGAACACACTATGCACACACATACAACCCTGCACCTGACGCACACACCCCTCCCCCCCAATCCTATTAAGACATATTTAAGGAAGTCTAATGGAAATTGATCAGTGATTAAGATCATTTCAGGTTAATCCAATTAATCAATGCCTGCTGATTAGGATGGCTCGAGGATTCATCACAACCCTCTCCGGTCCTGCTGGTCCCACGTCGACACTCGGCCGTCAGCCGCAGTTAGCGGGGAATTTTAAACAAGTGTGTCACCTTCAGCTGTGGTTGAGTCGAGCTCCCGTTGTGCAAGAAGTCAACTAAATAAAGGCACTCGGTGGAAGGATGTGACGAAGTAAGACGAGTGAAAGGAAAGCAAGAGGTGTTCACATTGATGCGATGTTGTTTTTCATTGAAATAAATTTAACTGAATTGAGAGACGGAGCGAGAGCTCTGCAACTTACTGAAAGTATGTGTCTGACAGAGAAAGCAGAGAGGCAGTGAATGAGATGGAAAAAATACTCAAAAACTGAACAACAAAATGAACTGAGATCTTTTGCAGAGCAAGCCAGGAGCTGAGCTCCAGATATATGCAGATTTCTGGATGAAGTAAGAAAAAAGCTCGAGCTGACAAAGGAAACTATAACATTCACAAGTTTTGACCACAGCACATTCAGCTAGTATCTATCTTCTTTGCAGGATGACACATAGATACAACCATTCACACTCACATCCACACGTATGGGTGATACAGAATCACCAGTTAACCTGCATGAACCCTAACCCACGTGGACACGGGTAGAACATGACACAGAATCCTCCACATGTAATTCTTTGATCCAGTGAGACAAATGCATCCTCACAAAGAGGCAGTGTTACTTTGTGCAACTCTACAGTGAACAGGAAGTAAGAAGAATCAGTCAAGACAATAAAACCACAGCGTGTAAAATGCTCGTCCGGTAACATCAAAACAAGCTCACTGTAGTTTATAACATCTTCTGACCACAGTTTGGAAAAAGGAACTGCTCGAACTCAACAGCCAATCAAATCATTGATCATTGATCGCTTCAGTGTCGTGACCCCGCTCAAACTGCATGTCGAACAACAAGTGACTCAGCAGAAATTTGTGCCAATCCTAAAATTAGTTGAGGTCGACCGATTCAGGGTTCAAACTGATCTTGATGTGCACAGAGTCTGAGATCAGCTCTGCAGAAATCCTCTGAAGAGCACGAGCGTCTCTTCATTTTACTACACATCATCACGTTCTGTCGGCGTGATGACGAGCAGGCTGATGACCTGAAGAACAGCCACAGAAAACATCACAACCATCATGATCGACGATTTCCATACAGCAACTTTCATTTAAGACCTTAATGATTGAAGCATAATGTTGATACTTGTGTAACGCTCGGCAAACAGCACCACCTCCTCTGTGAAGTGCCATCGGTCACAAACACACAACAGTGCGCTGTAAACATTTGGTCAGGGAGAAAATAGCAGGTACTCGGACAGAGTTCTGCCCGAGGGCGACTGGATTTCACTGGGCTTTGTCTTGGAGCTTCGACTTGAACAGATTCCTCTTCGCCTCAGTTCAAACTGCAGAGAGACATTTCTGTCCATTTCTTTCTATTTGCTGGCACACAGTCACACTTTATCTAAAGCATTGTTTGCTCTCAGTCTGGAACACATAGATTTGGAGGCACTGCCTCTCTCACGGTCCAGTAGTTCCTCTCACTCTCCCATATCTACACACTTTTCTCATATGAAATATTCTTAAAATTCAATACGCCTGCAGTTGGATGTGTTGAATTGTTACAGCCATAGCATATCATTGAGTGTGATTGGCTGGAGTGAAACCGAAGCCCTGGGTGAGAACTCAGAGTGCAAGAGGGTGGAGTAAGAGGTTGTTTGGCCATTTGGAAAGTCAGTAAGGGAGTAGTAGCCAATGGGCATTTTCTAGTAGAGTTCAATGATTAAAAAAAAGCCTAGAAAAGCAGACACCCTGTCCGTTGTGACTGCACTGTGATGAGGCCAAAGTACAAATGTGGGAGCCCTGTAAGAGCAGAGGACAGATCAGTGTTGCTTGAATTTACAGGCCAATTTATGGGAACTGTTGGAGAGAGGCGGGAGCTGCCAGTCCTCTCTCTCTCTCTCGATCTACCAACACTCGGATGCACGCAGACACATAAATTTCGCGCACACGTGTAGCGTACGAGCAACAGCTCACACGCTCACACACCGTACTTAGAGGACGACACACCTGGTGCAGGCAGTAGGTCATAGTAGCACAGTGATGCAGACAACACACTGAGGGTAATTCAGCCCACCTGCCTGGCTGAGTGAAGGAGGAAAGTAATGGATCCATGCAGTATTTTAAGTAGTACTTTTTTGATGGCTACAAACAGGTACTAGATTCAGGCCTGGAGGGAGAACTAGTTTGCTCTACCAGTCATTCATCTGTTTGTCTCCAGGTTTGGTCTTGGTGTTAACAGGTTAAGCTAATGACTAGACACCCAACTCACTACCTACTTCCTCAAGTTCCCAAGGAGTTTCCAGGTGAGGTAGGACACGTAGTCCCTCCAGCATGAGTCGTGTTTTTCACCAAGACAGTCAAGGGTACAGAAACAACAACAAAAATGAACGCACATCGGTGAGGGACTGGCAAAATATCAGAATATCCGTCAGGATGAGGCATTTCACAGATTAAAGACACAACATAGCAGCACAGCTCATGAATGAAATAATTAGGTCTCATCAAGAAATGTCAAAAACAGTTTCCACACCTTCAGAATCTCATTTTATGAATTCCCTTTGGTAAAATGAATCTTTTAAGTTCCTGTCCCTGTGTGAGGGGCAGCCCGGGCATTGTGCATCTGTGACCAGTCATTATCCAAGGCTCATGGCCACAGAGACCGGTATAAACTGAAGGGTCTGCCTTTCATGTATAAGCCCTCTTTACCACAGAAATCCAGTACAGACGCTGCACCAGTCCGCCCGCTGATCTCATGCCCAAGACCCTGAAATACTTAATCAATAGCTCCTTCATTGAAGGCTCCGCTGGTTTCAAGCTCGAGCTTGAGATGTGGAGGTTGTGACTCTCGTTCCAGCTGCTCCACGCTCAGCCACAAACCACCCTCTTACACGGGTCTGACATCCTCAAACAGCATCGCAAACTGATGCCAGTTACACACTGAACCTTCTGGTACATATTTAAAATAAATGTTTCAACTGGCCACAGCAGAAAAAAAAGATGAATACCAACTGCTGCAGAAAAAACAAAAGGCCAGGCTACCATTACTTTGACTCCTCTGGTGCCACATGCTATAAAAAGATGCATTATTCAACAGTGTGTAGGATGAAGCCACCATCCATTTAATGTGGTACTGCTTATGTAATCGTCATGCTAAGACATGTTGAAAATATGACAAGAAGAAGCAGGAAGACGAAAAAAACATGATGGATGGAATTATTCCTGAAGTTATCGAACGGAGCGCTGACAACAAACAGAAGAAGAAGAAGAACTTTGGAGGTTTCTGAGGTCTCTTTGAAGGGCCGCTTTGTTAAACGGCTAACTTCAGAGTGTGCGAAACTGTCTTTAATGAACGATTATGGATTTTTAATTTGGTTATATTTCCCCACAGAGACGGACAGGCTGAAAGAGAGGTATGTGGTGGGGACAGCGAGAGATAGAGACAGAGAGAGAGGATAGTAAAGGGCAGTCGTGGGTAGAATGGAAAGCAGAGAGGAAATACAGGAAACGAGAGAGGAAATGAGAGCTCAAGTGGTGGATGAAGGAAAGCTCGGTTTAAAAATGCCATTTAGTGGCTGATTAACTGATCCACGTGACCTTTCTGGATCATAAAATACAGATACATCTCTACTTTTAGTCACACAGGTCAGGACGGGCTTTAGAGTTTGCAAAAACGAACCATTCATTCAAACAGATACTTTTACCGTCTGCTGAGGAAGTAAAATACGAGAACACGATGACAATGCGAGCCCGATTTTTGGACGTGATTCACAACAAACCCCAAAAGTACTTTGTTTGGGTGAGAATGAGCGAGCAGGTGACAAGTGTGTACCTTTACACACCAAACACACACCACACAAGTGGTGTATTTTTACCTGTTTTTTCCCCACTTAACCCAGCCTCTCCTCGTGTGTTTAAAGGGCTTCATTCTGCTAAATTGTGGTTAAAAAAGGGCAAACCGTACTCATCCTCTCTCGCCGTTTGAGCGCGCCGCATGGAGAAGAAACCAAAAAAGCCTAAGAATGTGTGAATGACAGTAAGGCCCCTGCGCGATAAAGCACCCGATTGAATTATTTACCTCCTCCATAAACATTTCCCCCTGCCACCTGAAAGAAAAGGGCCTCCTTCCCTGAGTTATGACAGTAAACTGGTTTCGGCAGCGGGCCTCTTCAGGAATAATAGGCCTTTAAGGGCTAAGTTATAGCACAAGGAGGATTCTCCCTGACAATTCACTCACTTTACCCCACCGGAGCGCCACTAGTCACAGAGCTGTGCAACCTGGCTTCGGAAAACGCCGGAGGGGGTTTGGGAGAGTAATGAAGGGCCGTTGTGCTTACTTCATAAACTTGTCACAGCTCCTTTTCATTTTATTTCCCGAACAAACACGATAATTCCTCCCCACCCCGGTTATGCAGCTGCGGCGTGGGTCAGTTAATAAATATATCAGTTTGCCGCCCTAAAAAGTGCTGCAGTATTAAAAACAGCACGGAGATAAAATATGGATGAGGCTGCTTCAGTTCTCCAGGTGTGTCAAGTGTGATTTAATATGAGGAAGGGACGCGCGGCGAGGAAAAAGGAGATTGCTGAGGAGAGCACAGACAGACAGGGCGACCTCTGACCTCTGAATAGCAGCCAGTCAGCTAATACCGCTGAGCTGAACATCACAAAACAGCCACTGGGGAGAGACCTGCCTGAATCCATCAGCTTTACTGATCAAGAAGAAGTGCACGTCAATCTCAGGCCAATCTGTTCCTGTTGGTGGGAGTGTGTATTTTTGGGATGGAAGGTGTCAACACTGAAAGTGTGACAAACTGTGTGTGCATAGGTTTCTATGAGTCACAGGCCTACATGTGCGTGTGTGTGTTTTGGTGACTGAGTGTGCGTGCGTGGTTTTAAAGGTGCTACATGGAGGAGAATTTTATGACGAGTATGAAACTGCTGCAAACAAATAAGAGCATCACCGACGTGATTAGCAGCCTCCGTCTGGCTTTCCGGTCGGAGTCGGCGGAAAAACTGCTCGGTCGCAGAAAGAGGGCGCTGTTCCCTGTTTAAATATGCAAATGAGGCATTATCTAATGCTAAATCTGACAGACAAAGTATTTAAAGTGTTTTCTTTCCTCTAGTCTGAAAGAAGACTCTTAGGACTGCAGATTATTTTCTCAATGAAATATTTTGGTCTATAAAAACAGTTCACAGGCCGACTTCCTGCATCTTCAACTTTGACCTCCTACACTTACAGAAATGAATTGTGAACATTGATTTGAACAGAGTTCAGACAATCTGCCTAAAATGTTCAACAACTTAAATGAGACGTCTGTGCAGTGATGGCGCTTCCTGTCCACAGATGGTTCAACTGTAAAACATGTTGGACCAAAGCAGACTGATCTTTTCAAAGTTGGAGAGGTAATGGCACCACCTGCACCGCTGCTGTTTGAATCATCATCATCGTGTTTGAAGTGTGAGGTGTGTTTGTCCTCCGTCCGTCACAGAGCCACAGGCTAGGAAATGGGCTTTCCTGTCGTTCAGAGGGGCTAAGCTGACGGAGCATGAAGGCAACCATAAAGCCCCAAACTGCCTCCTGATACCGGCCGGCTCGGTGGCTAATCATTACACATCTTCCTCTCATCTGTTCAGCACTTTTTACTCACTCCATCCACCCCCAACTCCTCCTCATCTCCCCCATCTCTGACCCCAGTCTGCCACCTCCCTTTGCGCATCACTTCTCCCTTTTTTTGTGTGTGTGTGAATGTGACAGTTTGTGTGTGTTTGGGAGGGAAAACAGCAAGTGTGTGTGTTGATGTGTGTGTGTGTGTGCACTGTTTCTGCTCTGAGAACTACCTTGCATGACCTCTAAATCTGCTGAGCTCTGAGAAAAAAGGAACTGTGCTTTCTCTCCCTCCCCTTCACCCGTTCCTCTCCATCACAATCTCGCACAGCGGTGAGGAGGAGTTTTACTTCAACGGTGCAACGCAGCAGCTCTGAGAAGGGGAAGCACCGCCTGCTTGCCAACCTCCACATGAAGAGAAGTCACCAGTTTCTCTCCGAGTGTCACTCACAGGCTGCAGAGAAATGTGCCGCTCTTTCAACTGGAACTCTCCAAAGAGGGAAGCTTTTAAATCGCGGAGGTGACAGACTCGTTAATGTGAGTTTCCTTTTAATAAACACTGACACACAGTGAAAAAGTCTTCCTTTACATTTCACACACAATCCTGCTTCACCACCACCTCCACCTCCACCTCCTCCACCACCACCACCACCAGTAGACAGGGCTCACTGGGCAGCAACTGAGGCATGAGTGACCCCCGCTGACCGCTGCCGAGCCACTGGGACAAACCCACAGGTAGTCGTGCATAATTCCACTTCCTGCCTGCAGTAATGGCTTCTGGTGACCTCTGGCTGCACGCCACGACCCATCATGCCCCATCAACCTCACCCCCGTCCTCACAGCACGGCTCCCCCGCCTCCCCCCCAAGGCTGAGTGAGTGTTTTAAAACATACAGTATTCCATGAGTGTCACTTCTTTCTCACTTTCAGCTCATTTAATGGTAGAATACCTGCTTTGCACACAAACTCAAGAACCTTTAAACTTTTATGGTCTTGTATGATTAAATGACGTATAACTTATTCATAACAGGGTTTTGACGTGTTGATCGTTGGACAGAGAGACTTTAATGCATAAAAACTGAATTTCTTTCAAAGTGTAACTCCATACGGTCTGAAGATTTTTGTGTGTGAACCTGCTCCCAATTGGAAGAAACATCCAGATAAAGTTCATTTTCACGTTTGCAAAATCAAAGGTTCACATAAAGTAGGTTAAAAGTAAAAAAACAAGAATTATGACAGAAACTGGCAAAATAAAGATTTAGCTTTCAGAAATAAGAATTATATTTACTCACAATAACATCAAAAAAACCTTTTCCACACAAATATGGTGAAACATCGTCAGGCTTTAGACCCTTCGTTGATGCTGACCCCTAAATTTCACCAAGCATGACGTTGTTTCTTCACGCGGCTTCATATCCGACCAGGAGCGTTTTAAACTTTATTAACGTGCTCAGATGTGATTATTTTGTAATAAGTAAGTAGCTCTGTAGTTAAATTGTCCCTATTTTGTCTGCACATGGTGTTTTATTTTGAAAATTGACTGGCTTCTCTGTCGTCTCTGTGTCTGACTTCCTGTCAGCTCAAACTGCTCGGTACTGATTGACGTGGCATCCATCAAAAATAAAACATCACACCTGATGTTTGTATGTGTATTTCATTGTTTAAAATATATACTGTGTGTATATGTAAAACAAAACAGCACACACACATTCACACACACACACACACACACACACACACGTGATCTGGGCTGCAGCTGGCTGGTATGACATGTTAAGGATGTGTTAATTCACCCCTCTAAGTTTCCTTATCATGTCTGCTGCTTGGCCATTCATTAATAGTCCTGTTTTAATTAGCCATTAGAGAACACACTCCCCATGTCAGAGATATGAGATGGGGGGCGGGGGGTGCATGATGTGTGTGTGTGTGTGGCATAGAGAGTGAGTGGGAGTAGGCTATACTACAAGGAAGGTGTGAGGAGTATGGATGTGTAGTGTGTGTGTGTGTGTGTGTGTGTGTGTGTGTGTGTGTGTGTGGACAGCTCCATTCTCCCACTGTGGCGGCAGAACAATTGGCAGGGACACGCTGTTCAGTGGGGCCTCCTCCTCATTATTGGCCCACTGCTCACTTGTGAGCCGTATCATTGTACTGCAAGACAATGGCTGCCAGGGGCCCCACCCGACATGATACCCCCCCACCCCCTCCACACACACACACACACACACACACACACACACACACACACACACACACACACACACACACACACCAGTCCATCTATAAGCTGAACCCCCCTCCGTCTCCTCTCCCTTCTTCGTGTACCCACACCGCACTCCCTCCTCTACATCTCAACCCCGCAGTATCGCCGCACCTGATTGGCTGCAGCACGGACACCCGTGTCGACAGCGAGGGAAGCGGGGGGATTAAGGCTAATTAGCATGAACAATAAAAACAAACAACACGGACGGGGGAGAGGGGGTCACCGAGGCAATCCCACTGTCTCTCTTAATTAGCATTGTTTACCAAGTGACACAGTTGGTTCATGATATCAACGACACAGCAGCACACATCTATTACACTCACATGTGCACGCCGTGCTCAGACACCAGACATATGTTCTCCATGTATATTTGAATTGACTTCAGGTCAGAGATTATTAATATTAATTACTGGTTCAAATTCATTTGGATCAAACTTTTTTCGACCTTGTGTTGCTGAAAATGTTTCCCGCCTAAACTTTGTTGTATAAATGTTCTCCGTGCTTCTCGAGCAATAATGTAAAAAGAAAAAATCGAAATCAGTTCTTTTCATCATGAACCGACCTGCAGGTGCAGAGAAACAAAAATCAACTCTTGCATAAATTCTCTCTGGCAAATCTGCAAAATGTTAGTCAGCATGATAAAATAATAATAAAAAAACATAAAAATATCTTTGACTTTGAAGTGACCTCCATCATTTTGACCAGAGTTCATCAGATTGTTGTGAGATCTCTGCTGACTCTACTTTAATAAACATACACGAACATTAAATCTTAGTTAAAGCAACAATACGCAAACACCACAAAAGAAGGTGGTGGTGGTGGTGGCGTAGGAACGGCATAGAGAATCTGATTTTCAAAATAAAACACTCTGTCCAGACAATAGGGAAACAATACACTATGTAGCTACTTACTCGTGACAGAAGAACATAAACTGAGGATGAATTATCAAATCTAAGCAAGTTAACAAAGTCTTCACTTCACTGGTGTAATCCAGAGGTAACCCTAACCCTCTCAAACTGTTTGCTGGTCATTTAGGTTGTGCACTGACACATCACACTCGTGGAGTTCCTCTGGCACGCTGATGAGCTGAATAAAAAAAGCCGATCGATCGCCACGCCACATGTATAAATATTAGTGATGAGATGATTGATGATAGGATTTCTAAATCTCTTTGGCGTCGGAGAAAAATTGCATTTGCCTTCGAGTGTCTGCCCGTCTGCGACGCTGAAGGCCCACCCCTGGGGAACGCATAGCTGCAGTGGGGGTCAGTGAAAACTGGGCAAAATCAAAGTGATTAAGGACCTGCAAATCAATAACGCCTTTATATTAGATTTACTCACCATCCTCGGATCGCACAGAGTCAGCAGAAAGACGGGAGGAGGCAGAGGCTGAAATGAACCCAGATCCAACTAAGCGTCCTCAGATTGGCTGCCGGTATAAATCTTCAGGCTCGCATCGAGTCTTTGAGGCGTGATAAAATAATGTAATCATCTTTGAATCGAGGGACGAGGATAAGTCGAGGACTGTCTATTGTTTCAGTGAGCAAACCGTTACCCAGAAACCATCTGTGAGGCATCTTGTTGGATACAAATTTGAAACTGCTGTTGAATCCATCTGCTGATCACAACAAGTGTAGGAAGCTGTTATCCAGGTTATCATGATAAAAATGACCAAACTGAACTATGGAAGTACAAACAACTTCATCAACAGACTGTAGATAGACATCTTCTCTCCTGCTAACAGATATGAAGACATGTGTGCTGCAGCTACTGAAGAGCTTCTGTAAGACAATTCAACACTCATCATCCAGGAAGAGGAGACTGACAACAGACTGATATGACTCACAGCTGAACGCAGCATGTTCACATCCGTTCTCTACGTCGCAAAAACTCAATGACTGAAGAGAAAGCTCACTTTTTATTTCTGAGTGGAGAGCACAGAGGTGGAGGAAGTATTCAGATCCTTTACTGAAGTAAAAGTACTAATACCACACTGTAAAAGTACTGAAAGTGTACGTAAGTATGATCAGGAAAATGTACTTCAAGTTAAAGTACTCAACATTTGACTGCATCTAATGATTGTTGTCACTAATCTGTTGATTTCTTTTCTTGGACTCAATTGATGGATTGGTTTGTCAAACACAAATTAATTAAGAAATGTCCATCATGATTATTCAGAGAGAAACGTCTCCTTGTGTCTTTCAACAGTTCAGACCTCCAAATTTTTCAGTTTGCTGCAATTTTAAACAAAGAAAAGCTGAAAATCACTTTTCAAAACAGTCAAGGACCCCCACAAACGATACATGTTAGATCACAGACCCCCAAAGAGAGGATTTTGTCTTGTCTTGATCAAACTAGGATCACTATACATTAAAACAACCAAACATATTTCTTCCCTTGTTGGTCCAACTTCCAAAAAAGTGATAAAAGTTCAAATATTCTGCTGCTAACTCAATCTGCCGTGAGCGGGCAACAGAACCGGGCTCAGCAGCCGGACCGGACCGGGTTCGAGCGCAACCTCTGAGACCAACGGGGAATAACGTCAGACTACCGAGGTGACTTACAGACTTCACTTCAGTTAGCGAACCGCTAACTGTGGTTAGCTTGGACGACCACTGTGAGTCCCTGAACTAAATTGATGGAGGCTAGTACCGCCTAGCTGCTGGCTGAATATTTTACAATGCTTCTAGAAGTTGTTCATGTTTTGTCCATAAAATCTCAGATTTATGTTTACACACAGTACTCGAGTAAATATACTGAGTCAGACAGTCCAACACTGCAAAGGCCAGATCTCAGATCAGACCTCAAGACTTAAAGCAAAGTGAAAAGAATCACACATACAAGCAGCATGTGTACGTTGTAAATGTGTACGTTGTAAATGTGTACGTTGTAAATGTGTACGTTTCACACACACGCACACACACAAAACACTCCAGCATTGTCTGTGAATACCAATTAGTAAATAAATAGCTTTCTGGTGACAATTAGCTGAACTTGTCTTGAAATGAGCGCCTGAGCGTGTGCGTACACACACACACACACACACACACACACACACACACACACACACACACACACACACACACGTACAATGTGCCGTTGCCCCATATCTCCATGGAGACAACATGCCCCCCCTCCCCTCCCACCACCACCACCACCACCACCACCCAACCAGTGTTTGTCTCACAGTAAATCTAAATTGGCGAGTGCAGTTAACCCCTTCACCTCCTCCTCAGCCAGCTCCTGAGTCTGAGGATCTCTGCAGCAGACGATGAGAGAGAATTACAATCAATGTGAGGAAAAAAGAAGAAGAAGAAGAGCGGAGGACGGGAGGGGAGGGGGTGAAAGAAAAGGCAGGGGAACGTGTTAGCACACACCAGAGCCGGGGTCACGCAGAAGCCACATGTTTTTTTGCACTCAAGATAAAGAAAGTTTCACTGCATGTGTGTGTGTGTGTGTGTGTGTGTGTGTGTGTGTGTGTGTGGAGAGGAAGGCTGCTCTGCAGGAAGCTTTGATGTAATCTGTGTATGGATGTATGTGTTTGTATGCTGGAAAAGAGGGGGGGAGGCTGAGGAGGGCTCTGAAGGAACCTCCAATCTGTTTACAGCTCTGATTGGAATTACACAATCAATTACCACCCCCTGCTGTGGCCCAAATGAGCCAGCCCAAAAGACAGGGGAATTGGTTAAATGTTATTGTTGGGAGGCCATTATCCAACAATCGGGGTGGTTAATGCAAGAAAATGACATTCATTAAAAGGCTCGACGGGAGGCTCCCAGGGGCCAGGCTGCAGCTGACCCTCATTCACCGCCAGGCTTTGTGGACCCTCGTCCACTGTGGGGAGGGGAGATCATGTCAAAGGCACAAAATGCTCCTCTTTTGTCAGAGAGTGGCCTTCAGTCTCTCTTTGCAAGCCTGTGTGTGACAGAGAGGTTCAGAGAGGCAGAGAAAATACCTGTGACTGCAAGCGTGAATGTTTTTGTGCTTGAGAGAATGTGTGTGAGGTGACAGCGAGAGGAAAAAAAGGGATAATTACATCATTCTGTGAATTAGATGAGTAGAGGGGGAGAGTGATTGAGGCCCCCCTCGCCGATGGATGCACATGTAATCCTGCAGTAATGAGGCAGCACCGGAATCATACTCCACACACACTTAGTCCTATAATGTATATCATCAACGCTACAGCTTGAAAAAAAAAAAAAAAGAGCGAGTGCACTTCCAGCCTGCAACAGTGATATCATCTATCAACGCAGACAGAGCTATCAAAAGCCAAAAGTCAAAAGTAAGTGCAGACATCAGCCCACAGAGAGAAAAGTGAACCGGTCATGTCATTATTTTTGATACAGGATTCCTGTGAGAGATTATTTTTGCAAACTTCCACCAACGCAAAGGCTTTCTTTGTCTTGTTCTATTCACGGAGTCGCAGATAGGACGGCGGGTCAGCGAGAGGAAGACAGCCGTGGCCTTGTTATTTCTGCTCATCCTACAGGAAACAAAGAGCCATTTCATTTATGAGACACGAGGAAGGAATATGTTCCTTTATGCTAAAAAGTCACAATGTAGACGCCTGGACGGAATGTGCTGCACACACAAATAAGGATCGGTTTGAAACATGACGCGGCCATCTGTGTCTGTTTGATGGTTTAATGAAGCTGGACAGGACACATGCAAAGGTGGAAAGGTAGAGCTGAGAAACCTCGCACCATATTCCAGAAGTTGTAGAAGTAGCGAGACTTGTATTTGACAGGTCAGGGATGCTCCGCGCTGCACCTTCAAAGTTCTTGCCCCATCACAAATTCTGGACTCAAGAGTGAGAACCCAAGGACTAAAACTGGAACAAGATATTTCTGATCATAATGCAGCTTATGTAATATGACTACCAAGGTGCGGCCCTGAAGGCAAACTCAACAGACAGCTCGGGCTGGATAAATAAAACAAGGTTTTCCTGGTCAGTCGACAGAGGAAGCGTTTGGTTACAGGTAACCACAGCAGACACGAGTGTGTGCATTATAGACGATTAACTGTATTCTTTGCTAGAAGAACATGTTGTAGGACTAATGGGGTGATTAGAGGAAGGTGTGCAAGCAGATGAAGGTTCAGGCAACAGGAGAAGGTGTGAAAACCCCGTGGACAACAGACTGCAGAGGAAAGGAGGTGTGAACTGACCAGCCATGAGGAGTGAACTAAAGTATGCAGATGACTGCCGTCGCCGTGATACGTTAGTTTCCTCATCCACAAGTTTTGTATATTCTTCTGTGTCGCCATCATCTTTGACAGCACGAGACTGACATTTGATCAGCGCTGAAAACTCTTACAAATAACCAGGACGAGGACGGGGGAGCCACAGGAGTGAAGATCCCAGCAGCGTGCCGCTGAGGACTGAATCAATTTTGCGCACTCGCCAGGTCTCCGGCTTATTGAACACACAGATTGACCCTCCTAAAGACGGCTGTTACCTCAAAGCCAAACACTGACCTCTGACACTTGACCATCTGTTGGATCCTCGAGAACAAAAAGCTGCCAGAATCGCGAGAATAAAGCACCGCAATGTTCGCTTTGGCAGGAAAACTGTATTTGCACAGATAAAGCGATCAAACAGAAACCTAATACAGTAATTACAAAGCAATAGTTTAATGAAATTTTCTGGTTGCTACAGTTGCATGCTGTCTAGTGTGAGCCAGGCTCATCAGAGAGAGGTGAAATAATTATCACAGGCACCTGTTATGGCAAAGAACAGGTGGAGCTATAGCGTTTTTAATCTCACATCTCAACGGATATTATCAGGATGTGTGCGGGTATGTGTGCACACACGTTCTATCTTTGTGCCAGGATACTGTGTGTGTGTTAGGTGCTGAGCTAAGCCTCTGATTGAGAAACAAGCCACAGTAGCAACATGCCTCGCTGTTTCCCCCAGCATCTGTCTTGAGCAGCATGGGGCCTCGGTGCATACGGGAGGGAGGGAGGGTGGAGGAAGCCACGGAGAGAGGCGGCTTCCCTTCATCTCTGATTCCTCTCTCTCTCTCTCTCTCTCTCTTCTCAGTATTTGGGAGGCAATATTCGAGTTTAAAAAAGGCCCTCTCTCTCTCTCTCTCTCTCCCTCCTCCTCTCGTCTCAGTGTGAGTTTTTTTGTCTTCCATCATCTGCGAGTCAGCGCCGGGTCATATCACAACACGACGTGCTCTGCTGTGAGTTTAGCACCAGACACGCCAGCTCCCCGCCACTTCCTTTGCACAGACACAGTTTCTTTGAGACACACTGCGCCGCACTGTCAAAATACTGGAGGTAGATAAGGCGGATAGTCGAACGGAGGAGCTGCCCTGAATGTTTGGAAAATCTCACTACTACTTACCTCTTCTTCTGTGTTTTGTGAAAGACGTAGCAGCGCCGGAAAAAATAGAAACAAAAGCACGGATCCCCGGTGGAAGCGTTTACTTTTTAAATTAGTACTAGTGTCTGAATATAGGTCAAGTAAGGGTAAGTAACACATGCAGTCAACACAAACACCGCTGCAAGACTAATAGACATAATAAGGGACCGTTGTAATTCCATTCCCATTGCTATATTTATCATCTCTCTTTAGCTGTAATGATTCGCAATAAAGGTGCAAAATTAAGTCAGCCGGCTGTGAGATGATCAGCTCCATATGCCGGCTCTGTTGGGGTGCTATTTCATCCAGTTTAACCAGTCCAGAGTTGGATTTGAGGAATGTCTTTAGTTTGAAGTTAGCGGCTATAGAAACAAACCTTATTCCCCAGACAGCCATGTTTAATTAACATGTACAGTATGGTACGGCGTGGGAAATACATCTTGTTTATGTGCTACTGCATTTAATGGTATCAAGTCTTTGTAAATGTAGTCCTGATAGCCCCAGTTCTTTAAACATACGCCCACTAACGGCCTATTTTCATGCTCAACGCCTTCCTGTGCAGTTTAAGTCCGAGCTGCTGTGAAGGGAAGATGACCTGTCCCTAAAAACAGAGCCTCACATTAGCTGCAAACAAATAAGTAAACCTCCATTTCAAAGAATACAACCGCACTCCAAAGAGCTTCCTGAGCGTTTACTAGCGAAGGTTGAACAAATCTGAGTGTCCTTGAAGAGGTAGACGCGTCTATAAATAGCCGTGGACTGTAACTGTGTGTGAGGCTGGAGCGGGGTGGCTTTTCAGAGCCATAATCTTCAACACATGTCGTGTTTTATGAGCGATACTAGCCTTCATGTGGTGTACCTGGCCTTCTGTCCTCTTCTATCACACGTCAACACGACGAGCAAACAATCGTTTTCAGATTTAGGGCAATCAAACAGTCGCTGATGTTTTCTTTTCAGATACCTGACAAGTGAAACTTTGGAAAGTTTTGTAATTATCTCAATAATGTGCAATGTGTTTTTGGGATCAGCTGTGCAGTTTGGTCCCATTTAGAGGGAAAATAGAAACAATATTCTTGTTGGAGTTCAGTGTTGCATGTTGAGTAGATTTTTAGACAATTTTCCTGGAAAGAAATGCTGAAAATTTAATAATAATTAGAACAGAGATCCTTTCAAACCCACAGAATATGAATTTCAGACGACCGGCTGACTCTCTGATTTCCCCTTAATTAGGTTCAAATGTTAAAAATCACATGTCACTTCCTTTGTAGGATTTTTTAAAGGAAAGCTACAGGATCACTCACCAAACTTCACATCACGAGAAATCATTTCGACTCTCATGGTTAATTCAAGATCAGTATTTTGATAAGTGATCTGCATGAAGATAAAGATGGGAGTGTGATCCACCAAAGGTTGTGTGAGGTCAAGAGCTCACAGAGTGGTCAGTTATGCACTCAGTCATAACAAAGAAGAAGAAACAAATTATGAACGTTATAATACATGAAGTATTATTCCATCTTCATTGGCTCTGTGAGCAAAATTGGTTCCTCTTTCACCCCTGGCACTGATTCTGCTCGCCGGCTTAGCTGGACTGGGATTCAGTTCAAGATGTATTTGACACGGTTGCCACGTTTTGAATATCTGATTCAAATGAATTCTTCCACTGTCAAGATGCCAGACAACTGCATTCAAATATTTACTTTTCTTTTTTAGAAATGATTCCAATCAGTCTGCCCTTCACACTCGCGCCCTCTGAGGAGAGGTTAAAACGGAGAGTCGATTACATTAATGTAAAAATATTGCTTTAAACTTAGTAGTATTAAAATGTCAGTTAGCAGGCCAACACCACTCTCTACACCCTTCAAAATAAAAGTCTGAGCTAGAACCTGACGTGGTTCTTCATGGTGATGACATTCTTCTTCAAAGAACCATTTATTATCACGTTTTTCAAAATGCAACTTTGGGTAAATTACTTTAAAAAAGTAAAGTTATTCATCACTTTATGTAAATTATTATCAGATTACTCATTACTCTCTCATAAAGCTGTTGTAGAATATCAACCTTTACAGTTAGAAATGACACCATTACAATCATTTCTACACACAGACACAAGTCAGTCAACAGTTTGGGCATATAGCAGCCGTTAGTTGAAGCCATGCGTAGTTCAGGTTCATAAAAAAGGTGTTCAAACTGTCGCTCTGTTGGTTTTTATCAAAACCAGCTCACACTGCTGCAAAGGTTGACTTAAAGAAGCAGTTATCAGCATTTCAGAGAGGCTTACACAGATTATTGAACACAAAAAGGTTCTTTAAGCACCAGAAGTTCTGCAAATGTGGTTTAAAGTTTTTGCATTCAGTTCCCCAAAGAACCTTAAACAGCAAAAAAAAAATCCTTTTTCTTTCAGTGTACGATGGGAGGCTCTCTACAAACAGCTTCAGATCCAAAGACATTTTTGCTGAGTAAGGCTACCTGCAGATGAGTCAAAAACTAAATGTGAACATGTCGACAGAAGGGTTGAGAGGCTTATTCAATCATATTCTCTGTCACCAACACAGCATACACACTGAGGGAAGCCAAGTCCAGAAGAAAGCCAAGTACACAAACAATAGTTTGCTTGTGTCAAGTGAAGGAGGCATATCATTAACACCAGAGTTGTAACTGGAAGGGGCCAATCAACACCTGTTTCCACTGTTATCACGCTTACACACACAAAGATTTGTGTCAGAGCCTCAAAAGTGACATTTAACCATAAAAACCAAATATTCACGAGCACCAGCGAGTCGAGACAAACCCATCGGAGCTCGCCACATCCAAGCTAACTCCTGTAGTTTCCTGAAAGGCAACATACTGGCTGTTATGTAGCACATTCTTATAGCAAAGCCGGGCCTATATAAAGCAACGATAAGACGGCGACTGTGGTGTTTCCAAGCGAGTCATCTCCGGCAGCCAGCCTAGCTATCATTATCTGTTAAAGAGCCTCCGTCCCTATGGATCATCATTACGAGGCGCATTAGAAAATACTTTGATTAAACTCCCCTAATCCAGCACAGACAGCTGCAGTCCATTCACAGCTGCCTAATCTCCCCGCCACTAAATACCACCGAGACAATGGGCAACAAATGACAACTTACGTGAGGAGGGGGGGTGAGGCAGAAATAAAGGAGGGAGAAAACAAAGAAAAAGAGGGAGAGAAAAGGGAGGGGAGAGCTGATTCCTCTATCAAAGACGGGCGGTAAACAGTGCTGATGGCAAGCCGTATCATGCCAGGAGATGGCTGATGCTTTCTGTGAAATGAAAGGGGATACAGAGAAAGACAGAGGGAATGTGAGGTACAGGGTAAAGAGTTTCGTGAAAGAGACCGGGGAGGGAGGGAGGGAGGGAGCTGCGACTGAGCTGGAGTGCACCAGGAAGAAAAAGGGGAGATGAGGAGGGGGGGGGGAGCGACGTGAGAGGAGAGGAGGGGTGGAAGGAGCAGGAGGAGGAGGATGATGATGGAGTTGCGTCTCCCCTCGGCTGGCAGATGAAATGTTGCACATGGAGGAGAGATCTCTTTCACCGCGACTACAAACAGGGCGAGGGCGCTGATGGGAGCTTGCCGCAATCAAGATGAGAGGAGAGAACGAGAGTACAGAGAGAAAGAGAGAAAAATGAAACTACTCCTCAATGGTACAAATCACCGCAGGGAGGTTATCAGGGCCGTCGGCAATCACTATAATGACAACATGGTGTGACATGATAGTTACAGCACTCAAAGAAAATCATTCGCCCGAGCTGGGGAAGAGATAGGCAGGCGGGCAGCTTCATAAATACTGGTCTGTGAAAGGATGTGTGTGTGTGTGTGTGTGTGTGTGAGTTGTTGCTACATGTATGTGTCCAGGTCCATGTGTCCACCTCAGTATTTAAGGTGATGGTTGCTTAGCTGCAGTGGTCGAGTGTTGGAGGATAGGCAGGTGAGTGTGTTGTGACTGTGTGGCACGGCGTTGATCGGTGAGGAGGCGCAACCTCAAACATTTGTTTTGATTTCTTCCTCATCGTTTCATTTTTTGAGCAGCAAAAAAATTCAACAATTACTTTCAGATAAACTTCAGGGAACAAACAGAGACGTGTCCACGACATCTTTATCACGTTCAGGCGCCTCAACAAGCAGCCTGATAAAATACTGTGACAAGCTGTGCGACCACGTTCTTCCTTCTTCGATCAGGATGCACCTTCCTTTGGAGGCTTTCTGAGCGCAGATACCCAAACTACCTCGACTCCTTTTGACTCCTCTGAAATCCCTCCGGATGTCCTCGATGTAGAACCAGAGCACGCTGCAGAGATTACACTGAATGCCCTCCAGTCTGGGAGCTGAACAACTTTCCTCTTGAGTTCAACGTCTGAACTAGGTTGCTAACTTTCACAGCGATCGGGAGGTAGGTGTCAGAAAATAGACTGACGGACGGAATCATGTTCTGTTAGCAAAGAAATAACCACAGAGAACGACAGATAAACTCATCTCGTGTCACGCATCAGTGATTAGCTCATAATCTTGAGTCAGTGTAAAAAAAAATTGGTCGCAATTGGCCCCGAAAATTTAGATGCCATTGAAGAAAAGTGGACTTTGTCAAATGTCTGAAGTCTTTGAACTCACATTAGTGATCATCCAGTTATTTCCTCGTCCTGATGTGGACGGACGTCATGTGTCAGTATTTTGCATCACCATGGCGGTGTTGACACTTATCTATGTTTCAGTTAAGGAACTAAAATGTCACAGGCAGACGCATTTTCTGGTGTTTTAGTCCAGCATGTAACGCCATCAGATTATCACAAAAGATTTCATGATAACAATATTATCACGATATTTACGGGACGTTTGGAAAAAAGAAATAATCTTTAACTTTCACTGAGTTAACGTATCAATAACATATTTGTCATTTTACCGATGGCTTCTGATTGATCTCATTGAGTTTAAAAATGTCTGCAGCGTGCGTGGATAACGTTTACGCTGTGGTGTGTTGAACAGATGATGACTCTATATTTTATTTATTTTGTTTTCCAGGGTTCATTTTCTGATAATAAAACTCAGCTGACACTCACACTTGTCAGAATGAAATCAGTTGGAGAAGAAAATGCCATTATAACATGAAAACATCTCGTTAACCAGAAAGCCAGTGTTCAGATTTGGTCATGGCTACGACACGTAAGTGAATTTAATGGACAAATTCAATCTGAAATCATCACCTGGACTCATCTGGTCAGTCTATTTGTTGGAAAGAGCAAATATCATTAAGGTGTGTGTGTGTGTGTGTGTGTGTGTAGCATGCATGGTAATTTCCCTGAGCCATGCCGAGGTGCTTCTGGATGAATCATACATGGACATGCTCACAACACCCATGCTGTGGAATAATGAGACCCAATGAAGTGAAGAATATGAACACACCTAGTCTACAACAACACCTCTTTCTCACGCACTTGCCTCCCCCCTCCTCCTCTTCCTCTTCCTCATATCCATCACCGCCCCCTCTCTTCTTCTCTGATCTCCCTGCGAAGGTGTGCCGTACAGCGGCGTGGCGCCTATTTGCGGTGTGAGCATGCATGTATTATTACACATCTACCCTGCGTGATGGCGGGGAGAGGCGGTGCGACGGATTCGGCAGCCACGGTTGTTATGCGGACGGATGATTGTGCTTGGAAACAGGAGAGGTCCAGGTTAATACGGCTCAGCTCCACGTCGGAGAGGCTGCTGGCAGGGGTCAGAGGTCGGCTGATGAGAAAGCACAAAGCTAGCGCCGGGCTTCTCTCTATGTTTGTGTGTGTGGGCAGCGCAGAGGTCAGGGAGAGTGAGTCACTGCAACCACACAGGCCTACACACACACACACACACACACACACACACACACTTTTAAAAGGCGTACACACAAACACGCACACACATGCACACACGCGCGGATGAAGATACACAAAAGGCTGGATTGTACTTTGATGCGCGCACATTGTTGCGCTGGGCCTTTGCTGTGGGGCCTCTTAGGTTTTATTTACAGAAAATCAATTAAAAACTGTTCTTAGCCCACAGGAAGGCAGCAACAACATTATCATGTCTTACTGAACTATCTTCTTCTACACGCATGAAACAATTCGCACAAAAAATTGTGCTACTTACAGAAGTTGCACTTTTTTTACTCAACGCCTGCAAATGTTGCTGCAATCCGAAAACAAAAGTTGGACAAAAGTGAAAAAAATCTGACGTGTCGAGAGATTCAGAGGATGGAAAAAGAATTAGTTTGACTGTTCACGTCAAAACTTGAATTTATTCTTCTGATATTTACCTTTATTAACATAAAAGAGTCTCACGGCCTGTTTGTTTTAAGGAGGCAACAAAAGGCCGCGGCCGTCCATGAAACGGAAAAAAGGTTGAACTAAACGTTAAAACACTGAAAACAAAACATGAACATGTGACAGCAAGACTGGACAAAACGTGAAAGCACACAGTTTATTCTGACTTTTCGAGTTAAAGGACCAGTTTGAGGGATTAAGTGGCATCTAGAGGCGTAGTTGCTGATTGTAAGCCCCTCACCTCACAAAATCTACGAGAGTCTAGAGCCAGTTTGTCTGTTCTGGGCTGCCGTAGAAACATGGCGGTTCAACATGGCGGACTCTGCAGCGTCTGTAGATATTAAAGTCTCATTCTATTCTATTTTCAGGTGATTGTACGTTAATAGACATAGTTATCAATAAATAGAGCCTCCTAAATCTGACACACTGGACCTTTAAGCCTACATTTCCCATAATGCAATTCAGTCATGTATTTTCAACAAACCCTGTTTGGCAAAAGCTCACATCTGCAGCGCAGGCTTTCTGCAAGCTCAATGTAAGTAAACCCTGATGACATCATGATGACATCATGAGAAGACGCTACTAATCAGCTGTTTTTACAGGCTGATGATGACGAGTTCCCCTTCTAACGTGATGTTTCTCATGCAAGTGATGATGCCTGAATGATCTGAGATGAATCCACCAGTAAAGGGTCGATGACGCTCATTTCTGCACGTGAATGTGAAATTACAGAAACTTCTTAACCTTGAGCTCGAGTGTTGTCTGAAACAAACTGCTGACAGTCAATCCATTAACAACCAGAAGCGGTGTTAGTCACCGTGCAGTAAACGGACCTGCTCATCCAGCGTAACCCCCGGTCACTTCGCCCCTGTCTGACGTCCCCGCAATCATGAAAATGATCATGCCGCCGACTGGACTTTGGGACTCCGCCGTGCAGAGACAGTATCAGTCAGAGGCCATTTACATAATAACAGCTCATCATTCAAAAAGGTCCTTTTGTTTGCTGCATAACAGGAAACTGTCAAGATGTCACCCTCGGCCGGGGCCACACCGGTAAACAGCGGAGGAAGGGTCTAATTGTGGTCGGTGGTAGCACAGTAAGGACGAGGAGAAAGAGGAGACGGTATAGAAAAGATACAAGTGGAAACACTCGAGAGATTCACAAAGGGAGGAATCAAAAGCAAAACGGCCGAAAGGAGGGAAGCGCTGATTGGCGGGAGACGAGCGATCCGAGTCACACAAACCGTCTCGGTGAGTCACCCCGGCATCAAGAGCCCACTTTAGCCGCCGATATTTGCCGACCTAAAATTAAACTCCATGGAGACGCCGATTCAAGTCTGGGGCAGAAAGGGATGAAACAAATTTAACATTAGAAAATTGTCAATCTCCCACTCTAAGTAATCATTATTACTTCCCCCGAAGCTGTTTACTCACAGAGTTTGGAAGTGCATGTTGCAATTTTACCTGGAACTTTGAATTTATTGTGCGAGCGTGTGCGTGGAATTATAAACAAATTTATTTGATGAGGTGGGAAAGTTATCCTGCAGATATATGTTTATGACTTATTGAGTCTAAATCTGTGTTACTGAGCAGCGGGAAGAATCCCGTTCATCTCTGACCTGGACAGGTCCGTCTTAGGGTTAGGTCAAATTTTAGGTCCCATATAAATGTTCGGTTTTATGGTTTTTTTACACTTTTATTGCATAAAAGTCAAAATAATCCAAACCAAAGGCTCTTACAACCTTTTTCAGAGACTTCATCAGTGGTTGGAGTTCGCTCAGCTGTTATGTAGCTCAGTAACTGTTAGAATTTCATCTATAGCCTTCTAGCGCTGACACTGGGACTCCATGATCGCTTACAGATGTATCTGCTCAAGCTTCATTTTGGTCGTCAACTCTCAAGTCAGTGAAGTTCAAGTCGACTCTCAGCTCCTTGTGTTTGTGGCTGGAGTTGAGTCAAGTCTTCATCTCGATCTCTGGTGTACGACAGCGACATGTGAAGGCTGATCCAACAGCTCCACACTCCAATGACTCAATTTTACAATTAAAAAGCAACACGTAATCCTCGTTCATTTCAAATCCAACAGATTTCACATATCTCGGGGCTCCTATAGTTTGAACGGGCATGAAGCCAGAGCTCACACAGACACACACTTATCTGCCTAAGCCATGACAAGCACACACACACACACACACACACACACACAACTTTCTTCACACCTTCCTGTGTGTGTGACAGGAAATCACCAGCAGCCACTCGACCTAGGAGCGATTTCTCCTCATCTTTGCCGCTCCTCGCGGGCCTCTCAGCATCCACTCCTTCCTCAGACCTGCTCCTCCACGTCTCTTCCACCCTCATTGCCTCTCACATCATTTGACATCAAAGGGGCCGCGACGACTCTCGCTGTTTACCCTCCCTAGCAGGCGCTCATTACAAAAACATCAAAATAAGCCGTGCAGAGAGGCAGGGCGAATTAATGATCTCCCTGTGCCACCGGTGCCCTGCACGCCCTCCCAGCGATGCCAGGCCATTTGATGCAGAGCAAATACAGATGATACACGTGCATGTGGAGGCAAACGTGTAGTTAGATGAAGACGCATGCATGCATATCCGAACACTCGCGCACACACACACCCACACATGCTCGAGTGCCAAGGCCCGTGGCTGCTAACGATCGTTCAATTAGTGGAAATTAGGGAAGCATTGTGAGGTCCGTGCTGCGACCATTAGTTGTTGGAGAAAAGGACAAGGAGTGTGGGCCAGGATTAATCCCACCAGAGCAAGATGGAGAACCCCGACAGCCACCATCCAGTCGGGCTTTCTGACACTGACGACCCGCGGTCAGGGTGCAGGACGGCGCGATGACGGAGCGACACGTTTCTGACCGAGCCCTCGATAGAACCAGGAGGTCCGCTGCAGGTGAAGCAGCAAAAATCTGACGTGAAATCTTTCTTTGCGTTATTAGCGATGCTTCGTGGGCGCAGTCAGCTGTTTCGACGGCGGATTCATGGCAAAGCGCTCATTAGACGAGCAGTCTGAGGCAAATCCTCATTAGATCAAGTGATTTCATACAAATTGCAGCCCCACAAAAGCAACGCCGATTGTTAAATCAAAGTGCTTTGCCAATGCATTGTGACACAACACATACATCAGCGTGCACAGGTCGCTCTGCAACACATGGCTTTCCCCATGCATGTAATGCCAGGTTTTTATTTGGAAATTAATTCTTAATCTAATCTATACAGCCCTATTAATAACTATTATAAAGCACACCCCAGTCATGAATTAATCAGGGATTGGTAATTAGTGTAAAATTTAAATGCATGTTGTAAACCCACATTGAGTGTCTGGCACTAGACGGAGGTGCCAAGCCATCGCTGTACTAATTAGTTTGCAATTATGTTTAATAAGTTCTGTGGAAGCCAATCATCTTACAGTCGGGGAGCTGGGCTCTCCTGATACAGGCACTGTGGAGCCAACATGGAGGAGGCAGTGATGAGCATCGCATCTTATACATTTCTTTCTCCTCAGACATTTATTTATCTGAGGAACGTTTGCTGATCAGTGCATGCTTGATTTTAAGCAACGCCCTCCTTCACACGCCGTTAAACACACTTCCTGCTGGGAGCTTCCCAACGTCACACTCCCTCTCTGCTCTTCCTCTCTGAGCGCCAGTTATTTTATGATGAAGTGTAATTCTGGTGTACCTGCTTTCCTCCCAGCCTCCTTGAGCTACTGATTTCCTACATTTCCCAGAGTGCCTTTCAAAAACAATCAATATCCCAGAACTTGTAGCAGCAGCTGTAGGTTATTTTTTAAGTGGGGATGATGTGGTGGGAAGCTTCATTCTTTCAGGTTGTCCGGTGGTGGAGAACGAGTTCAGGAGAGGTTCATTAAAGTCGCCCTGCAGTCAAACTGCAGACGCCAATATGAAACTTAGATTAAAATCCACTGGCAAAGTGATTCAAGTGCTCAGATGTACAGCTAAACTGTGAGTTGATCCATTACTCAGCCTGAAGCGAAAGGCATTTTAACTCAAAACTGTCTCTAAGCTTCTTCTACAGTGAGAGTCTCTCTTAATATTCTATGTTCTGTGAAGGCATCGTGCCATACGGGACCTTCCGACTTAATAACCGAAGAGTTCTGACTCCGTCTGAGTCAGCATTTAACAAAACCGCGTACACAAACGTGAAAGCATCACGTTAGACCTTTGATCAAGGAAAATAACGACTAATTTAAAGGACCAGTGCACTTCTAGGCTACTGTAGAAAACATCTTACACACTGGAATTAAGCTAACAGCTCATTGAAACTTTTTCTCTATCCAGTGTGACAACATGTGGAGTGATGGAGTTACCTTGGAGTGATTTTGTAACAGCAGGTGTTCCCGTTCTTCCCATTCTGTTGACATGCCGTGAATGCAGCATGACACCCGTACCTGCAATGAAATGGTTTCTGGTGTCAGCCTCTGTTACTAACATGTTGTAATTTTAGTTCAACGTGTTTTGTTTCCAAAGTAAAACACAAAGTCCTCAGCTGTGACCTGAAGAGAGAGGCAGCAGCATGGACACATTTTTATTTCAAAGATTAAGAACTTTGACCGGACGTGGGGGAAGAAGTTTTGCACAAAAGTTAATGAAATATCACACAAACAGTTGTGTGTAACACCATCACCTCCTGATAAACATAAAAAGAAGATTGTGTTGTTTAAATTGTAAAAGTTAAGATGAAATCATGGAGGGATGAAACAGTCCAAATAATAAAGACACAATCAACACAATGAAGGGTATGAATGCATGAACCCTGGCTCGGTATCTGCCAGGCTGAGCGGTAGCTACATTGTGAATTCACAAAAGCGTTTTTGTGGAACTTGGCCGAGGACCAAAAAGCCTCTAAATGGCTTCATGGGTTGGTTTGTCAATGGTCAGCTGCGGGTGGGGATGGAGGGAGATGGAGGGAGGAAAGGGAGCAGGAAAGAAGGAAAGAAGGAAAGAAGGGTAGACCCGAACACAAAGTATGCTTCTAGCTTCTCGAACTGAAATATTCCTCATGGGATTTGGCAAAAATCAGTTTCTGTTGTTGGAGACGAGCGACGAGGAAACATATTAGTCATTAAAACTCTGACAGCTCACTACAAAGATCTCCTCCTGAGCTCATGGCAACACATCGGGCCTAACGGCGGGATTCAGCTGGGACTCTTGGCTCAGGCTCTTGACTCGAACGGGCTCTGGGAGTGTGTGTGTGTGTGTGTGTGTGTGTGTGAGCTAACAGTCGCTGCGGTGCCATTTGGACCGGTGCCTGACACCCTCCGTGTTAATAAGAGTAATCAGTGCCCCCATGCCTGCTACCAGCCTACATAGCACAGCAGAGACATGGCACAGGCCTTCGCTGCCACCTGAGTGTGTTTACCCAAAACACACATCACCTCCCCCGCTGTACACACACACCTCATAGAAGCTAATGAGGGGGAAATGCAGTCAATACAGTACAATTGATCAGCATTGTCCGGCGACAGCATGTGATCGATTGGGTTTCCCTCGCCAGTAATGCCTCATTAGCCGCGTCTTCAACACACATGAGCAAACACACAATCAGGTGTAATGCATCGCGCCGCAAACAAATCATAGCATTTAATTTCAAAGCGCTCGCCAGGCTTTGGTTCATTTCGCAGAGAACGCCTCGTGTACATTTGCAGTTGGATGAATGTGCCGCCGCAGCTGCATTCCATATGTTTTCATTAATATCAATTGTGTGATATCAATATTAGGGCTGTGTGTGTTGAACAGCGTTCGCCTGTTGAGGCAGTGCAAGTTGGAGAAAAACAATCAAACAGCAGTTTAATTTTAAAACTGAACCGCTGTAACTCCCTGCAGCAGCACGTGCCGTTAATATGCAACGTTCAGCTGAGCTGTCGTGACGTTTTCAATGTAATTACTTTAATCTCACCGCGTGGAACACTGCAGTGGACCAAAAGACAGATTTGTTGAAGTAAATATCTTCTTCTCTGAGCATAAAAGATTTATTTCTCTCAAAGTTTGTTCACAAATCTGAAATCAGGTTGAATATAATGACATGATGAGGTGTTATCATGATAGTCGCAGTTTTATCTTAAAATAATTCATTTATTAGCCTCTGAACTGTTTGACATTGAACTACAGATACTACATTTATTTTTATTCTAAGAGAGCGAAGTCATGACCCGCCCTGCTCTGCATCTGGATATGCTACACCTGTCAGGTGAACGACAAATAAACTTTCTGTGTGCACACGATGTGAGCAGCATGTTTATTAATGGTACCAGTGTTTGGTGCCGTGGGTCACAGAACTTCTCACACTCGACTGTTGTAGTGGAGTTTCAGTGTGACGTTTAGAGACTTTCACGCCCTGACAATAAAACAATTCTGGTGAGAACATGAAATATTTTTGGTGATTTAAAAAGCATTAAATATATTTGATATCAGCTCTCACTGACTTTGTGTGCGCTCACAGTTCACCTGTGTTTGTGGTTCTCTGTGTTTGAGGTTCTCTGTGTTTGAGGTTCTCTGTGTTTGTGGTTCTCCGTGTTTGTGGTTCTCCGTGTTTGAGGTTCTCCGTGTTTGAGGTTCTCTGTGTTTGTGGTGCTTCTTGTCAAAGTAAGGATGGGATTGTCGTCTGCCCGCCTTGCTGGACTGAAATTCAGGCATGCATGCTGAAGAGCAACACACCTTCACTCCAGAGTGAAGCAAACTGGCGACTGGCTGGAGTCCAGAATCATTATTAATTATTATGTTTAAAGTGGCGAGACTTAAGCTGCGAGAAGCTCAAACTCATTTTGGATCTTCGGTGTTTACAGCAGCGTATCTTCTCAGTGAGGGAGAGAGACCTGACAGGTGTTTATTTTAGCAGCATTCAGGTGTTTGCTTAGTCGTGTTACGGGAGGAATCTCTCCTTCCGCCGGTGAACTTCCACGTGCTAACCATGCCCAGCTCAGATATTTGTCTGTCCTCTGGAGGGATTCAGGCTCGATTTGAGGCGCTGTAATGTGATATATGGTTTGTGGTCGGGCTGCATGTGTGTACGTGTGTGTTTATGGCGGTCAGGAGGTAAATCTCTGTGTGTGCATATGTCCATTAGTGTATTTACGTGTGCGCCTGAATGTGTACGGATGTGAAGTGGTAACTGAAACAAAGTGTGTGTGTGTGTGTGTGTGTGTGTGTGTGTGAAACTCCTTCCAGTGGCCAAACACTGCTCCCATAGAGGTGTCTCCTAAGGCACACTGCTGATCCCTGGCCAGACCACTGCTTCCTGAGGCCTGCATGGATGAAAAATATCCCCAGCGAGTGAGCTCACACACAAACTCACACACACAAATCTGTGGAAAGCCCACTTGTCTACCTGGAAAACCCTGGAGTCCTGAGGGACTGGATTCCCTCAGAAAACACACACTATTCCTCTCACAGTGTGGGCAGTGTGCTTGGAATCAACTTGCAGAGGACGAGGAGGAAGAAGAAGCCCTGGGTGGACGGTTCTCGCTCTCTTTCATTGCGAGGACTCTCCGGAGGCGCCCCCCCGTCTGTTCTTCACGTCCCACTTGAACCTGAGATTGAAGCAGCAAGAAGTAGACGAGCAGTCAAAGACTCCCCTCAAGCCTCTCTTTGCTGTTTGCCTTTCATCTCGAAGCTCGCAAGTTCCTGCGGTTCAGAGCGCCGCTCGAAATAGAGGCGAACGCGACGTGTGTTTGCCCATTAAGGCCGAGAGTCGACCTGTCAAGCTTTCAGTTGTCCTCGGCGCTCGGCGTGACGACTGAACACATCTTTATAGCTGTTACGGGAGGAGGGCGAGGTCGGCGAGGTGTTTCGTCGAGTGTCAGTCAGCAAAAGTGTGAGTGTGTGTGAGGTGGCAGAGGGGTGGATCAATCAAAGATGTCTGATTAAGACGAGGAAGGCAGCTTCCCATTTCCCTCCAAACCAAAGGCAATCCTGCTACATGTAGATTGGGTGTCATTCAGCCGTGGGCCGCCTCTGACTTGTGTACATGGACAAACACATTAACCACCGGGGCCGACTGCCGTAATGACAGTAATAGAGAAAGCCTGATGACAGACAACAGAATAGCACTTTGGCCAAGGTTGACAGAGAAGTAAATAAGGAAAAAGATTTTTTTGAAGGTCTCTTTTTTCCTCCTCGGCTAAAGGTGCTCATTTGCCGAGGTGAAACGGTTGCAACACCGCGAGCGGGGGACAATTTCCCTCCCATCAAGTGTGTGTTTAATTTTCCTTGTCCCTTTTCTCGGAGCAGCTTGTGTGTGAAGGCTACAATTGATGTTAACACTCACTTGATTGTACAATTTCTGGGCTGGAGGCCTTCCCTCGGCCATTACCAGTAATCCGTAAACATATTTGGAGTCTTTGCGTCGGCCAAACTTGTGATGGGGCCGTAGCCTCTTTTGTCCGGTAACACCTTCAGGAATTTCCTCGCTCTTGCCGTTTGTTGGGTTAGCAGACAGCACCTGCACAAACACAGAAATCCTCTCGTCACATCGATAAAGCCGTGCATACACGGGGTTTTGTTTCATAAAGCCGGCGGTGAATCATGGTAAAGCCTGATTTTCACTCCTATAGTTAGCCAGAAGTGAATGCAGACGCACTCTTAATCACCTCTTTGCATATCAATACCTTGTCCTGATCCATCGCTGTTTAAACGGGATTTATTATGTACACCGAGCCAAAAGTAATGCAGTCCAACACAACATCCTGCGTTACATCAGGAAGGTTATACTGTTCTGTAACTGTTTCAGAGAGGCGCTGACTGTGCATGGAGTGATGTTATACTGAATATCAGCACGGTCAGTTATTACACACACACACATCGTCACACACACGATGGACGGTGAGACAGTGTTTGATTCAGTGTGTATCTGATCCTCCAACCAAAGTTTGTACAGAAACAGTTCATCAGACCGTGGATATGTTTATTTTTAAACGTTCTGTCAACGCTACACAAACACTAGGTAACTCTTAAGTATGAGAAGGTTGTCTGACATTGACTGAAAGTTAGTTATTGGTTTGATTAATGGCTGTGCGTTGATTACCGACGGTGGCCGATCAGGTTTATTATCAGCTGATCGTGTTCAGTTTCTAACAGCAGGATGCAGGTACATGTACAGTACATCCAAACGATCAACTAAAGTAATCAATTAAAACTTTTTAACTGTGCCTTTAATCGGAATATTTCAGATCCTTTTACAGATCCAGATCTCTGTCCATGAAATATGCACCACATGATATATTTGTACTTATTATTATTATTAGGCAATACAATCTCTCCACTTCATCATTTGTTCTCTAGATCAGGATTTGCAGAAACTTTCAACTTTACTGACACACAAACACTGAAAATTGTTCTATTGGCCCGCTATTCTGCAACGACGACCACTTCACGTGTGCACACCTATAAACTCGCTCACAAGCAAATCCTCTCCAGCAGCAAAGAGTTGAAATCAAGCTGAAGGATGTCTGCTTAGATTTGACTCTGCAAAGTCAGAGAGAGTTGGACTGTACTGAGACAAGGCGGCATTTTATGTGTTATAATGTGAGGAAGGATACACGTGTGTGCATGTGAGAGGCAGTAATCTGTCTCTCCCTTTGTGCGTCCGTCTTTTAGTCTTTCTGTCTTCATATTCAGCACACAGCACAGCCCCACAGGAGGAGAAAAAACACAGTGGTGTCGTTATGCTAAATCAGCAGAGTATAGTATTTGTAAAGCGGAGCTTGGTGTTCAAACAAAGCGTGATTATATTTCTCGCCTCCGCGTTTTCCCCTGTCCTCCTTTTCCCATTTTTCCAGGTGAGAAGATTATGTGGCTGGGTTTGTGTCATTTTGCTCAAATTGCACACATCTGACAGCCTGGAGAGTGCATGCATGTGTGTGTATGTGTGTGTGTGTGTGTAGCTGTTGCCGTACTGTATGTTTGCATATCTGCCTGTGTTGTGTGAGAGCGTGTGGGCATCCTGTGGGTGTGTCTGCAACTAACGGGAGCATCGGCGGTGAAAGGTTGGCCTTCGGTGTTGGTGGACCTCTAATTTGTTCCGCCACGGCAGAAGTCGGCTAATGCAGCGCACCTGCTATCCCTGTACCATCATTAGCTGGTGCAGAACGGCAAAAAGGTCAAACATAAACAGAGAGATCACAGAGAGGGAGAGAGAAACACAGACTGAATGAGAAAGAAGAAAAGAGAGAGTGTGTGTGTGTGTGTGTGTGTGCATGAGAGAGATAGCGGGAGAGAGATGAGCGTTAATGTGGGGATGATGAGTGGGCGTGGGCTGCCCAGGCATGGAGCGATGCATGATGGGAACACTTCACACACCCGGGGCGCCTGCCTCTGATCTTGGCAAACAAGCCCCAAACACGTAGGCACGCCGGCCGCACACCTGTGTGCAGAAACAAACTACAACACAAACAAACCGACTCACATGGAAGAAATCCTACAGTCAGCTGTGCACGTCATTTCATATATTTCCATTAATTCTGACACAAAGGGAAGAAAGTAGAAAAATTAAAACATCCATCATCCATCTTGAAAACCAGCCGCTTCCTATCTGGACAAGACTGCATTCGAGAGACGTGATTGGAGGAACGTTCCGCGGATGAAGACATTCGTCGAGAGACGACTTCAGAAAACACGCACGCAACAGAACTGTCCATGAAATACAACATTTAGTTACTCTCGAGCGAGTCCGGCTTGACGAGAGTAAAATGTGACGGACGTAAAAACAAGTCATCACACTGATACATGTGGCAAAGAGGGACAGATACTCCCCTGACTACACTTGGCCTGATGTGCACACACACACACACACACACAGAGCTGAGACTGGATGCTGTCTCCACATACCTGACTGTGAGGTAATTAATCGCTGTGGTATTTAGGAGTGTTCGACTAGACAAATATGACAGAGACAGGGACAATTAGTTTGGCCGTTTAAGCTACATTAACTCTCTCAGCTATTACACCTCAGTGCCAAAGCATAAGTCCTCCCATAGGAAAGCAGCGCTGCGTTCACTGCTCACCGACTCAACAACTGTAGCAGGAAAAAAAAAAATACCAGGGGAGGGTTGTTTGTTGTGCGGCATAATTGGGAATAAATTTCAATTATCTGCTGTGTCACTTCCTGAGGTGTGTTTCTTGCATTTCTTTGGAGGTATACGAGATGTTTGAGGTTGGAAAGGTGTGTGTGTGTTTCTGGGTGCGTCTGTACAAACCAACAAGCATAGTCGCTCGGTAAATATTCCTCCACAATGTGAGCATTGTTTTAGAACTAAGGTGATTTTAAAGTACAGTAGCTTTATTAGTCAATGCTGAACATCTAACCCATTGACTATAGTCAAAACAGGAACAGGAAAATAAGAAAGTCTGATGTATTTAACAGCCTCTGACACTGATTATGTTGTGTGCAGTATAAAGTAAACGGGACAAAGCAGAAGCTTCATTTTAGTCTTGAAAATCCTTGAAGGGAAATTCATTTAAGGTGCAAAAGGTCTCGGAAGAACTGTAATGTAATACTACTGGCAGGTGTTTCTATTATTTTGTCCAGGTGAAGGTTGGCTACTGAAAAACTAAACTTGAGTCCTTAAATGTCACCAAACAGGACCTTGAAAGTAATTGAAAAGGCCTTCAATTTGACGTCCAAATGTGGAAACCCCTGTAACAGATTGACTGCTGCAGAGAGACACAATTACAATTTCCACAGTTCATCCAGCGCAGACAGATAAAGTCAGCCCCAGCATGGAAGTGGCTTGTGTTTAGCGGGGAGACCGGTCCGAAGGTTGACCTCTGCTCTCCTGGTGGAAATAA